>VXBL01001063.1:221258-326793 GCA_013400195.1 Aramus guarauna | reverse complement strand
TGGTGGTGGTGGGTGGTAGGGGGTGAGCGCCGCCTTCCCGGTTTGGCAGAAGCCCTGCGGGAGCGGGGAGGCGAAAAGGAGCTCTCGGGGCGGGAGGAGGCGGCGGGGCGGGCGCTGCGGCCGGCCCGGCGGCTGACCTTGCCCTCGCCCCCGCCCCGGTGCGGCTGCCCTCCGCCTGCCTCTCGGGCTGACATCAAACCTGGGCTCCATTTTAGCTCGCTCGGGCGTGCCTCTCCCGTGCACGGCGGCGGGGGCTCGGCTCCGGCGCCGGGCTCGCGTCTGCCCCTGCCTCCGGGTTGCGGCTGAGGCTCCCCTCGGCCCCGACCTCCTGACCGCCCGCGCCGGGGGAAGTCACGGCTTTTTCTGGGCCGAGGAACAATTGCCTTCATTGTGCAAATCGAGTTGTGCGTGTGTTATTTGTTTGGGGGTTTTTTATTATTATTTTAAATGTACGGCCTAATTTGCGGTTCTTTCAGATTAATTTTTTGGTTCAATTCACGGGAGTTTTTTTTCCTGATGTGTGAAACACGCACATGCTCTATGTCCCACACGAATTTAATGGAATTTATTTATTTTAATTTCTTTTTGTAACTAGATTGCATTGGATTAAAAGCTATTATTTGACAATAATAATAATAATATATTAGATAATTCAGGAACAATTGTAGGAATACTGTTCTAGCCTGCAGTCCTACAGATTCAGAAAATGCCTTCGGTGTGCAAATGCTATAAATAGTGTTTTTTTTAATTTTTATTTATTTTTTTTTTAGAAACATGTTGCTTTAATGGGTACTCAGTGTAAAATATATTTTTATTCTACAATTCGTGCTGGTTTTAGCAATACATTTCTTAGAGGAACAGTGTGTTTATTTCATTTTGAAGTATTAATGATGGCAGAAGAACGTAAAGTGCACCATGTGGATCTAGAAAGAAGATGGCTAATGCTGTATTCAACCTTAACTCTGCCCCATTGTGGGTATCACACTATGATTCACTCCGAAGTTGTGTTACAGGTTGCTGCTGGTGCATGAATGCTCTTCATTGCACCTAAATAATGTAGCATCGTACTGAACCTCTCTGCTATATTTTGGAGTCTGTTGCAATTGTTTGGGAAATAAACAGTACGATGTTGATACACAGACTAATTTACCAGTGTTACAATGTAACTGAGGAAATGTAACTTAAGTCTGACAAGTCTTGTGGACTCTAGTATAGCTTAGGTAGGAAGCTGTGTTTCCAGGATCTCTAGGCCTTAATTAATATCTTATAAATGGTTACGTACCCTGAAATGCACCTGAAGAATGCTGTCACACTGCTTGAAGTGACAGTATGCAGCTGCTGCTGACCGGGACCCTGATGTTATACTTCTGTCCATCGACTTCATTGAACAGCCCTTGTGTAAATTTAGAGGTAATCTCACAAGAGAAGACTGTACTGCCAAAACGCATGATATGGTGAAGAAGTTTTCTGTACAAGAGTTTGCTAGAGATGTATCAGCCTGGTGCAACAATTTCATTTAGTTTCAAGGGAGTTGCTAGATACAGATACTTTAGTTGTTGAGGGAAAAACAGGATTGATATTATTATATGAAATAACACTGTGTTTCGGTGGCATCTGCTTAACATGGCAGAATTCAGGCTGAGCTTCCAGTCACTGGAGTTGTTTACAACATAATTTAGTTTGGAGGGATCCTTTGGATGTTGTCTGGCCTAATCCTCTGCTCAAAGCAGGACAAACCTCAGGGTTCCATCAGGTGGATGGCCCCTTTGAGACCGTGATATTAACAGGTATTGTAAGCTGAGTTTCTGTGTGTAAGGAAGTCAGGTTTTGGGAACTGTTTAGTCACAGATGCCAGCAGAATGTCTTCACTCACAGTCTGTAAAATACAAGAGAAAGTGCATCCTTTTTAACTTAAGATAAAAGTGAATGAGGAAGAGACTTTAGGAGTTCCTGGACAGACAATGGCTCATTCATACCCAAACTAAGTACTACAGCAATGTAGACTCAGTTTACGATGACAGAGTTAGGTCCACAAGTTAAAAATTTTCCCAGTGCGCATGTGTCTTATGTTTACTTTTGGATGCGACTAACTCAGACAAGTCAATTCATTTTCACTCGAATGTTTAAAGGAATTTTGCTGTTCCTTAGTGTGTGTATGGTGGATGTGTTAGGGTTTTTTGTGCTCCTTCAGCTACTTCAGCACTGAGATTTTTTTTTAATCTATTCAGTTAGGATCAGAATCTCTAAAAATTTATGCATAAATACAATTTTACTCTGTTTCTTTTTCTCCTTGTTGCCTTACTTTCCATTCTACCTCACACTATTATTTTCTTTTCTGAGAATTCCTGAAAGTCTGTTATCTCTGAGCTGCACAAATGTGACTTGCAAGAGTTCAACCTGAAAAGTAAAAGTTTTGGGAAGTTTTGAGGCACTCAAGTAAACGTTTAAGATCTAGACCACTACATTGCCTTAAGTGTAGCAATCGATACTCTTTTGATACTCCTGATTCTGTCTGAGAGGCTCGTAGTTTGTGAATGAATGCCACAATACCATTTATACAAGGCTTGCATTTGTTATAGACTATCAGGCAGAATTAGATGCTACATTGAGAAGTTTGAACTACTACTTTCTGAGGAATGTGTTTAATGTAGGACAAACTGCAATGGTATTTTCTGTTGTATTTATTTTGTCGAAGAAGAAGATGCAGAATTGATACAATAGTAGATTCAATATCGAAAGCTAGATATGTGATAATGAGGGGGCATAACTCTTCTTGCTTTCGTGGTCAGGTATTCTGTTAGATATTCTGGATACTGTGTTGAAGTGTTCAGCTGTTTCTATACAGTAAAAAACCCCCTTAAACTCTGTGAAGCTTTTTATTATATTGGTTTTTTATTGCTGGATTATATCATCAGAGTGTAAAGAAAATACTGTCAAACAAGTAAATTAACAGTGATTTAGAGTGTCATCCTTTTTTATTTCTGCAACTTGCTTCATTTGATACTTTTTGATAGCAAGAGAGGATGTGTTGGATGGGTTTTTCAAAAGACTTCCCAATGTCAGAAAAGCTTTTACTATC
This sequence comes from Aramus guarauna, assembly GCA_013400195.1. Classification (NCBI taxonomy): domain Eukaryota; kingdom Metazoa; phylum Chordata; class Aves; order Gruiformes; family Aramidae; genus Aramus; species Aramus guarauna. The sequence continues at coordinate 323,714 of VXBL01001063.1, read as the reverse complement.
ATTCGGCATTCGAGAGTTGCCTCCAAGACAAAAGGTTCTTGCCAGGAACAGGAATTTTTCTCTCTTAATAGAGTTTATTATCTTACTACCAGACATTGCATGTTCAAGGGGAAGCTTTTAACATAGTTTCTATTTACTATTTTTAACCTCTTACCGCTGCAGGGACCATGATATAGCTCATTGATGACAAGAGGATCCATGTAGGGAAAATTATTATTCTTAGTATGATTAGGTTAATAATTTCATTGCTATCATCATGGTTATCCTGGTGGTACCGTAATGCACCTCTCAAATCAACAGCAGCCTTTTGGTGGATGGAGTAGCATCCACATTACTCCACCTGAAAACACTGTTCTTGTTTTGTCCCTCTCATGGTAGTGAAGTCATCATAGGCTTTTCAGAAATACCTTCTCCTTTTACAGGGATACTTTCTGACATGTAAAGTCTCTGTCTCTTTAAATTTGTATGCTTTTTTTTAATTATTATACATAAAAGTCACTTGTATGAAATTGTTCAATGATCAATGTCTACAGCCATTCAGTAGTAGACTATGTCTTAGTGTTGTCTGATACTACAAAATATGAATAAATCACACTGGAGTATAAATTGGACTACCAAAAAGTCAGTGTTGTGCTCATTAAGCTGTTTAAGTCTTTAGGATCTTATGAATTAGGTTCTATAGGGGATGGGGGTGCAAAAGATCATAGTACAAACCCACAAACTTTAGTTGGCCAAATGGGAAAACCTGCAGGTAGAGCAGTGGCATGGGAAATGTGAGAACACGCAGACAGAATGCATTTTTGCTTTTAAATTTTAAAATAGATGAAGAAAGAGTATGACTTAATCTTTGTAACAGAGTGATTGTTGTCTTTTTTATATGTAAGAAGGCAGGAGTAGGAGGAATTAAGCTTAGGAAAAAAAAAAGAAGAGCCAGGAGAAGCTGCCTGTTCAAAGTGAAGTATTAGTAATTTCCTATAATTTAATCAGACCAGATCCCAGAGCAAGATAATGAGAGCATGACCTACAAAAGAGGACTTTTTGGAAGTTAAAAGGGTTTCTAACATGAAGCTTCACAAGGCATGTGATTTGTCATGAAGCACCGTAGAGGACTTTTTTTCTTTCACGTTGCAAAGAAATCATAATGTAGACGTTAGTTGAGATGGTTAGGGAGAGCTAATATGTCTTGTACCTGGAATCCTTTTACTGTTACAGCTGTTAAACTACTCCAGAGTCATGCTTGAAGAGTATATCTTCTAAATAATATCTTGTCCTGGCTTCTAGTATACCATTTTTTTTGTTGGTAGTTTGCCATTCGTGGTACATGATGTGTATCATTTAGGTTTACAGATACAAAACCCTTCAGGATGTATGGAGGCTAAAGTATCATGTGTTTTACAAAAATATTAATATGCAAAAAATCTGGACTACAAAGTAGCTAGCAGTATGTAATAGAATCCAGTTTTCAAGGGGTGCAGGGAATTCTCTTCCTCTCTCTTTCTGTTCCCTAAAGTAAAACTTTTTGGTTTTATTCCAGTTTTAAAAAAATGTTTTCTATGAAGAATATAAATGATATGAACTGATAGGAGCATGAAGAATAGTAAATTATATTGGGCTGAAGGGAAAAAAAAGACCCTCAGAAAGGTGGATAATATCCCTTTCCTCAATGATTTATTCTTATTTTAATGTAGTTAAATAATAAAACTCAGACTTGACCCATAGTTCAGTTGAAAGCATGCGTGCTGCAGGGTACAGTCAGCATTGGTCCTGTACATACATGCTGCATTGTGGCTACTTAGGTGAAGGATTCAGCAACATGTATCCATAAGCTCACATGAGAGCTTGTCTTTTAGTTTCTCTTCTGTACAGACTAACACAGGGTCACAATTATGGAGGCGTTATGCTCCCAAAGACAATTTCTTTTTTCCTCACGTACCTTCAGTAGCACTTACAGGCTGGTCTGAACTCCAAATATTTTGAATGCTGAGTCTGAACCTGTCAGCTAAGTAGTTAGCTCTATTCCTTAAAATTTTTCCTGTCTTTCAAGGGATTCCTGCTTGTGGTGTAATTACACTGAGTAGTAGAATCCCAGCTTAAGCCTAACACTATGACAAGCCTTTTCTATGTTGCGGGTTAAAAATTCGCAGAGTCCGAGTTCAATTAATTTGGAATCATGAAAGAGGTATGGGGGATTTTTTTTTTTTTTTTTTTTGAGAAACATGCAGTAAGGAGATAAAAACTGGGCTGCATAAATAGTCCTTTCCCTTGTTCTTTTTGGTACTTAGGCACTAGGGGTGGAAGCTGGGAGGAAAGAATGACTAGTGCTGATGGTACAGTAGACCAAGAGGGAGAAGTTTTAATGCAAGACTGATGATTTAGCTGCTGTTTAGAATAAAACGCATTAAAAATGAAAGGATTAGTGAATGGTAGAGGTCTTGTAATGAGTGGTTTGATCAGCAGTTTCAGAAAGCGAAATTAGGTTCCAAACATGTGCACTGTTTCATTTCTTTTATTTGAGATGCTCTCTCACTAGGGTAGAAATAAAATTTTTGAAGCAACTCAAAGCAAGCTACTGTCATCATCCCTTTGAATTCTGCATGGTCCTACCTCTAGGGATTCCCTTTCTCAAGCAGGGTTTATAGCTCTGCTGGCCCTCATCTGGGGTTTGCTGCTTGGATGTTTGCTGCTTTTTCCTCTATTGCAGGGCTTTCTATGCAGGTATAAAGAATTCTTTTCCTGCATGGTCTTAAGTTTTATCTGAAAGTTTCTGTAAGGGAGAAGATTTGGCATAAACTTACTTTAAAATTACAACTTTCTATTTTAAGTCAATGTTTTGGACGTGTCCTGGATCTTGGTGCCTGTTAGAGTTTGTGAGATCCTTATCAGTCCAAAAATGAGAAATCTGGTGAATTCTTGAAAATAAATGGCAACTAACTTTTAGAAAAATGCATTAAAAGAATTCATGACTTTAACAAGTGTGTATTTAGCTTAATGAGTGATCCCCATGTGTGACTATTAATGAACACAAATTCTTTGCAAGCTACTTCTAGACTTTGCTTTGACTTGTGTAGTAGTACAAATAATTACTCATCTAAAAAAAAAATAATCCCCAAAATTAGAGTAAAAACAGATCTTCCACAGCTAGATGATCATGCAGTGAAAAGTAGGTAAGGAACAGAGATGGTGGCAGGCAAATGTATTTAGATAGCAGCTGGTGGTGTAGCTGGTGGTGTTTGCTGGCTTTCCTAAAGCACAACCGGAGTGTCTCCCCTTATAGAACACTGTGCCGAATCTTGACCTGGCAACTAGTGACTGAGGACCCAGTTCTTCATCTGTGCTTAGAGCAGAACTTCCCCTTATCTACCTCTGTATTTCTAACACTTTGAGCCTATGAAGAGCCCTTCTCAGGCACCAGGGTAAGCATTACAGCCTAGAGCTGCTCCAATTTCTGCTGCCCCCAGGCTCTCACCCTGCTCCTTGTTCTGGAAGGGAAGGGCTGACATAATCCTTTTGTCAATTCTGCATTGCTAAAGGGAGTTCTTTGCACAACGAATAACTCTGAAGGGGGCTCTTCTGCCCACCTTGAGGTACTTTTACATTGCCCATAAGGTCTAAATAGGATTCACCGTAATTGTTTATATTGTCTTCCTGTGCAGTGCTGTGCCACGTTGAGATAACAAAGCAAGCTCTAAATAAGCTACCTTGTGTACAGGAGGCAGTTATCACAGCAGTCTACCCAGGTTAATTCAGCTATAATACTTGTGGGTATACTCAAGCTGGCTCAGATACTGCTACATAGCACTGCCTTATTTAGTATAGACATACTCACATGAGGATCAGAGTTGTTGTCTTTGAAGGCATTTACTGGCCTGCATAAAAAGTGTTGGTAAAGCCCACAGAGTTTTCAGCCAAGAAGTGCACTTTGAAAAAATAAAATCAAATCCCACTGCCATTGGCACACTTGTTTGTTCAGCAGAAAAGCCAGCAATGGAATGGACATGAACATGGAACTTCCCCTTTGCTTCTAGCTATTCCTCTGCATCTGAATTTTAGGTGGATTTTTAGGCATACTGTAGAAATGGGTTGCTGCCATTTATGCTCTGTCTGTGCCCTAAGTAGTCATAGCATTAGTTTCTTGTACTAGGAGCTTGGCACAGAATCCTAAATCTCTTTAAAATAAGATAAGGTTTGAGGAATGTCCACTTTTTATTCAGTGTTCGCACATTAATTATGTGACCTCTGACTTCTCTTAAGGTTGAAAGCTGAGGCAGTGCCTTAAACAGGGTGTCCAGGAGTGAGGAGTGCCTATTCCACATGGAAAGGTCTGCTTCTGTGTGTTCGCCTACCACTAGAAGTAGCTTCTTAATCCTCTCTTATTTGGCTTTGCTTGTTAACCCCAAGCAATCCTCTCAGGGACAGAGAAAGCAGCTGTCTTTGGTAGCAAACACAGCACGACAAAACAAACACTTCTTGAAGCTTCCCTTAGATACGTTACCATAATATCATCCTTGTGGGACAAATTAGAAACACAGAGAATATAATTTGCCATCTTTTAATCTGACTTTGGGAGAGAGGAAAAAATTAAATTATAGGGAACTAGATTCCTGTGACACTTACAGGAAGGAATAATTTCAGTATCTGAAACCTAAACCTTTTGTTTCTGAACCAGTCGGAAAGCTAATGTGCATAAAACACCTCAGGTGAGTAACGGAGCAGAGTAAAATGGCAAATCTGGAGCGCATTATTTACCAAAAATAGAGCAGGAGAAGCTGCACATAGCAAAAATAAACAGAAGCTAGTCAAAACCAAAGGAGATATTTGTTAGAGCAGGTATGCTGGTCTGATGTCACCTGCTATGATTGAATATCGCCATGTTTGTGATATCGCACAGGTTTGTGAGCTCCTCCCTTCACTTTGTGACCCCTTGATAGGGGTTGTAAACACAACAGGGATAATTAAAGGCACCATAGCAGCTTGATCTGAGGCTTCCCATGTTTTGTTTATTGCCACCTACATATTAAGGTGACATAGGGATTTCTAGTTGATTTTGTTGTTTCTTTTACTTTATTGACAACTGGAACAACCTTCATAAATCTGTTCTAAAGCAACAATTCCATATATTTCAAAAGTATTTTTCTAAGAGTCAGTGTTTTGAGTGGCTAGTGTGGGGTTTTCTCTTTCTGTATTTTAATAAAACGGAAAGAAAGTTCACAGTATTTGCTGTCACTACCTTTCCAACTTCAATATTTAGAATAATTTAAGATGACTTCATTGAGTTCCACTTAACATTATTTTTAAACTAGGACTTGATGTTTATTATCAGCAGTGGGCCAGCTTTGCAGCCTTCCTCTGTTCTCCCTTGTCCTGCTAGGGTGATGCAAATGTTATGGAAGTTGCCTTGGCCTTCCCAGACGGGGATTCTCATTGCATGGGGATGTTCCTAGGAGAGAAGTAATACTGTTGTTTCGTACATCTTCATATCACTGTAACTTAGAATAGACTGTGAATCCGTGATGGAAGAGGTCAGAGATGAAGCCACAGATGGAACACACTTGAATCTAGTTGCTAGTTAACAGCCATTTCCAGCTGCTGTTGATAAACCAATCTCCAGGCTGAGTCCAGGTTAGAAAACACAAGGGAGAATTGGAGCGCTGTAAAGGTTCATGCTGTGTTCCGCCTTTGCCAAATTCTCACGTGTCACACAGGAGAGAACCTGGCTCTATGTGTTACCTGAACAGAACTGTCTGGATTATTGAATATGTAGCAGTAACAATTCTTCGGAATCGAATGGAATGAATTGCTTTTGCCAGAATGCCACTGGGGCTGTTGGGAAGTTGAGATGTCTTATTCATGCTCAGAAAAGCAAATAATGAGCTGACCAAAAAAGTCAAAGTAAGCATAGGTCAGAATGTACAACACTACATCATATCATCAAGGCAGGCAAATGCAACCACTTCTTTGACAGTTTTTCAAACTCCAATATGGCCTTTATATGAAGAGCAGCCAGCCAGCCTCCTGCAGCAATAAAGAGAGGCAGGCATACAGAGAGAGGCTGTGTTCTTCTTCCTTCCTTAGAAGCTGGCTGGGTTAACTTTGTGCTCAGGAGATGAAAACCTCCCTTTGGCAAGCAAGAATTTTTCTCTTGCTATTTTACTGGTGCTATAAGTTATAACTGCGTTCCTTGGAACAGTTTCTGGGTCCAAGAGTTCTAGACTGCAATGACAGAGCTGTTGGGGCTGTATGATGTTTGTGGGGATGTTTGGAGGCTCGGCAGGACAGTCTACAGACAAGACATCTCCAGCTTTTTTGCGTTCTTGTTTGTTTTGTTCTGTTTTTTCCTGTGGCTCAACAAGAAGTTCTCTTCAGAGATTCTTCACACCTATTGGGAAAGCTTCACAGACAGCTTTTTTTCCCAGTTTTAATCCTCGTGTAGCCCTACTACATTGATGAGGACTAGTTTCCTTCCTTTTTCTCTTTCTGCAAACCCACTTGTGATATAATCACTGCTTTTATCAGTGATAATTCTTCTCTTTTTTAACCCTTTGCCAGTCAATATTTATGATGTTTTCTGGACCAGTTTTCTCTATCTGGAGATTGTTCAGGAAAGGTAGGAAAGTAGAGAAATAGCCATTTTTCATTTTGGTAATATCACTACTTTATCACTTCCTGAAAACTATTGGCAGTTTCAGAAGTTAATAGAATGAGAAGTTATTTGGAACTGGTTCAAGAGAAGACATAGCATGCCTTTAATCCATCGGAGAGAAGAGGAAAAGTGGATTGCCATTTGTATTATTCTTAACATTGTTGGCCTGGCTTGGGAAATTAGAGCCAGTAGTCATGGAGAAAGCAGATCAGTTCTTCTGTAGGACTTCTGATTACTCTTTCAGCTGAGTGTCTCTGGGACTTCTGTTTTCTATAGTAGTGATTAGACATCAGAAAGTACTCTCAAAGATTACCTTGTGTATGAGAGAGACAAGAAAATATTGTTTCCTTCTCCTTTGTTGATTTTGTATAGTGCATAGGAGTACAAGCCAGGGAGTTAGCCTGCTGTCCGAGGCATGTGTGACCCAACAAAATATAGTTTCAGCCTGAAAGAGAGCCTGTATTCTAATTAGATGTTCTGTAGGAAAGATGCACTGGGCAGTTTCTCAGGGAAACCAAGGTTAACAATGGTTGAGGTTGTGCATCTGTAGAGCAGTTGTCCCTTGGAGGAACAGAGGTAAGCAGGGAAAAAGATGGAAAACATGCTCCTTGAAATGACTAGGTATGTTCTGGATGTTGCTGTATGTTTTTACAGTGCTGCTGAAACCTTCTAAAGAGCTTTCCTCAAGTATTGAACCTATGCTGGGCTTACATTGGTCTGTCCAGGTACAAACCCTGGTGGGAGTTTTCAGCTTCTCAATACTAAAATTTGACTATACTGTTGAAGACATACAGGAAACCAGATCTATTGCACAGTCCTTTGTATTTAATAAATTCTGTGTGTAGAGGAAGAAGGATGATATATCATTATCCTGTTGGTTTCAGCTTCTGTGTCATCAGTCAGGTATTTTCTGTTCTCCTTTTCTGAAAATCTCTAAAAATTACCAGTGAGAGAGGAAGTATGGAAAGGGAAATTTTACCTGACGTCATGCACATCTATCTTGCCATAGATTTAATATTTGAGCCCAAACCAGCTCCCTGGCAAGGACGATGGCCTTCTGTGGTTTTCCCATGCCCTCCTGGCACCTGCGGGGATTGGACTGTTCTTTAGATTCCCACCAGGGGCACTAAAGCATCTCTACCTTGAAGATGAAGTCAGTAATTTTAGTGCTTCAGTAGTATTTGCTTGTCTTTACCTTCCTCTGTATGTTAATGATCCCTTCTTTTATAGGGGCAGGGGGAGTGTGTGGCTTGGGGAGGAAGGCGGTTTGGACTTCGTAGGAGGAGCTGAGAGGAGACTGGTAACTTCATGTGTGTGTATATGCTGAGCCATGCAGGGGGTATCAATGGAAAGACAGCAAGTGCTCTTGCTGTGGCGTTCAGGTGGGCTGAGGGAGCACTGAGGGTTGTGCACAGAGCAAGAGTAAATGGGGAGACGCAGCCTCAAATAATGACAGCCAGGGAGCTTTATTTTCTGGAGCTATTGCTTTGTTGTTTAGAAACCTTTTTTAAATAGGGCTGTTGTAATCTTGTTTATAGTAATTAAGGATTTGCTAGTAATTTAAATAGCTGTTTTTGGGAATGTACAGATCGTCTTCTCTTAGGTACTGGTAATGTAAGGATGAAAACATTTACACAAGAATAAAAGTCAAGGAAGCAGGTAATTGACCGATTTATCAACCTTAGCAGACAATTTTTTCTGATACATCGTGGTAGCTATGGTAAATTTACTCTGGATTGCTTAAGGGCACGAGCCTGTATGGTGTGTACAACACATGAGGGCAGCTCCTTGAAATGAATGGGTGAAGGAACAGGTAATCAGCCAGTGTGGTTTTGGTGCCTCGATTAGCCTTTTGGTCAATGGTTTGTCCCCTAGGAAAGTTTGGAATTGGCCTGCACACCTCAGAGCATAGGTGATTTATGGCTTTTTCATGGAGCTTTTAGATAAATTTTAGTCTTTCAGGTAACATGAGAACTTTTTGCAAACTTATGGCTGTTCCCAAGCCATGATGCTAAATTGCAGTTGTGATCTGGGAGTTATTTATTTTCATTGCAAATTGTTTGTATGCAACAAAGTGGCATGTTTGAATACTTTTCTCACTTTAGTCAGCCCCTTTTGCCAGCGGAATTGACACTTGCAACTTCTCATCCTCTTCCTTTCCAACTGTAAGGGTGACTAAAATCATGTTGCTGTGGTGACCCTGTCAGTTTAAAATGGCTAGCCACACTAAAATAAGTTGCATGTATTGAGGGGAAATCAGTGTTAAAATAATCTACAGCATAAACATATCATTTTGTTCTTGACTGCTGTAAATTGTGAGGAACATGTGAGGATTCTTGTGCCTACTTTTTACTGTTGGGGTTGTGACTGTGCTGAGGCTTGCAGTGCATTTCAGGCAATGAAGATGCATTTTGCTGCAGTAAAGAGTTGAGACAGCTATCACCGCAGCTGGTTCTGGGGAGGTGGCAGGTCAGGTACAGGCCTTAATTAGGATGAATTGTTAGCTGATGAAGGCACTGAGTAAGAGTAGGCAATTTATAGATGTACCTCAAAACCAGAGAACATAGGTATGCAAAACAGAGTGGACCAACAATTTTATTTGTTACCAAGTTAAGTGAAGATTAGAAAGCAAAGCTTTCCTGCCTTTTTTTGCACCTAGATAATACAAAATGAGATATAAGAAACAATACTATTCATGCTTAATGCCTTATTTCAGTTTTGCCATGGAGGCTTCTTTTCCTGGGAGGTGCTCACTACATAAAAGTGATACTGTTAAGAGTGCTTCTCCCAATTTTCTTCTGGTGTTTGCCAAAGCCTTGTGGATTCCACTGGCAGCCAAGAAGAATATAATCACTTATGTGTCAAGCCATCCGGTCAGCAGGTACATTCTCTAAAACATGTCTTATGCTTAGTCTTTGTCTTGGAGACTGATCATTACAGCACCAAAAAGCATTGTAGGGTATGCAGAAAAAAATTCTGCTGATATTATTCGAGCTGGTCAAGACAGAAGCTTACCTCTCTGAAAATGGATAAATTTCCTTTTTTTTTCTCTGAGCCTTTTATTCTAGGTCATAGGTCAAGTTTTTTCTAGTTCCATGATCATTCACATATGCCCACTTCCTTTCTTGAAATCCATTGCCTTTTAAGGGATGAAAGGTATAAAGAACTGAGGTTGTTACTCTGCTTTTTTCTTCTAGATATCGTAATAGCATAGTACAATCTTTCCATTTTCTCAATTAGAATTGTCCAAGTGAATAGATCTTGTCTTCCATAACACCTAAACAGAACTGCGATGTGATGATAGATTTGGAGTGCTGAGTTACTTCACTGCTTGAGCTCATAGCGATTGTCTAGTCTGACCGTGGTTTTTCTTCCTTTGATTTCTTTTGTAAGTCATGGATAATTGCAGCCTGAGATCTCATCAGAAAAAAAAAATACATCTGTATTTTGATGTCTTCTACCTCAAATATAAAATAAGACTATGACCTAGAATTAAACTACTACAAAGCAAGTAGTCGTTTGGAAATGAGTAACTGAGCCTCGGGTTTGCAGATAGACTATGTTTAAGATAAGGCAGTTTTGTGTTTCTGCTTAGAATTTCCTAAGAGAGACACTAGTTCTGTGCTCTGTAAGCAACTTTTCAAAGAAGATTTCATTAATGACCTGGCAAAGGAGTAAAATCTCTTCTCATTCATGGAGTTAATTGTCATTCAAGGATGACTTTAAAAATATTATGGATTTCTATATTAACCATACATCATTCATGTCATTATCTCCCACAATAATTTGATGTGGAATGGAAAGGAAGCTCCCTCATTTGGAGACCTGGTTGTAGCTAGCTTTTCAGAATTGTTTGCTAGAATTGTTTAGATTTTAATTTCTAATGAAGGCCTGTGGTAGAAATCTTAAAATATCCCCAGTCACAAGTGGCCTTCCACAGGGCTTCCACAGTATTTGGGCCATTTCTGTTTAATATCTTTATCAACAATCTGGACGAGGGGTTTGAGTGCACCCTTAGCAAGTTTGCAGACAACACCAAGTTGGGCAGGAGTGTTCATCTGCTTGAGGGTAGGAAGGCTCTACAGAGGGATCTGGACAGGCTTGATCCATGGGCTGAGGCCAATGGTATGAGGTTCAACAAGGCTCAGTGCCAGGTCCTGCACTTGGGTCACAACAACCCCATGCAACGCTACAGGCTTGGGGAAGAGTGGCTGGAAACCTGCCTAGTGGAAAAGGACCTGGGGGGTGTTGGTTGACAGCCAGCTGAATATGAGCCAGCAGTGTGCCCAGGTGGCCAAGAAGGCCAACAGCATCCTCACTTGTATCAGAAATAGTGTGGCCAGCAGGACGAGGAAAGCGATTGTCCCCCTGTACTCAGCCCTGGTGAGGCCGCCCCTTGAGTACTGTGTTCACTTTTGGGCCCTTCACTACATGACAGACATTGAGGTGCTGGAGCGTGTCCAGAGAAGGGCAGCAAAGCTGGTGAAGGGTCTGGAGCACAAGTCTTAATGAGGAGCAGCTGAGGGAGCTGGGGTGGTTTAGCCTGGAAACAAGGAGGCTGACGGGAGACCTTATTGCTCTCTGCAATCGCCTGAAAGGAGGTGGTGGTGAGGTGGGTGTTGGTCTCTTCTCCCAAGTAACAAGGGACAGGACAAGAGGAAATGGCCTCAAGTTGTGCCAGGGGAGGTTTAGATTGGATATTAGGAAAAATTTCTTCACTGGAAGGGTTATCAGGCATTGGAAAAGGCTGCCCAGGGAAGTGGTTGTGTCACCATCTCTGGAGGTATTTAAAAGACATGTAGATGTGCCACTTAGGGACATGGCTTAGTGGTGGACTTGGCAGTGCTAGGTTTACGGTTGCACTTGATGATCTTAAAGATATTTTCCAACCTAAATGATTCTATGATTTTGTGATTTCCCCTCCTTTATGATGTAGGCTGGGATGATAGGTCTTGACTCTATATGCTAAGGATAATGGAAGTCTTGAGAAAAATGTTTAACTGTTCTTATTTTGGAGGTGCCAGCATTCCTATTACCTTTTGGTATTTGATACTTTCTCACTGCAACAGCCTATTGCCAAGACTTGCTATCTAGAGCAAAACAAATGAACAAGCAATGTGAATTTTGGCTAAGTAGGAATAATTTCAAGGAGTTTTTAAACTTTCTTATAACTAAGAGAAGGTAGAATTTCTAATCATTGTACTGAACTTAACATGTAAGTGAGCCCACAATGGTAAATGTGCAGTGATGTAGATGATGCACTACCACTCCAGGTGCAGGGAATCTCTCTGAGTAGACTTGCACATGGACCACTTGAACCATCAAAGATTGTTAAAGCTGATTGCCATTTCAAATAGAGCTGTGGGAATAGCAGTTCATCTCCCACATATTTAGTTTGTTCTCAAATTTATAATACTCCATCAGAGTCTTAATCTGATATCATAGCTGGTTTGAAAAGAAGCTGAAGAAAAGCCTGAAATTCCTGATAAGGACTTCAATCTGGCTCAGAAGTTGCCTCCTAAAAAAGTGTTTGGTTTCATAGCAAATGCTTTATTATATTCTCTGTTTTCATCAGGCAAAAGAGGTGTATTCCTTTGATATGTTAATGTACAGACTTCAGGTTTTCAGTTGGTCATATTCTTTTAGTGTATAAACTAGTCCGATCACTATCTTGTGCTTTATGAAAGGTGTGTCCAAACTCAACTATAGGTTATTATAGGATGTTCATGAGAGCCTGTGGAAGAAACTTGCAATAAGGCTGGCTGTGGTATTTTGCTCAGCCTCCATAAAACTGTTACAAGAAGAACATTGGTACCATAAAAAATGTTTTGTAAGGAAAATTCTTTGCTATTGTTATACTGACTCTTCATGTGCTTTTTATGAATCTGTCTTGGGGCTACTAGACAGCCTTTGCAGTGTAAGCTGACTTCAGAAATATTTGTTTCTTCTGAAAACCTCAATCATAAGAATCAACTGTCTTTGTCTAACTTCTCTCCAGGAGTTCTAGGTATTGGTCAAGTCAGCTGATGGAAGTTTTTTTGTGTAGGATGCTCTTTTGTGGCCTACCACTTGAGAAATGGTCTTCAAAAATACTCCTCTCCTCTAAGGTCGTGTGTGTTCCATTCTGTTTCATGAACGCACCTCAAGTAATTTAGGTCACTGAGCCTCAAAAATCCAACTAGAACAAAGTAATTCTAAATTGTAGTGAGACAAATATTAAACATATATTATTATACACATATACTATATATGTGTACATATATATGTAACATTGTTATACCTATATATTACACTATGAGACGTACTGCTCTGCCCACCTACTTTTCGGGGTTGCTGATTATTTCACCTCACTGTTAGGATATTATTTCTGGGTCTTTAGGACTTTTCTTCTCCCAGGAAGGTGCTGCCAACCAATTCTAGAGAAGAGATTTTTTTAATTAGTATCAGAAGAGTCCATGGTGACCAACCCAGCTGCAGATGTCCCAGATGAAGCTTCTAAAGTACCCTGCATGATATTGACTGCTGTGGCCATCCTGACTGCACGGGCCAGCTTTTCCCTGAGAGGTGTAGTACATTGTTGAGGTTTCGGATGGGAGGGGGAATCCACTGGTGTTTTCCATTGACAAGATGTGATATGCTTTGCAACCCAAAAGACCTTAAGAGATTAGGTGGCTCAGATGGTTGACGACTCCTCCTGCTTTCCCATTCCTGCCTCCTTCACGTCAGTTTTGTTCTGATTTCTTGCCAGAGTAGTTTTCTGCCAAATTAGTGAGTTGAAATTAGCTCACCAAGCAGTCAAACAAACAACAGAGCAAATGTGAGGGAGGGCACAGGACCACCACTTCTGTTCGTCTTGAGCTTTTGTCACCTTAACACTGTCTTCTAACTGCACTGTAAGGCAATGCCTGTTCATTTGGTGCTTAAAATCTCAGACTCCTAGTGGAAGCAACACTCCTCAAACTATGATCCCACAGCTGCTAACTATAACCTCTTGCTTAGAACAGAAGAATAGTTAATCTTTCTTGGAGGCAAGATGTCAAACATCCACTGTACTAGGAGTTATCTTTTGCAGAACTTGTTTTGAGGGAGATCAGGTTGTTGTCACTATCAGGCCCTATTCTTGTGGTCTGTCAACAGCCCTGAGAACCTTCATCAAATAGTGACAGCTCACCTCAAAAGAAACCATGTATTTCTGTCCTCTTCCATGGATACTTAGTTAGTAAAGAAGGATCTTTTTGGCAGGTAGTGAAACCCACTTGACAGATTTATTCTGGGGCTTGTGGCTGAAAATAAAAGGCCACTGTTTCTGTTTCCCATCTACTACAGAATTCTTCTTTGAGGGAAAGGAAATAAAGGCAGTTTTATGTTTTTCTGTGACAAGCTTTTTCAGTCATCCATCCTGCTTCCTTTCTTCCTCAGAAGAGTCCATCACACCTGGATCCTGCCTTTGAGAGGAAACTGAGGTGCTGTACATGCATTTTGACCTTCAATGGTTGTCTAGCAGTTGGGAAACCTGAATGCATGGGACTTCTGCACATTCACAGTTGTTTGTGCGTATGGGCAAAGCTTCTGGAGGAGTTCCAGTTACTGCAAGATAATTAACTTTCTCTAATCTTGTTCGTCTTGGAGCCCTTTATTAAAAAAGCAGTACTAGAGAAATTGCTAGGTGAATATTCTGGGGTTTTGTTCTAAGTGGATTTTTTTCAAAGTCACTTTAAGTTAGGGATAAAAGTAGAGGATATATGCCTTGTCTTTAAAAGCTGTGCCTTTCTTTTCCCCTCTTCTCCTTCCCTCCAGTTAGGAAAATCATTATTTTAGAAGATGTGGAGATGAAATACAGAGTCCTACCTAGGGCTTCTTTTCCTGTCTAATTGTGTGAGTATTTTCACACATCTTAAACACAGGGGAGAAGGACAGAACAGAAGAGCTATGGCTTTTTGGCAGTTCCTTCTTGCAGCTGTGCTGCTCTCTCTAGGTCAGCCTGCAGTAGAGAAATTTGGTTCAAGCACCAGCAACACTGCTAAACCATTTTGTGATGAGGTCAAGAGTTGAATAATCATCCCGTTGATAAGTGAGCGAGCCAGAAATTCCATTCAAAGAGGACAGCGACTTCCTGTGCTACTTACCTATTGTAGGTCACAGAAACCACGAAGGGAAAACGTGGGACGGAGGGCACTCTAGCACAGGACTGTTTATGTAACTGGGACTTTTTAAGTTTTATTTTCTGCTGTTGATATATTAAAAGGAGTTAAGGCAGGCCTTTGCTTCTTTATTAAAATCATGATTTTCTTGCAAGCATCCCGATGGGAAAATCAACATAGCTGCTGTGCTGGATATATAGTCTAATCAGAGGTGGCTGTAAGTGCTTTTTAGAGGTGGAGCTTGTGGATTGTCAGTGCACAGTGTGCCCAGCTGCTCTGAGGTAGTCCTACAGCAAACACATCCACATGGTCTGGTGAGTGTGGGAACCCACAAAGGTTGTTCAGCCCAAAGAAATGACATTCACTCTTTTTTAATTTGAATTGCTTAAAACAAAACCTGAATACAAAAAGGGTAGTTTGTAGGCAGCTAGACTGAGCAATTTATATAGGATACCACAGAATAGACTTCCCAGCTATGACTGCCATTTTTAGGCCTGTGCATGCTGCTTTCTATAGTACCTGGTTGTGGAATCAGCAAGGCTTTATGTGAAGTTGACACCCAAAGACAATTAGCAAGTGATGTGATATTAGCAAGTGATCTCTTATAATTACATTTTGTCATTGCTAAAATGATGCACTTACACAGTGTACATAGTTTACCTAAAGGTATCTACTATATTCAGTTCTTAGCTCCTTCATTCTTTTCTCCTCTGTATGAATCTGGTCTGCACTAAATTCTGATGTGACACTTGTGGCCTATAGTTCTCACTGAATGTGCCATTTGCAATTAGGACTTCACATTCTTCTCCTCTAATTTCATGCTGGAGCTTCTCCAGTATGGCTTCTGCTTTCCTTGTTCCACTGAAACTGTTCTGCCCAGGGTGGCTAGCAACCAGTCTCTGGCAAATTTCAAGGCTTCCATGCCAGTGGTACTTACTGGGTTTGCCTGAACGAAGTGAGCATCCTTCTGTATTCCAGTTCTACAGGGCATAAGTTGGCTGACTGTTGCAGAGCTAAGATGGAGAGGTTGTGGTCCTGTGTTCTCTTCTTGAACATGCAGCCATGATGTGATGGAAAACTCCCCTTATTTGGATATGATGCTGATGGTAATAGTCATGATGGAACCTGGGTTACAGCACCTGTAAAGAGAGGGTATTCTGAAATGGACTGCCAGAAAGGCCTATTTTTGCCTGTGGCCTGATCCCTAATCCTTCTTTGAGGAAAGAAAGAAAGAAGGAAAGCACACAGGAGGGAGTAGGACACAGAAAGCCATCCTGGAGTCCAAACATGAGCACGTCAGTTACTATCTGTCTCACCTCTTCCTTGTCCATGACTAGTTGTCCATGCCTTCTCAGTTGTCAGCTGTTGCTTCTCTTCAGTCACTCCCTTTTTCTTGCTATTCTTGATAAAACTCACACGAGGCTAAGGTCTAGGTTGTTCAGGTGTTGTCTCTGCCTTATTTTTGATGCATCTGCCTATTTACGTGGCCTTAAACTGACTGCTCATGTGACTTAGTCTGTGTTTCCTCAACACTCTTTATTAGATGGCTTGCTGCTTCATTTAAGTTTAATGCATCCTTTTAAATTCTTTAGGTGTCTTTGCAGAGCTCCTCAGTTCCCTAGTGTAAACCTATCGCTTAACCTTAGCTCTTTCAGTAGGCCTAGGTATAGTGTTTAGTATAAGATAATACAGGCAATGGTTTATGATAGGCATTAGAGGTGGAAGAAGATAAGCTGTTGGGGCAACAAATTAGGAAGATGACCTGGGTGCCAAATAGCCAACAAATGCAATTGTAACTTTATTTAGATTGACACGAACTTGAATGATCATATCTGAAATCCTTATATAGATCAAGATATTTGAACATCAAAATAATAAAAGTGAGGTTTGGCTCTCTTATCACATTAAATTCTGGTCCTGTAGATTCCCAGATTTTTCTTGAAACGTAACTACTGAAGTTAGGGCAATCTTACCTAATTTATCTCATCATCAATTTTCCTGTGTGCGTTTCTTTGAAATTATATGACTTCTACCTACTTGTTTTAATTCTGTAATCTCATAATTACAATTTCCATACATTTCATATCACTACAGCATATGGATTTACAATGTTTATTCTGTATTGAAGTTTTTTAATCTGCTCATTGCACTGAATGATTAAAGTGAAATTTTATCCCTCTTAGCATGAAAATTCAGGCTCTTTGGGGTGGGTTCCCTATCTGTAACCTCTGCTCAGATCATCTCTGGTGGTCCAAATGGCCTTCTTTCAATCATGTTTTCCCTGCCCATGTCTGTTGCTCAGAGCCACAACTTGGAGACTCTTCCCTTTTCCATGTGCTGCACAGCCTGTTTCTAGATCTAACCTGCTACATCCATATTTCTCCACTCCAAGTCCTACAAAGTGGAACTATGGATCATCTCACACTTGCTACTTTCAGGAATGGCATGTGTATATTAAGTTGAATACACTTAAAGTTTCCAGCATTTGAATTGAGTGGCTCAGTATATAAATCAACAAACACGTTTGTCTTTTTCAGCTTTCATATATAAGTACTTTGGGCAAGTTAATATTTACATTTCTGTTGATATCAGGGTCAAATTCTAATCATAACTCTAAGTAAAAGAGCAGATGCTCACAAAGTGAAATTACACACTTTGGGATCAATAAGATTTGTCTGTCAAACTGATCTCTTGAAGAGGAAACAGAACTTCTCCGTATTTGAAAACAAGCAGATGAGTGGGTGAGCGAGGGAAACTGGCACTTCTTCAAACAGCGCTTCTGCACACATTTGTGGCTTTGCCAGAGATTGTTTGATATTGGGCTACATCAGTGGCAGCAGTTGCCCAACAGTACTTTGGTGCCTTTTGTCGTCACTGACAGGAGTGAGAAGTGCTTGTGCGAGGCTCCTGGGTGCTGTGTGATGGGGTAGTCCAGAAGCATGCAGGACACCTGTAACTTCCACTAGACTCTGCCAGTGGCAAATGGTTTGGGAAGCGGTTCTCCTTCCAGAACTGCCATGGAAATCAGGAAAGAAAAGCATTGATAAGTCTTGACTCTTGAATCATGTTGAGAAGAGGCAATCTGATGAGCGGTTACTCAGTGAAAGTTGGTGAGATTCTCAGCCAGGTCTTGTTCCAAATGAAGTTGGTGAGAATTTGCCGCTAACTCTGAAGTTACCTTTTCCTG
The DNA here is from genome assembly GCA_013400195.1 of Aramus guarauna. Lineage (NCBI taxonomy): Eukaryota > Metazoa > Chordata > Aves > Gruiformes > Aramidae > Aramus > Aramus guarauna. Next base: position 305,746 of record VXBL01001063.1, on the reverse strand, counting down.
CTTTGCAACTTCAATGTGGTTTCTTACCCCTGTTTAGCATTTCAGGCTGCAATAGAAATGAAGTGCCAGTAGCTTAACATTCATACGTAATTCTGTAACAGCAAACTATAGTGTGTTTATGGTGGAGAGAAGAAATTTAAATATGGTATTACATTTCTACTCCTAGCTTTCAAGGACTTGCCACTGGAGCTCCTTAGCTGTGTTGCAAGAGGAAGGAAAAACATGTCATGCAGATCTTCTGCCACAGACTGAGAAACAGCTGAAGTTTCTTGACAGACACATAGAGGTTGGCTCCTTTTTCAGACAGACCTGTCTGGGTGTCCTATGAACCCTCTGAGTTCTGAGGGAAAGTTTTATTTAATTTAAAATCATAGGAAAGTTGGTGGATTGGGCTGACTTCTCTTGGAGTTCTCAAGCTTGTTCAAACTCACAGGCTCACAAGTCAATGTGAATTAAAATCTTGCCCTGAAGGCCTTGAATGGCAATTTTTCTTGGAAATGAAATTGCCAGGCTTCACTGTTATGCTTCTAAACCAATTCACTAGTGTTTCAAAGGAGGCTTGGCTGAGCTCATGATAAGACACTGATGCTGGCTTTTTCAGCATTAACCTTACAGCCTTAAAATACAGTGGACTTGGTACTGCAGTAACTAAGGGAATTACTGGGAAGAGGAAAATTAGAACTGTGTCAGCAGTTAGAGGTCTGGTTTCTGGCTACAGAAGGAAACTGGACTGACGGACAGGAAAAAAAAAATCCAGCTGGCTTTTGGGATAGAGATGCTTCAGAGGAAATTCACCCTTTGTTACGGAGACTGCTTGGAGATTTGTGAGAGCGCTTCAGTGGTTACAGGTAGATTAGCAACAGGAAGGGGAGCTCTCACTGCGTTGCCCAAAGAGGAGGGAAGTTCTGGACTTGGTAGCAAGCCTGTAAATGGAGAGTACTGCACTCCTGCTGCTCCCTGTCAACATTGGTGGCTGTTCTTCATGCAGGCAAGACCAAAGGAAAATGTCCATGTCTGGAAAAAGCAAGGCAATCAATGTTCTGTTCCTCTCTCTTGGGCTATTGCTACCTTATTTTTTTGGTTCCAGGCATAGTGTAGTTGTGTTACTGTCAAAGAAAGCTATATTGCAGCTCTGCTGTAGCAGATGCAGTTCCTTTATCCCCATCCTTACCTTCAACTTCAAATACCATTGTCATGTTCCCTAAGATGTCAGCTTTAGAGAGGAGAGAGAGATCATAAAAATACATGTGGGACATTGCTTTTATGGTTAGAGCAAACTGGTGCAGGTGAGAAGGAATAATTAATTTCCAGTGCAAGTAGGATGAACAAGATGGAGAAATTCGTAAAACAGTGTTATTAACTGGTATTTTTAAGGCTGTCTGTGACTAGTAAACATCTCAACATTAAGAAATTGATGTACATGGCAAGGAACAGAGAAGTTTGGAGATTTAATAAACTAGAGATTTCTCTAAAACCAAAACCTGCTTCCTCTTGTAACCATTTACACATAAATATCTCTCAAACTGTAATTTTTGGATGAGTGAAGGGAAATGCAATTTTCCCAATTTATGGATGGGGAGCAGAGAGACAGAGAGGGTATGGCTTGCAGGGGAGAGGAGGGGCTGTTTTAACACAGACAGATGTAAACAGATGTATGCAGGGTAGCTCTGGCTGAGAAGCTGTGTAGTGGTGTCACCTCTGGGCTGTGTCCCAGAGGATGTGCCCTGCTCTTGGTGTATCGGTTCAGGCAAAGTGCCAGTAAGATGCTTTTTAGACTTCCAATCCAGAACTTTCTTGCATCTGGGATGAGTGGATGGATCTCTCATCTGAATGCACCCAACTGTACTGACATGCCTCAAGTTACTTTTTGATGTTCGCAGGGTGAAAAGGGAATACGTTCAGTTCTCCTCTAGCCTGCTTAAGTGCTGGTTCAACTGATTAGCATCTATCTTCTTTCTTTGAACGTGCATGGTATTGGCCTTTATTAACATGTTATTGTTAATCTGGCTATGTCTGTGATGTTAACTTAGATAATATCAAAATAATTTTAGGTAAGTGCTTTGGAATTTGCTTGGCTTTTGTTTGTTTTGAATAGGAAAGATGGTAATCCTTTTCTGCTTGAATTACTAACCTAAGGTAACTGAGTGGTTTTATTGCGGGCTCTTAAAACATTGGTGAATTTTTTCCAAAGGTTTTTGAGTAAAAAGAAGTTACTGTGAGAGACTATTCCTCATATTCTGTATAACATTAAAAAAATAATATTTGCTTTGAGAGTGTATGCTGGTATCTCTATACTCATGATACATTTGGCTGGGGTTTTCCTCCTTAAATTCATTGGATCAAAGCAATAATATAAATCTAAGTTTTTATTCATCAACTTCTCTCCAAGTTTTGTAATTTGCTGGAATTAAATAGGGAATCTGGGAATAATGCATGATCATAGATACAGTACATATCATGCAGGTTCATTTCCAGAATATCAGTGGAGGGTTATATTAAATCCTTTTGTTTTGCTGTAGTATGATTACAAAGATTCTTTTGTAGCTTGGGACATTGAGTTGAAAAGCAAGAAATGTGAGAGGTATCTGGCAAGAGAAGATAACATGAATTTAATTCTAGCAGTGCTGTTGTTCTTAACTACGGTCTGGTTGGCCAGCAAGATCTGCAAAAAAAGTCTTGGTCATGTCTGTGTGACTTTGAATACCTATCAGGAAGAAGAGCAATCCAGGGTTACAGTGCTTTAAACACTATCAGTTAGGTCTCAGGAGGGACTGTATGTGTTGCAGTTATCAGAGAGGAGAAAATGTAACTAACTGCATTGAGACCAACACTTTTTTTTTTTTTTTTTTTCTTTTCAGCTAAACTAAGTTCAGTTTAGGATGCTCTTTAAAACTTTAACATTAGTGAAGAGTGGCAAGCAAATGCCAAGCAAGTAGTGTCTGTACAAGAAGAAAAAAACCCCAAAGATTAATTTTGTGTGCGTGATATTCCTTTCCCACATAGTTTGAGAGATGAGAGCTCTAGCCTGCATTGATGTATTAGTCATTTCAGCTATTCAGGAATGAATTGTGTATTATCTGTACAAGTTTTATTTTATTTTAGATAGGGGTCACTGCAGGATTGGGCTGAGATTTAAAGTCTCTGGAAGAAACTACTTTGGGTAGCTACACACCTGATCTGCTTTTGAAGGCCTGCCTGTGCTAGCTGTACAAAGACACAAGTATCCAGTAATTTCTGGGCCTGGTAAATCCCTGCTTTATAGCACAGAGTTCATAATATTTTGCAGGAAGTACAGACTGTACCGATAATGAAATATTTGCAGTATATGAATATATATAATGTATATTTGTATTGTTGCAGTTTTAGCTGTTCTAGTTATGCTGACTGAAAGATAATAGGCTTGTCATGATTTTGTCTTCAAAGAAAGACTTACTCATTTTCAAAAAACTTTTTCCTGGTCACTCAATCCAGGCTGTTGCCTAGTCTGTGCACTTTAGGGGATGTTAGGTGATTATTCAGGAGGGTCATGCAGAGGCTAGGCATACTTCATGCTAAGAAGTTACTGTACGCAGATTTGGGAATAATACTGTTGTTCTTGGTTCCACACAGATGGTACCAGACAAGAAGAAGTGGAAGGTGAACTCAGTGAAGAAGAACGCTGGTTTGGAAATTCTTCAGAAACTCCTTCAGAAGCGTCATATGGAGAAGTCCAGGAGAACTTTAAGTTGTCTCTTGAGGACAGAATCCAAGAGCAGTCCACTTCCCCAGACACTTCTTTGGGAAGTGCAACTCCTAGCAGCAACACAGCGGAGCTGGGATCCATTGAAAATGAGGCATTAAGAGACACATTACAGAATAAAGAGCACCTTTCTCCTGATGTGTCACCTCTGTGTGAAGAAGAACCTCCTGGTCCAAATAAGCCACTGAGTAGTAACCTGAGGCGGCTACTGGAGGCTGGCTCCCTCAAGCTGGATGCTGCTGTTACAGTCAATGGCAGAGTCGAGTCTCCTGTAAATCTTGGCTCAAATCTCTCCTTCTCTCCACCTGCTCATCATGCCCAGCAGCTAAGTGTTCTTGCCAGAAAGCTTGCTGAGAAACAGGAACAAAGTGACCAATACAATGCAAGTAGTCACTTTATATGGAATCAAGGTAAGTGGTTGCCAAACTCAACCACCACCTGTGGTTTGTCCCCTGATTCAGCTATCCTGAAACTGAAAGCCGCAGCCAATGCCGTTCTGCAGGACAAATCTCTTTCAAGGACTGAAGACCCTATAAGATTCGAATCCTTTTCCTCACCTTTTAGTTCTCAGTCAGCCAGCTCCACGTTAGCAGCTTTATCTAAGAAAGTGAGCGAAAGAAGCATGACTCCTGGGCAGGAGCACCCGCCTCCGGCTAGTTCTTTCCTTTCTCTGGCTTCCATGACCTCTTCAGCTGCCCTTCTCAAGGAGGTTGCTGCAAGGGCTGCAGGCACCCTGTTGGCTGAGAAGAAGAAATCACTGGTTGCTGAGGATCCCCTGCAGCTTTCAGAGATGAAGCAAGAGAAAGCAACTCCACCACAGTCTTTGGAATTATTGTTGCTGCCAGTCCCTAAGGGAAGAGCATCCAAGCCCACTAGTACAGGTATGCATACAGTTTGAGCCACTAAGTAGAATGTATTTGTTTTGCTGTAGGCTTATACAGCATCTCTTCAATGAGTCTGGATTTGGTTTGATTCCATGTATTGTGAGAATAAGAAACAGGTACTTTAGGTAAACAGTAGAAAAGCTTTTTTAAAATACCACTTGAAGACCAAACTGTCACAAATGTTTCCATATTTGAAAGATATGAGTGTACAGTTCAGTACTTTTTTTATTATTTTTTTTTTTATTCCATACAATGCTATTTCCACCTCTTACCAAGTTCAGAGTAAGTCTACAAAAAATATTTAACAGAGAAGATCAAAGAATCCCTGTTAGGGAGCTCACAGTATCAGCAAGCATGTACAAAACTAGTGCTTTTGAAATATTGGACAAGGGAGAATTCTCCCTCCTGCTGTCTCTGTCACAAATGGACTTTTGTATAATCGCTTACTCCCCTGTCCTAATTTACCAGAGTATATTATTATGTTGCCACTTTTCATTAAAATTTTTTGCAGCAGTTTGGTATTTTACAATCCTTTGTTGTTTAAAAAAAAAAAAATAGGCGAACTGCATTTCTCTAATTTGCTCAACAAGAACCATTTTACACTTCTGAGTTCCCTCCACCAGTTCCAGCTGTTGGCAGTTAAGGAATCAGGCATATAGGGAACAAGAAGAAATAGTCTTGGTAACAAAAGCTTTCAAGAACTGGCAGGCCATGCAGGGAAACTTAAATGATCCATCTTCAAAATAAGGAAAAATAAGGTTTCTTTCATCTCTTTCTATAAAAAGTTCACATCATGGATTTGTATTTCTGGTAGAACGTACAGCTTCAGATATCGCCAGTGTTGTCCCTGGAGTGGCGTTCTGTTGCAGAGGGGAAGGAAGCATGTCAGCTATCTTCAGATGCACAAAGTGATTCAGTATATTAGAGCTGTATCAGACTGAGTTTTATCAGGAATACTAGGTTGACTGTACAGGCGTAGCAAGCCAGCGTACACAGACATGAAGTCTGACATGGATGTTATATAATTGCACTGCCGTCATTCTGACCTAGCCTTTTTGTTTAGGGATATTATGAGGTCTGATCTGTCCCTGCGCCACTCTTGGTAAAACTCGTAGTGTAGAAGCTCTTGGATGGACAGCAATGCTTGGTCCTCCCTTGGAAGAGGAGGAGGAGGGATGTGACGTGGTGCAGCTGGTACCAGTTCTTTGTTCTGAGTTACATGTGTTCTACAAATGCTTTGCTGTTGTGTTTTGCCAAGGCAATTTAAGTGGCAAACTATTCTTGGCATGGGTCTGGCCTAAGGTTTTCATTAGTGTAGATGAAGTCCTTTTTGGAGTAACATAAGCTAAACCAAGGAAAGGCCCTTTTGTGTGGGAATAGGAGTACCCACACTGGCTACACCAGTGTGACCGTGGGCATTAATTTAATGTAATTTTCTTGTGAAAACTGGCCTTCATATAAGAAAGGCAGCAATGTTATAGCAAAGGAGTAAGGCTAAAATTTATCTGAAGTTATTAGTTTATTTCTTGCTGGCGAAAAAGCTGTGTTACATCATAATTTTTTACTGGGGAAAAGTAAATGGTTGTAGTAAAATCCAGTTTCTGTGTTTGACCAACAAACTGTGGGATTTGTCTGTGCAGCTTATACTAGGGGAATCCTCTGTACCAGCGCACTGGTAGTACTGGCACTTTATAAACTAGTTCTGATGCAGCAAATTCCTAGCAACTATTCTCTTTGCTGAAGGCCCAAGCATACTGTGCTGCTACAAGATAACAATGGGGGATGACTGCCTTAGGTCCTTGGTAACCAGGGAACAACTATTCATTTTTTATAATACATGGGACTAGTATCCCAAGAGGAAGGGTGTTTCCTTTCAGTTCATACACATGGGGCCAGCGCCAGTTGGCATCCAAGCAAACTTTATAGTGCAATGTTCATAACAAAAGTTCTTTAAGTCCATTTTCTGATATGCTATTAAGTTTTTCCTTTCTAAATAATTAACCAACTGAAAAGTAAAAGCAAATTGTTGGTTAGCATATCTGGATGTTGATTTATGGACAGCCAGACTCCTTGATTCCTTCAGCCATGGAGAAATGCAGCTTGCAAAAAGAGGTCACCGTTTAGTGACCTTTGATTGAAGACTTCACTTCTGTAAAAGCTGAGTAGGGCAGGTGAACGTGTACATTTGCCATGAAAATAAATGTCACACGTTCCTGATTCCTTTTGCACCTACAACCTTATGGCACTAAAAGCAAAAAAATAGTATTTCATTTTATAATGTTTTATCTTTTTGTGTGTGTATGATTGCTCCTTGTGTCTTGTTCCCAGAGAGAGACATCTTTTCCCAGTAGGCGTAGCTTAAGAGGTGGTTTTCTCCCCTCTCATACTTTGAATGTTTAAGGCACTGGTGAATTTGCTTTGTTGTCATGAAACTGATTCACTTACCCACCAGCAACATCTAGCTTTGGTTATGAGATCAATACTCAGTGAGATTAATTAGACGGCGACAAGTAAGTAACAGCAAAGATGGAAGCTGTTTAAAGAGGAATATGTTAATAACAAGAGTATGCCTGCTGCTCTTTTGTCCACCATGTTGAGCTATTTGTTCAGAATTATTACAGGCAAGAAGCTGTAGCCATGGCTTATCAGAGCATAGTCACCTCTGAAACTGCGTGTCAGGTTTGGTGGACCTAATCATTACTTGCATAGGTTATAGTAAAGTGGTACAAAGAAGACTAACTTTTCTATCAATCTGTTAATACTGCCAATTTTATAAAATGCTCATATTTTGGATGAAATTTAAAAGGAAGCCTGGAATCTCTGTTAAAGTTCTGATGTTGTTTTTGAAAGAATACGGGTGGCAGACCCTTCTTTGACTGAATGCTCGTTTGGTGAAACTTTTTGCCTGTGATGCTTGCAGTTTTGTTCCTGAAGCTTCTTTGGGAAGCACTGCCTGATTCTCTCCTCACTGGAGTCACTCTTTCCAACTAATTGACACTGTGTGACATAAAATAGGTACCAATATAAATGAAGGAAAGCTGAAGCCCATGATTTTCTTTCTTATGCTGAAGTTTATAGAGTATAGTAAAGAGCTAACATAGTTCAGCTTTGGAGAGCATTGACATAATTCCTGTGTGCCATTAATTGTCATTGTTATTGGTGAAGTCACATTCGGTCCAGTTCTTGGCATATTTTGTAACGTGCTAAATTACTATTGATCCATCTTGTTTGCAGATTTATTTTTAATGGGCTGGAAAACAGGTAATAGCTTGTTACACATTTCTTTTCTGGATCCTTTGTGATGATAACCAGAAGCTGGAGAAAAGATATGGTAGAAGGAAAAGAAATGATAGGTAAAAATGTTACTAATGTATTTTTCTGTGGTTTGTCTGTCTTCTGCCTTTTGTGAAGATGTAAAGATGTTTAAAAACTGAAACACAAACAATTCTAGCATTGGTTTTGGTTTAGTCTTTAGAGGTGCAGAGAGGGAAACGAGTTGATAATATGTTGATTGTAATAGAATATTTCATGAGGAGAATTTCTGAACTTGCAGAAGTGTATGCTTTGACACTGTGTTCTTTTTTCTACTTGCATAATGACTACCTAATCAGTTGAATTATGGTGGGTTTGTTTCCTACCTAATACCAAGAATTATATTTTAGGATATGACAAATCTTCTGGAGGTTTTTATCACTTAGTTCCTCATCAAGGGAATTTGATGTTTGCTATATCCTTATCAGTAGCAAATAACTCATAATAATGAGATTAAATATTCTGAGAGAATTTCTAAATAGCAGGATGCACATTGCTGAGCTCTGGATATTTGTAAATAGTCTCTCTTTCACAGTGAGGAAAAAGGCTTCCAATTCAATGGTAATGCTAGACCTTTCTTTATAATAAGCAGAGGAAATCACAGTGAGGGGATGAATGGATGGTTAGTTATGTAAAGTTAGCAGCAAGGAATTTCTCTTTCCTTCAACCTTGCGATGGTTCCACACTCAGTAGACTAACCATATTTGCCTGATAAATGCCACCAAATCCTTTTCTTATCTTAGGTGAATTGGGCAGTAAAGCTAAGTGCAAACATTTAGCAAGGCAGTAGATTTAAAGCACTGGCAACTAGAGGAGCAGAAGGAAACCCAGGACTCAGAGACCCCTGATGGCTGCAGTTGCAGCAGCATCTGCTCGAGCCGTAACTAAACAAGTTCAACAGCGGGGATTCTGAAGTTATTCACTTCTGGATTTAAATATATCTGATATGCAATACCAGCATGCTTTTCAGTTAAGTTATGGATTGTTCTATGCTTTATATTCTGCTCCCCTGCTAGCTAACAATCAGATATGGAAATGGATCATTTTTTAACAGTCAAGCATATTTTCTATACCCTACTGCAACCAGCCTTTGATAGGAAATGAAGCTGCTAAGTGATGATTATAAGAGACATCCATTTAGTTCAGTTAAATTATAAGGAACATTAGGACCAGGTGAGATAGAGTAGCATCCCCTACTGATTAGCCAAAGGATATTTGGGACATTAACCTTTATAAATTATGGTGACCTTCCTTAGAGGGAGAATAGCTAGATTAAAGGGAAAAAGGATATGCAGGGGGGAGGAACTGAAATTTCCGGTACATGTTGTTGTTTAACTGATGTGTCTCTTTGCAGATGAAATTCTAGCATTGAAAAATGGTATCTTGAGTATGTTTGCAAGGGGACAGTATTCGACAAGTGGCTGTAAAGGATCCTCTCTTTTTCTTCCCCCTTCTGCTAAGCCTCAGAAGAAGAAGGAGGAAAACCTTTCCAGTGTCCAATCTGTGGTTTGGTTATCAAGAGGAAGAGTTACTGGAAACGGCACATGGTGATTCATACAGGTTTGAAAAGTCATCAGTGTCCACTCTGCCCGTTTCGCTGTGCACGCAAGGACAATCTCAAATCACACATGAAGGTAAGGGAAGTGTTTACTGATCATCAAAACGCTTGAATGATCAGTCAAACTTATGTCATTTGCATTTACAAGAACAAATTTTCCCTAGCTGTACTACTTTTATTTTAAAGGGATTTAAAATGCCTTTAAAATAGAGAGACCGTAAAAAGAGAGAGAAATAACTTATTTTCCTTTGCTTGCCTTTCCATTCTATGCAATGTAGAAACTGCCTTGGGTTATGTCAGCTTGGTGCAGCACAAGCTGTCTATGACTGATTTGGTTCTGGACCTGGAAGCAGAGATGGTAGCTGAGATGTGACACCATGCAAACACAGCAGTGCTGCTTTTCAGGATGCCAGCTATTACCTCTGCATGCCATTGCATCACACTAAGTGGGCATACCAACTTGGCCAGCACTAGCAGGGCATCTCTCTGTTACTTTCTAGACAGGCCTGCAGTTTTAACTTTTTTCTAGGTGTAGTTTTTAACTGCAGGCATTTCAGGAGTGAAGGATCCAAAGCAAAATGAATGACAGATTATACTGTAATGTTTTGTTTTCAAATGTTTCCATTAAGTTTAAAGTGTGCTTGAAGTCTAAATTTTTTTCTCAAACTGAATATGACTTTTGAAGGAAGCAACGTCTGTGTTGATACAGAAAAATATAAAAAATGTAAAGAAACTCTCTGTCTGGTTAGCTGAAATACTACTTGGTTGCAATGTACAAAGTATCTGGTCTTGCAAGCTGTAGAACATACTTGGTGAAGTAAAAGTGGTACCTGTCTCATTAGCCCATGGATGAAGAAGCTGAAGTGCAAAAAGTTTGCCTTGTTGATGCAGCTCAGTTTTATAATAACAGTGAAATGTTTTATTATAGTTAGTATTTTGTCTGTTTTAGACAAATGCGTGTAACAGTATCAAGCTGGTATGGAGGGGAACAGAAATGCCTGTTCAGCTTTTATATATGCTATTGCAGAGATCGCTAGACAGGAGTCTAACCTTGCTTACACCCAAGTAACTATTCACTTCAGTGTAAATGATTCAGATGATTCCACTGATCACAACAGCAGATCTTGCTGTATTTCAGGTCCTTGCTAGGTCTGAAATCATCCCTCTTAAGTATGAAGGCTCATCCCTTAACTCTTCCACAGTGGATCAATGCACTGTTCCCAGGCATCCTTGGTGTATCATGCTAATCCTTATCAGGTACAAATAGGTTTGGTGTTTATGGGTCTTTCTTTTAGGACTTCATGTTCCATTTTGACTAGAGGGCTCAGATGGCTGTCCCGAGTAGAATATGAGTAGAAAGAATGGGAACACAACATGATAAGGTTTTTTGTTTTCAGTTGTTGACAGACTGCACAGAAGCATGCATCACCTAAAAGCTTGTTATTTCCTGGCAAAGACCTGTTGTTGTCCCCTGCTTTGTAAAGGACATCCCTATTATTCCCTGCAGAAATCCTTTTCCTCTGTTTTTTTTGTTTTGTCTTTTTGGAATTATTATTTTCAGATTGAGGGTGTATCCCTTCCTTTTTGGCATGGTGATTTCCATAGGTGGCCACAGGTAGTATGTTGGAGAAAATTAGGGACTTTTTCACTGTCTCTGCTATCAAACTGAAGCCCAGCTCTTTTCTGTTCCCTACCTAACATAAACCCCTTCATGAACTGAACCCGCGTCATCTTAAAACAGATCCATGGTACAAACATGTAACACGTAGTGTTAATTAGTTAGTAATATAGCAATTATTGCCAAGTAATGTTCAGTTAGACATCATTGAGGTCAGAGTCAGGCCCAGAGCTGCTTGATGCAATGTAAGAGATTACAACCTGCTTTAGCCTTACCATGGAGATAAGATCTGAAGTCTCCTCAGTCAATGCAGTCCAGTCATGCAGGTCATGATGGACCCAGTGGTCTTTGCTGGTAAAACTGTTCCCTGTTTAAGATGAAGGGAATTGTCCTATAAAACTAGATGGCCTGTATTTGGTCTTTTTTCCTTTTTATGGTCTTATCCATAGATGTAAAGAATCACAAGTACAAGAATCTGAAAGATAATGCTTTACCTTAATTTCAATGGGTTTCATACATTTTTCTCAGTTGAGTAGGCCATTCATAAAAATATTTTCTATCACGTCGGTTGAGGCAGGTGAATGAGGTAGGGGCATGTTAGTCATGTGTCCAACAGTGTGAGGCATAATTTGAATTCCTTTTGGTGAGTGTATAAATTGATGACAAGATTAAAACCAAAACCCATCAGATTTCTTTTTTTCATTATAAAAAAGTACTGCTTTTAAATCTGTATGTAAATAAATATGAGGTTATAATAACTGACACATATATAAGCCAACAGTGTTCAAAATTGAATGCACATTAGAAATGGTACAGCACAGCTGGGAGCTACTTAGGATGCAGTAGTCTGCTTATGCCAGTCAGATGTTTCAGGTGTCTTCGTTGTCCTAGGATCCTTTGGGAGCCACCTGGCTGTCATGGTTTAACCCAACCAGCAGCTAAACCAACCACAGAGAGCCGCTCACTCACTTCTTCCCCACTGTCCTCACAGTGGGGTGGGGGAGAGAATAGAAAAGAAAAAGGTAAAACTTGTGGGTTGAGGTAAAGACAGTTTAATAAAATTGAAAAAGATGATGATTAATAATAGTAATAGTAATAATAATAATGATGATGGTGATAAAAAAAAATATACAAAACAAGTGATGTACAGCACAATTGCTCACCACCTGGAACCAACACTCAGCTAGTTCTCAAGCCAAACCACCTCCTGGCCAACTTTCCCAGTTACATACTGAACGTGACATCATATGGTATGGAATATCCCTTTGGCCAGTGTGGGTCAGCTGTCCTGGCTGCGTCCCCTCCCAGCTTCTGAGGTGCCCCTTGCCTTCTTGTTGGCAGGCCAGTATAAGAAGCTGAAAAGTCCTTGACTGCTTGGCAACAACTAAAATATTAGTGTGTTATCCATGTTATTTTCATCCTAAATCCCAAACACAGCCCTATGCCAGCTGCTAGGAAGAAAATTAACTCTATCCCAGCTGAAACCAGGACACTGGCCTTATCTCTTTCCTGGCAGGCAACACATGAACATAGAGCTGCCTCTAGCTCTCCACCCCTCTCTCCTTTCCCATGAGTGAGCTGTCCCTGCAGATGAAGATGCGTTTTTCAAAACCAAAAAGACTACTCAAAATTAGGGTACTAGGCTGGTGTTTGTCATTCATTGTAAGCCAATTTTTATTCTAGGATGATATCGCAACCCGAGCTTTTTTCCTTGATGCTGCTGTTTGGTTTTCACGGTTTATGTTCTATTGATAAGGATGACAGACAAAACCTGTTGAGCTGTTTTGTCCAGCTGCAGTTCTCAAAATCTAATAGCATTGTTTTTGTTTCCTTCTAGGCAGCATAGCCCTGATCTGAAGCATCTCCTCTTTTTTCTAGGTTCTTGTAGGCATTTTCGATTGAAACTGGTCATTTAGAGATTTAATTTGCATGAGTGGTTTATGTGTATCTTTAGGTTAACGAATAATAACTATATGATATAAATACTGTGTAATTTTATGGTAATTATAACATGTCAAACTGATTGGCCCAGAATACAACATTGCCAACAGTTTTGGTGTCTTGTCCTCTGTAAGAGAAAGTCTTAACAGAGAGCTGGATTGGTTCCAGCCCTGACCATATTCTCCATGTGCTACCCACCATGTTGATGAAGCCTTCTTCCAGTAAGGGCACTTTGCCAGGACCAACTCACAACTGGAGGTAGGGAAGTGAAAGGCAAGAAGGGAAGCAAGCGGAAGGAAAGTTTTCACACAGACACACAATGAACAAGGGAGGCTGAGCAGACTGCCATTTAAGGCACACAGTGTTATCTGTAATTGTTATATGGCATTTAGATTTCCACAGTGATAGGCACCTTAGAAAAATCCTAAAATAGACACAGTTGGGAATCTTATTAGTCTGTTTTGGAGATAAATTATAGTACATGCATAAGCACAAGTTTTGGCCCTTATTCCCAGGAATCTGGGGATAGCATCACAGGACTTGATTCTGGTATCATAGTGTGGTTTCCAGGAGTGCTGAGAATACTGAAAAATGAAGCTGGACAAAATGAATGGATAACTGAAAGAGGTGTCTTGTTCAAGACAGCGAGGGTTGTGCTCAAGTCCTCTGTTTAGTTGGAATATGTTGTTTTCTTCTTGTGAGAGAGATTACCATAAGTACTATTTCTGCAGAAAGCAATGGAAAGGGGTGGTGTAATTCAGCAAGATGTATTGAGGCTTTTCTTTTTTTCCTGGTAGGGAGGTAGGGATTAAATTTACCTCAGAGCAATACCACAAGCATCAGTCAGACTTTGGCCAATTGGTGTCTTTGGATCATGCACATATCTTCCTCAGCAAATGGTGGATGGATAGGCTGTGAGATCATACAGATATGTTCCAAGAAAGCAACAGGATATTAGCCTGAGCACTTGGAAGGGGGGGAATGAGGAAGAGGAACATATGGCCAAAAATAATATCTATAAATGTTCCTTGTGCTGCTATATAGACATAAGGCAGAAATGGGTGAGCAAGCTCTTCTAGCAGTGGAAAAGAAGGTTGGTATTGTGAACACGTGCTGAAGCATGATGGTACAATAGAAAATGAGGAAAGGGAGGATTAAGCTTAACAGAAAAGTTAGATGCCGTGGCAGGCAGGTCATGTGATGGTCAACCACAGGATCTTCCTGCTTCTGTTGCTTATGAAGAGGGACCATGTAGTGAGATTTCAGATTAATATTCCTGTGTCATATGAAGAGGTTTATAATCAGCCTCCTGATTAGGGAGAGGCTATTAATTACGTGATAGCGGGAATAAGGGAAGGCCCTGAAGAATGTAGCCAGGTGCTCACTACCCCTTAGTGATTTGCTTTTCCCTCTTTCTTCCCCAGCTAGGGTCAGACAACTGAATAAGCATTCCTAATCCATTTTGGTGAGGTATAGGACAGGTTATTTTAAAGCATCTTCACCATATTGGGAGAAGGAGATTGACTGTGTTTTATGGGAGGGTTTCCGTTTGATTTTGGTTTAAGCTAACATTAAAGAGCCATGGGAGGCACCTGTGATTCCATTACCTCTCCCCAGCCAAGAGGAGGTAATGCAAACTTGCACAGCTTTTCAACAAGTGAAATCTGCGCCTTGAGTCTTAGGCAGGGGTCTAAGTGACTTCAAATATCTGCCTTTAAATCTTGTCACTTTTTGCATGTGAGACAAGGATAAGACAGGAAATGCATTGATACCTTAAATCATAAAGGAAAAAAAGAAACAAAAATATTTTTTTTGGAACACTTAGTGCAGTCCAGCCCTGCAGAGAGGCTTTTTTTCCTCCTTTGCTTTCAAGCAAAGCAAGGAAATAGTTTCAAAAAGAAAATACTATATAAATAATGTATGTGTCCTGAGGGGAAGGATCATATCAAAACTAGCACTAAACTTTTGAAAGTGCAATATTTTAAAAATGAGGGAACTTGTCAGAAAAGAGGGTGAAATGACAAAGCAGAGGGCACATGATGGATGCAAAATGGAGACTTCTCAAGTGTATTCAAATGGAGCTGCAGAAGAAGGTATTTTGCTAAAAGAGATTTAAAAAAACCCAACAAACACAAGCTGAAAAAATCAGTGTGCAGGCAGGTATGGCTAAGTGGCCAGGTTGTAGTAGTTGCTTAAATAGATACCCTTCATGGAAATGTTAATCCGCTTGAAAGTTGGTGAGAAAAATAAAAACTGTAGTAGGCAAAGGAAAAAGTGGTAATTAGGTCACAGAAAGTAAGTAGAGACTGAGTAGCCAGAAGCAAGTACAGCAGTGAATGGATTTAGCATCCCAACCCCCTTATGCTCAGAATGTGTTTAAGGATGAAGATTCTCAGAAACATTTCCTCTTATTCTGAGTGTTTAAAAAACAGTAACAAAAAACCCCTGTTAAGTCCCACAAAAGAAAGGTGAATGCCAATCCTTCCCTTCCTATGCCTCATAACTAGAGGGGAGAGTCTGTGTAAAGCATTACCCAAACTTTAAGGAAGGGGAAAAGAAAAGATCCACCTAACCCGTACTACAAAATTGCAGGACATGCCTGTGCCACTGTTTCCTTCAGCCCTGCTCCCCATTGCGCCCTGTTAGGTGGGATCAGGTGTGTTTGTGTGTCCTGGTTTTCAGCTGGGATCCAGTTAATTTTTGTAAGAAGGTGGGAGGGGACAGAGCCAGCACAGCTGACCCAAACTAGCCAAAGGAGTATTCCATACCGTGTGACATCATGCTCAGTATATAAAGGGGACTGGCTGGGGAGGAGGAGCCAGTGGGGCTTTGGATATTCTAAGTACTGTTGTTGTTTCCTCATCCTTTGCTGTGCCAGTAAACTATCCTTATCCTAACCCACAAAGTTTTATCCTTTTTGTCCCATTCTCCTCTCCATCCCCCTGGGGTGGGAGGAGGTGAGTGAGCGGCCACATGGTGCTCAGCTGCTGCCTGGGGCTAAGCCACGACACTGTGGTACATCTTAGGGGCCAGTGTGTACTTCCCATGACTTAAATTGGCTGGCAGATCAGCAGGGGTGTTGCTTTTAAGTATGAAAAGATGATTTAAAAAATTGCTTATGATATCAGAAATGTTAGTATGTTAACAAAAAATGTAACTGAAAAGAATATGATGTGATATGATAGGGACATGTGGTTTCTGTAAAAGAAAATCATGTGGTGTTCTACTAAGATGTTTTGAGCATGTCAGGAAAATCATGGACTGAAGAATCAGTTGAAATTTATTTGGTTGTTAAAAAAGTCTTTGGCAAAGCTTCTCACTGAGAAGCTGCCAAATAAATTAAGCAATGGCTATGGCAAATTAGAAATTCACCAAGAGACAGTAAAACAAAGGGTAGGAAGGAATTAGCAATTTTAAGTGTGACAAAAGGCTATCAGAGGGGTATTCCGTTACTAAGAGTGGAATTGTGCATATTTTAGCAAATGTGATCTGCTCAAAATGATGACTGTAGGTAAGAGAGTTGCAGACAATTTAACCTTATGTGCATAAATTGAGATTAGAAAAGGCAAAGCTTGAAAGAGACTGGCTGACAGATAAACAATGGGGCAAATGAAGTTATTGTTGACAATTACAAGGTACTGTACCTTGGAAACAAGAGTCTAATCATGCACCTGGCTGTCTGATATAATGAACTGTAACTACTCAGGGAAAATATCTGAATATCATTGTAGGCAGTTCAATGAAAACCTTTTCTTGCCGTGCACAGCAGTGGTTAAAAAGTACATTAGATATTTGAATGTAGAATAAAACAGAAATAACACTGAAAGTATTACAATGTTGTTATTAACATATGGTATGCTGCCACTTAGGATATTCACTTCTGGTCACTTCATCAAAGAGATGTATCAGAAATAGAAGGGATTTTAAACACTGTCAGTGAAAATGCTTAGTGGGATGGCAAGAACTCCCTTTGAAGAAAGAAGCAGCTGACTGACAGGTATAGAAAGGAAATGTGATCAAAATAATGCATATGATAGAGAAGATAAATTGAACGGCTGCTTTTTTTCTTTCTTGTAATGTGAGAATGATGAGTTTACAAGAGAAACTGAAACAAACAAATAAAAAAAAATTGACCAATAGATTATATGTACCCAAGTCCTCAAACTAGGCCTTAAGTTTGTAAGTATATAGTTCTGTTGAAAATTTTTGCGTACATATCAAGCACACACTGAAAAAACTGTAGAACTGCAAAATACCATTTGAGACTGGGAAGACTGTAGGGCTAAAATAAAGATAATACGAGTACTTTGCACCATTGAGGAGAATCCATGGTTAAATGAAATAAACTCAGAAGGTAGAAGTCCTTAAATGTTTCTGACGTAAGTCAAACAGTAGTTGTATGGGATTTTGAAAGAACCATTCTCTATGAGCAGGTTGTGCACTGTGGGTTGTTCAGAGGGATCGAAATCTGGCAGCAGCTGGGCTCAGACTGGGACTTTGGAGAAAACTTTGTCAGCTGCCCTCTTGTCTCTTCCTGCCTGTGGTTCTTGCAGCAACAGCCTAGTTGAGGCTAAAGAGGACATCTGATGGTTTGGGTAGCATTAGCACAGTGTAAGAGCCAGGAGAAGGCAGCTTTTTGGACTGTAACATTGTGTGAATTGGATCTCCCCTGTGGCTTTCTGTGTAGCTCTACAGGGTTTCTTGTTTCTTATTCTGCAGCAAGTAGTTGCTGCCTTGACTTTTGCCTCTGAATAGCACAGAATGGCGATTCTTGGCTCTTTTAGCTGCTGTCGAATGAGAAAATAAGGGATAGTTTTTTCCTTTAAAGGAACTTTAATTCTTAGCTTCTGTTTCTAATAGTGTTCAAATTTTAAAATAAATATTATTATTTATTTTTGAGAATAAAAATTAAATAAAGTCTTATGGTGGGACTGGACCCAGGATAGTGGGAGCTAAATATTGGGCTTGATGTTGTTTCATGTGGGGTTTTTTTTTTTGTAGATCTAAAATTCTTCCTTTCAAAACTCTAAATATTTGTGCTTGAATTCTGTCATTCCTTGGCTGCAAGTTATAAACATACTTTATTTTATGAGAAATCCATTGGTGAGACTGCTGTTGTCTTTGGGCAAGAGAAAAATCCAAATCAGATGAATCAGTCCCCCCTATTCTCATCCATTCTCAAAAGATATTGCAGGGGTGGCATGCCATGCTCCTGGAAAGAGAAGGTGGGCTCCCACACACTTTGCCTCCCAGCTGCAGCAGTAACAGCCTTCAGAAGGCATCGTATTGATGATTGTGATAAGGGGCCTCTAGAAGAAGTGGTTAAACATGTAGGCAGGGAAGTGTTGATTGAAGGGGATCCTGGAGAGAAACCCTGGCACGCAGAATCTCAGTGGGTGTAGGAGATAAAGTTGCCATGGTGAGAGTGCTTGCTACCATTAGTACATCTTGGTGCTCTTCAGGAAGAAGAGCATACTGCTGTGCTCACAGACCATCCTGTTTCTAGTAGTGTAGACAGGCAAAGTGGTTGGCATTTCTCTTGTAACCTATTAATATTTAGAATTTATTGTGCTGCTATTCTTATGCAAGGTTGTAGCTTTAAAACTGTCTTAGGTTAACATTGAATTCTAATTTTTTTGTTGTCAGATGCAATTTTAAGATTCCAGAATTACTTTGTCTGTAAAGGTCGTGTTTATATGATACTGAGAATGTCATTCTGTAAAGCGGCTGGCCAAGAGAAATTCTTGTGATCTGTTTGTTTAGTACCTAATCTATGGAGCCCTTGAAGAGCTACTGAATGAAAAGTTATACGGCACTAAGAAAATGTGTCTTCACTGCACGCAAAAAGGACTAAAAGAGGGACATCTCCCAGCTTCACATTTTAGCAGACCTGAATTCAGATCCTGTGTATGTAGAGCTGGGAATGCTGGATATGAGCTTGTGACTGAATTCTTCTTGCTATATAGAAAACTAATCAGACCAAGTCTACAACATGGGAAACGCCAACCTGAATTTTGACAGAGCTGTATTTGGGAAATGCTACTGTTACCCCAGAACTCTGCAACATCTGCACCAGGACTCTCGGGATCTAGATCTCAGCTCTACGGGAAACTGGAAAGTGCTGAAAGCCTTAGCTAAAGCCTTAGCTAAAGCAAGGTTTTCCAGGCTCCCTGGTGTAGAACTGAGCTTTGATTACAGCTGGAGCTCTCAGGGCTTTTGGACTCCCAGGCTACAGCAGCCAGCCTTGGATCCCTGGCACAGGTGGCTGCTTCTGAGCCAAGCTTAGGGAGCAGGGGGTAGAGTGCCACTCAGTAGAGCAGGGGAATTGTGCCTCGTTTGCCAAGAGTTCATCAAACCTCTCCATGTTTCAGGTGAAATATTTTGCGTACAACAAATTGCCATTTTCCAACAAAAATCTGTCTCACTGAAATGTTTCCAGCCAACTCGAGTCACAAGTGAAAACGAATGTGTGGAGCTCAGTCTGGTGCCAGTTTGCCCTGATCACATGTTCATCAATTAGTAAGGAAAAAATGTATGTATTTGTCAGTCTTTCTGCCTGGAAGTAGCCTGGAGTGCTACTGTCAGGATTTAAAATTCATTTGTGAAGCTATAGGGAAAAAACTTTTCAAGATACCTGCCACTATTGTGCTGGGCTCAATTATTCCTTCCCTTTCATGAGTAACTGTGTTAAACAAGACATTATATAATTATATGTATATAGTTTATATTAATGAGTGTGTCTGTTCAAATAATATGTAAACCATTACAGATGGATGGATGGATAGAGTTCTCTTTAAAAGGTAATCAGGAGCGGGCCTGAGGTTACGAGGCATTGTAGTCATTCTGGAGCACGCAGTCTCTGTGAGAAAGAGCCTGCAGTCAAACTATGAGGACAGTAAGATTAACTGTGATCATTAATTGACTGATAGAATAAATGCAAACATCATCTCTTATGTTTGTATTTTATCATAAGAGAGCTGTTTACTTTCTGGTAGAATAAATTTGCAACAAACTGTTTCAATAGTGCCTTGGTATTGCCAGGTGCTGTGTTTTTCATAATACATGAATCGATGATGGACGTTGCTATGCAGGTTGGTGTTTTGCTGGGTTGCTCTGAACAATTGTTATTTATGAGGTTGCACAGAACAATCATGCTTAGCAGAACATGTAATAGATAGGGGTTTTTTTGTTTGTTTTTTTAAACAAGAAAGCTAATAGTTGTAGCTTGGAAGTCCTTTTATGCACAGGACATCAGGATCTAGTTGTAAGGACTGTTTGATCCAAAGCAGGCTTCATCATTTCCATGCTGCAGAAACAGATGTTCCTGATTTTTTTTTTTTGTTTTCGTTGAGTCTGATGTTTATGTTCTTTGACTTATGTGTGAAAGAATCCTACTGTTATTAGTGCCTGACCTCTTTCCAAGCGCTCAGAATGAAGAGTTCACCAATTAGTTAACTTTTCTCTTTTTTTTAAAGATGGTATGAGAAGTGTAGAGTTGAGATTTCTATAATGCTAGTAATTTCCTTAATACATGCTTTTATCTTTCACCTCTTGAACCAGGTTCATCAGCACCAAGACAGGGGTGAGACCTTTCAATGCCAGCTATGCCCTTTTACCTCCTCCCGCCACTTCAGCCTGAAACTCCATATGCGTTGCCATCAACATTTCCTCAGGACAGAATCCAAAGTGAAGGAGGAAATAACAGAAACTGAGGTGAAGGGGTCACCACAGCTAAATAGTGACTCCTGCCCGGGACCACAGAGGGAAGGAGGTGGACCTGACCTTACGGGATCAGCGTCAGTATCTAAAACACCTGATGTGGCTGGGCAACCTAGTGGAGGTATTCCACCTTTACTAGTGAAAGAAGAGCCCAAAGATGACAATGGCATCTCAGCTGCACCTTTTGCTCTTAGCACTGTTGACAGAGCCCCCAACAACACAAAGCTGAAAGACTCCTCTGACTTTGTGGCTAATACAGCATCAGCACTATTCAGCCAAGACATCTCTGTCAAGATGGCATCAGATTTTCTTATGAAGCTGTCAGGTAATCGAGCTGCAAGCGGCAGCATCAGCTGCTCCTTTATGGGCTAAGAAATACTTTGCCTTGGGTTTGCGAAGTCATGGAATTGCAGGGAGAAAAACATTACAACCTCTTAACTTATAATTTATTATTTCTTTTTATAAGGAGAGGTGCGTGATGGAGGGAAGAGGGAAAAGAGAGGGAATTTGCTGTTTAATTGCTGGCATTGGGAGTGAGAATTTTTCATCCAGGCTTTCATGTTCATTGACAGTTACCTTGGCAAATCTCATTTGATGTGTTTTTCAGGCATGCTAAATACCAGTGGTTCTGGGTTTGAAATCACTGAGGGTCACAAGTGCCCAGCATGTTAGAAAATTCAGTTCTGAAGTTCTGTACTTTTACTCATCTGTTAAATAGGACCAATAAAGTATTGGTCACCTTCCTTTCAGAGTAGTATTTGATGTCTAACTAGTAAAGATGTGTAAAGTATGACTGTTACTGCATTTCTTGATTATTAACTCTTAAAAAAAGGTACTCCTAGAGAGTCATGAACAGCTTTTAATTTTTTTTTACTATTTTAATCAAAATCCATATCTATGCAAAGCATGTGTTTCTTGTGCTTTCTTTCGCTGTCAGATTATTGCTGTAAGAATGATACTCGTATGTGAGACTGAAGTGGAGGATGTGTTTAGGGTGACTATTAGATTTTATTGATTTGACTGAACACTTCAGAATTGTTGACATGCTGGAGGGATGTTCTATACTAAATATTTTCAAAATTGGCCTTTAATTTTTAAAGAGAAAGAAGTCAGGAAAAATGTCACTGAAGAAACTTTTGTTTTCACAAGGAGATGGCCATCCCTATGGCAAGTTTTAGACTTTGGAGATAGAAAATACTTTTTTCAATAGAGAATAATTGGTCACCCTTTTTCTTTAAATGGAATGTAGGATTTGCATTTTAGCAAATTTTATTGTTAGGTGAACTAAAGAATTAGCTCTGTCGTAATGCCATTGCCTTGCTGAAACCACAGCCATTTATTTTGGAAAGGCTTGCTGTCCTCATCTGCCCAGATCTTCATACCTCTGGGATCGCAGTTCTATGGGGAAATAAATAGAATGGTTAATCGCAAGAAATCAAGCCTGAGGCTTCATGAAGGAAGAATGGAAAAGAGCTGAGGACAAGCAGGAGATGAAATGGGCTGGCACAAATCGTTTGCTGTGCGGGTTGGAAGAAGCCACAGAAACCTCCTCTTTAAAAAAAAAAAAAGTGTTGATATAATTTATTAATATGACCACCAAAAAATGAGCGAGGTTGAGTCTGTTTTGATTTGCTTTTACATTTTTTTTACTTGTACATTTTTTTAATTGCGTTTCATATTTGAACTCTACATGACAACCATTTTTTTGTGTTGTCTGCCAACTGTCCCGTATATGTTGTCGTTCTGATGTCTATCTTAAATTTGCGTTGCTGTACACTAAGTGGCTCTACACATCACCAGTACTGACCTGTAGATGGTAGTGCTCATGATGGCTGCATGTAGCAAGACCGAGTGCAAAAAGCAGGAGGGGGGGAAGCCTGAAAGCTGAGAAAACATACAACATTTTGATGTGTTGTTTTTTATGTAGCAGTTGATGGGGAGCTGTTTACGGTTTGGCAGACGGTCATGTTTTCAATGTCTGATCTATTGGCATCAGAAAAAGGATACAAATGTACATAATTCATGCAAAAGGCCTATGCAGTTATTTTATGGTGACTTACTAAAGGTCTTGAAACCTGACTTGTATGCACTGTTACCTAGCAACATGTTATAAAGTCACCGGGGGAGTGAGATGTATCTGTAATTTTGTATGTGTGCATATTTGGATGAAAATGTACTGCCAGTCACCAAGTTTACTACACAAGAAGAGCAATGTTGAAAGGAATTTCTTTTCTCCTGAGATTTATATTGTGGTATATACATTTAGCTTATGCTTTCCTCCATACACTGTTCATAAATTTAGAGTAGAAGTAATTCTTTTTTAGCAAGTTGGCTAAGTATTAGCTGCATTTTTTTGACTGCTCGCTGTGCTGAACCAAGTTCCTTTGAGTAATTTATTACGACACTCTCTTGTTAGGCCCATCAGAACTTCAATTATTGGCCCTACCTTTTCAATTATATAAATCTTTTGACATCTCAAATTGTATATGCCAATTGTAACAGCCAACACAGATTTGTTCAGACCAAATTGTGTCAAAATAATCTAATTTTCTTCTCTGACAGGCCTTGTGGCTAAGAAAGAAGCAGTAGATAGATATATAGACTTTCAGAATTTGGCGTTTATTCTTATTGAATATTGATGGTTTAAATGAACATTTATTTTTGCTTGCCAGTGTGTTTTTTCCTCCTCTTCTTGGTTGGTGTCAATTTGTATGCTTCCAGTTTCATGGGAGACCTCAGAGCCTGTTGGTTCTCATTTTTGTGCGGTTTTGCCCTCTTCTTTTTCCAAGTGTGTGACTCAGGAGCGATTGTCTCCCTTCAGACCTACAAGTTGCAGTTCCCAGAAGTTTAACTGGTGCACCGAGGGTGGAAGACGGTACAAAACTGGTGTTTATTGAATCTTAATAATCTTATAATCTTGACTCTCAGTATTCTTTCTGATTGTGCAGTGCAGTACCTTTGTAGTCTAGATGAAGTGGATATCAGATGGCTGGAAAACAGTACATTGAAAGTAGTTCACAGTCAAAAAAGAAGAGTCACGGTCAAGAGAGATCTGTAAAAAATGTGCAACTGTGTGTTGAAAAGTTGCACAAATACAAAACGAGGAACCACTAGCTAGGTAACAATTCTGTGGGAAGGGAACAGGAGTTAACAATGTCATACTGGTGCTAAAAAGGCAGTTGTACTGGGATGTATACAGAGAGAAACAGCCTCAAAGAAGTGGGAAACAGTCCTGCTCTTCTCAGTCTTGCTGAAGTCCAAAGTTTTGGCACTATGGTTTATGAAGAGTGCAGACTGTTGGAAAAACTTCAGAGGAGAGAAGCAGAAATGACTGGAGGTTTAGAAACCATGTCCAGTGAGGATGGATAAAAGGGGGGAAGTTGTGAAGCCTATAGAGAAGAGTAAGGAGAGTCATTAATAATTGATTAAAATGTTTGTTGCGGGGAGAAGGAAATAATCTGTTGGTGATTCACCATAATTAGGACAATAAATAACAGGTTTGTATTGCTGTAGGGTTTAAGTTGGCATTAGGAAAATCTTTCCAAAAGTTGTAGTTAAACCTCTATGAGAGTTTGGCTGGAGAGATTGTGGCATCTCTACCAGTGGAGAATTTTAAAATCAGATTAGATAACAACCTGTCAGCTGTGGTTGACCACATATTAGGCAGTAGGATGGACTAGATCTGTGTATCTCAGTCAGTGAACCATAGGACATCTGAAGCAGTTGCAAGAAATTTCAGCTGAACAAAACCAAGCAGCAAGCTGTAGAGAAGCAAAGTGTGGAAAAAATTTACAGATGTTCAAAGTTAGACCTGATTTCGTATGGGACAGAAATGAATTGTGATGACACTGCTCAAAATGGCCCCTGAATTTTTTTCAGAAAGGCTTAGGGGACCTATAGATTTAAAGAGGTTGAGAAATGTTGGTGTGGGTGACCTTTTAAGATCCCTTCAGCCCTAATTCTGTGCTTTTGCTTGCCAAGAGGATCTTTAGTTACATGTTTTATGAAATAAGGCCTAACACAGATCACCAAATGTAAATCTAAAAAAAAGAACAAATCTTGACATTTTCTCCAGATTCCGTTCTCTAGATCCTAGTTTAAGGTAGGAGATGCTTTTAAATTCACAAGAAATTTAAAAAGGTTCTCTGAAATTTTATTTACATTTGGAAAGGGTTATTGTTTGTAAAGACAATTAGCAGACGACTCTTAACATATAAACAGAAGAATATTTAAGCACAAGCATGTTTTTCCCTTCAAATCTTCCCCCTCTTATTTCAGTAGGACTGTTCGTATGCTTAAGTTGCCTGAGTACTTTACTGGATCAATGCTTTGCCAGAATGTTTTCTTCCACCAGTCCATTAATTCCACATTGAAACTTTGTTACTGCATTCATATCTTAATTTGCAGAGTATTTGCTTTTCCTGTTTCAAAAGTTTCAGTGGCAGACATTATCCAACACATCTCCTTAAATACTGATGTCCTTCCACCCACTTCTAAGGCTTGTTGTCTCTTGTATTAAGAAACAGCTTTCACAGTGATCCAAATTACAATGGCTGGTGTACGCTAGTGAAGTTATTACTGTGCCTATGTTATGTGCTGCAGTTACTTTTCATAACATTTGAAAATAAATGAATCCCATCAAAATGAATGGGATTCTTGCACTATTGATCTCAAAGGAATTCTTTGTGGAAACAGTAATTGTAAAGCATACTTCATTGCTGGCCTCTCTCCCACACCTCTCTGTGTTCACCAAGTGCATTACTCTAGAAAGCTTGTCTCTTCATCGTGTGGTGGTATATATTATCAACTGTGCCCTGCTTCTGCAGTTCTTTTATGTTCCCCAAGTTACTTGCATGGAAAAACTTTAAAATAGAGAGGAGGAAGGAGAGATAACATGCTGAGGGTTTGGGGCTGGCCATGTTAAACTGTGCTTTCTCCCAGTTTATCTGCTGTCACTATCATATGAGGAGTCAAATCTTTATTTTGGAAAATAATCCCACTGTGGGATTTTGGTGACTGTCCAAAGTACTTGGAGTTTGCATTGGTGTTTTATTAGCTGATTCCATTAATGGAATAATGAAATAGTAAATCATTGGACAGCTACATACAAAATATTAGTAGATAAGCTAAGTAATCACTTAAATTATTTGTACTGTTTGGCTCTTGAAAATTATTGCATTCTTTAAAGGTAACACAAGTAATTTGAAAAGTCTTTAGTATTTGCCATCGACAGTACTGAACTGACTGGCTCAAACTCTTCAAACAGCTATTTTTAATAAAATAAAAGCATGTCCAATTAAATTGTCATAATTGATGTATTTGTGTAGCAGGTTCCAAAGAAAAGACCGTACTGCCTATATTTAGGATTCACAGTTTATGCCAGAATGTAAAATTTCAATTAGAATATGTAAGCGCACAGGACTGGCAATTATTGAGCCATATCCTTAATTTAAAAATACTGGGAATTCCATAATGCTGCTGTCAGTGTAAATACCCCTGATGTCATCAAGATCTCTCTTTGAAGTGTCTCTCCAGATTCACATTTTCGTAAGTTTTATACAGACATTTAATTTAAAATAAAACTGAAAAGGGGCAATAGTGTGGCTAATTAAAACTTGGGCAAATAAAAGCTTGTACTAATCTTTGCCACTGATACATCGCCACCCTTATAATCTCTTTTCAGCAATTGCTAGTCTTACATCTACAATTTCCTGACATCCTTAAAATCATACCCATCATGTTTTACACCTTCAAGGAATACGTAGAATTTAGTGAGATAAAGCAGTGTAGACTCTGTTCTAATTCAGTGATTTAAAATGCAGGATAAACTGGTTTTTGTGAACTCAGTCCAATACAACTTAAAAGAAGACATGAATATGATTCTGGACCAGCTCTGTGCTTACAATTTAGTTTTAGTATCTATGCAAACTCTTATACTTGGAGTATAAGACTAGACTAGACTAAATGGCTCTTTTGCGTCCCTGATTACACCATTATTCTGGGCAGAAGTCCTAGCTCATGAGCCTTTCTGTCACATCTATCCAAAATGGGAACTGAAGGCATTGTTAGTTCAATCATCTCTGTTTGGTTTGGGTTTTGTTTTCTTAAAACAAATACAAAGGTCAGCCTGGTAGGGTTTTTGTCCTTCTCTGTCTCTGCTCCTTTGTAGAGAGGAAAAATTTCCATACTGGAAACAATTCTTTCCTATCAGCAACAAATTTTCCTTTGGTCCTTTCACTCTCCTCCCCCTCTTTTCTCCAGTTTCCTCAGAATGCTACCTGCTTTATTCTACCGTTACGTTGATTTTT
This sequence comes from Aramus guarauna, assembly GCA_013400195.1. Taxonomy (NCBI): domain Eukaryota; kingdom Metazoa; phylum Chordata; class Aves; order Gruiformes; family Aramidae; genus Aramus; species Aramus guarauna. The sequence continues at coordinate 278,667 of VXBL01001063.1, read as the reverse complement.
ACCTGGAAAGCAGAAGATGATCTTGGCAGATATTACAACCTGGTTTAGCAGTTGGGACTTTGGCTGCATAAAAGACATCTTGGGGTATGGGAGGATGTGTGGTCCTACAGGTGCATCAGCAATTTCCCTAATTCCTCCATTCCACTTGGACTAGAACATTGTGAAATTTTGAGGGGACGGTGGCAGGACTGGTCATTCTCCAGTTCTGTGTCTCATTTTGCTTGATTACAGCTCCTTACATGCAAAGCAGGTTTAGAGAAGAACAAGATGGTTAGCTGGCCTATTCTTAACCTCTACTTACGCATTTTTTAACATACTTAACAAGATGGTTTGGAAGACCTCATATTTTAAGTGGTCTTTGGAAGCCTGGGGGGACAAGTCTTGGCATCATCATAGTTCTCATGATTGTCTATTCTGCCATTCCACTGCTTTGATAAAAAGAAATGTTTTAATTCTGAACGCCCTTGAGTCATAAGTAACTTTTTCATTGATAGTTCCCATCCTCTTCCTCGGAGGCCTATAGGTTAGTTTATTTGGCTGAGGGCAAAGTAGAGGGCTTTAAAAATGAGATGTAATTGAGTTAGCACTCCCAGGAGGGTTTTGGAAACATGAGGTGCTCTGGGACAGATTAATACTCCAGGGCAGAAGGAACTAAAAATAAATGAGAGACCAGCTAGACTGTCCTGCCAGAAGAATGGTATTTCTCCTTTTGGGCCACTTACAGTGTAGACAGCCTCTATGTTTAATAAGTTGAACATAATTTATCAGCCCAATTGGATTTTAGTCTGGAGATTCTCCAACAGTTTCCAATTGCATAGATTTTTCTTGCAAAGCAATTAACTTACCGGAGGCTTCTTCTGCAGTGTTTGTACCCCTTGCTCAGTTCTTGAATGTCATCAAATATATGCCATAGTCTCCTTGCAGAATGCTAACACCAATTACTAGAATGAAAATAGTAGAAAACTCAAGTCATAGCCTTTGTTGACCACAGCTGCCTTCAGGACAGTGATGCCCAGTGTTGGGGAAATGTGTCTTCCAAATACTGTGGAACTGATCTGTCAAAGGTCTTGTTTGGTTTTTTTTAACAACTTACCACCTGGAATGGAAGGCTCCCTGTGTCATTCGGATGCTCTAGCTCCAGTAGGACCTGGATAAAACACCGCCCTTTCTTCCTCAGGTAGAAATCGTGCCATGGTTTTCTTGCCATAGTGTCTCTGAGGAGAATCACAAAGGGAAGTTTTCCTGCAAGATCCCAAGGACACAAGTTCAATTTGCAGTGCCTTTTGGGATGTGTCCTTTGCCCTCAGCCATGACTGGCCTGCTCGCTCTCATCTTTGTAGCTGTAGTCAGGCGTGTCTTGTAAAATAATGTGATGGTGCAGCGGTGTACTGTGGTGTTTTCACCACAGTTTCTTTTGACCCAGGCTCTGTAGATGCTTTTTCTCACGGTCTCTTTTGTGGCGGCATTTTTGTTGTGGATTCTTTTTTCTTTTTCATGTTGCTGCTTCAGACAGATGGAATGGTGACCAACTCCTTGCTGATTGTGACTTGTAACATTGAGCTTAGCTTGAAGTAATCAGTCCATTTTTCCTCTTTCAATTAAAAACATTTTGAGCATTTAGAAATCCTCGTAAATGGACTGATGCTGTTAGCAGCTTCTATCAGAGTGTTTCAGATTAGTGGCAGATGCCCAAAGCTTTTCTTGTGGCATTTGGCAGTTTGAGGAAAGTGTTACAACTTCCATCGTTTACTTTTGCCAAATAGATCAAATGATTCCAGTTGCCAGGAAGATAAATATCAATAGCCTGCAATCTTCTTTGATCTGTTTTTTTCTGGATATGAAATGGAACAAATGGAGAATTATCAACCCTGCTTAGACTGCTGCCTGTTGGTTGCATTTGCTGGGTGGTTGGTTTTTTTTGCTCACTGCATATTTTGAAATTAAATTGCTGGGGTTTTGGATTCAATCTGCAGGCAACACATCCTTCAGTCTGTTCTTATTGCAGTTCAGAATGAATGTAAATTAAATACAAATTAAGTATATGTATATGTATCTATTTTTGTATGTAAATAGAAGATGTTATTCCTTCTGGGTAGTAATAATTTTGTAGTTCAAATATACTTTAATAGACTTCAACATCATCTTTTTAACCCTTGTCTAGTTCTAATTTTTAAAAGATTCCTCAATCATAGTTTTTTTTTAAAAAAACCTGATCTCAGTCAACTTTTATTTCCCTTATTTGCAATGTTTTTACTTACATCTGTTTATTGTTCTCCCTAATCTGACTAGTGGATGCATCATAGTTGCTATTTCCCATGTGCTAGCAATTTTGCCTATAATTGTGGATCCAAGATGGGACAGAGGCAAGAGTGGTAGAGGTTTTTTTGTTGGGTTTTTTTTGTTTTGTTTTGTTTTTTTTTGTTTTGGATGGTTTTTATTCCCCTTCTAGTTTTAATGTATGGATCTGATAGACTGGACAACTTTCCCCTTTTTTTAGTTGTCCTTCTATTTAGGCTTCATTTACATTGGCATCAGCTTTAGTATATTTCAAGAAAGAGTAAAAGCCCCATTAATTGAAGTAATTAGGTTGAAACTGACCTAATAGTTGGTTGATTTTTATTGGTTTTGTTTTCTGGGGAAAGAAAAATAAGTTAAATATCTCTTCTATTTTTGTGATTTGTCTACAATTAAAATGTTTGACTTTGGGAAGTGTGGTCAGTTCAAGGAACCGTGCTGTGAGTTAATTAAAGAAATAAACCCCTTCTTTCCTTATTTATTAATTCTATCTTCCATCCAAAGCAAAGCAGCTAGAATAGGCAGAACCAGCAACATAGGTAAGAACAATAGTCTGGGTTTCTTTTCTCCTTCATGTAATACTGCCAAATGCACATCTTCAGGATTTAATCTGGATTGTGGGCCCCTGACCATGTTTTATATGTCATAGGTGGTGTCTTGTAGAGACACAGGGACAAACCAAGTATACAGATCTCATGAGGAGCTCATTTATACTATGACTGATGTGCTGGTAGATTTGTTGTCAACATAGTTTTACAATTGTTGGGGCTGGGTAGCGGCTCAGAAGTGTGAGGGAACGGTGGCTCACAGCAGGATGTGCTGTCACAATAGGAGAGCTAATGTAGGGGGTAGGGAAGGAAGGGGAAAGCGAGACACGGGAAAGGAGGGAAACGATGGATGACCTTCTTGTGGTAAGGCATCTGCATACTATAGCACCTGACTGAAAAACATTCCTAGTTTAAGGCTGTGATATTACATGAATTCTGTTACAGTGATTCCAGTTGTGTATGGATGTTTTTACATTGTTCTTAACCTGGCTTGTAATGGACCACGGTGTGTGGTTGCAAACTTACACTGATCTATGTATGTGAGTTTAATATCACCTCTGTATTTTAAGTGGTAAAAGTATATGCTGACCTGATCTATAGTGCTGCTTCTACCTGGTTCATTTTCTGCCCTGGTTCATGAGCAGAAACATAGCTGACTTCACAGGTTAACAATTGTTCTTAGTGGGTTGTCTTTATCTCTTCACTCAGACTCATGATTCCTTTATTTTCTGGGACAATTTGAATTAATACCTTCTTGAAATGAATAAATTCAAATGATTTTTTTTTTTTTCTCCAGGTTCTTTGAATGTTCAGGCAGAATGCTCTCTATTGGTTGCACTCAGCTCCTGGTAGAGGCATTTTTCATGTCAGTAGCAGCTAGAGTGGTGTGTTTTAAAAGAGAAGGAATGCAGAAGAAGTGGCATAGAAGGTTTGGGTTAGGTTTTTGGGGTTTGTTTTTGGTTTTGGTGACCGTTCGTCACCCCAGGTCAAATCCCAGAATAGACTGAGCCTGGATAGAGAAGACAGATGAATTTTTTTTTTTTTTTCTTTTAAGTACCTTGGTAAAGTTAAGATTGGTTTGAGAGCCTCAACCTGTATTTTGATGAATTAAAGCATGCTTTAATGTTTCATATTTTTGCTTTCTCTTTTTTTTTTTTTTTTTAAGGAAAAATCAATTCCTAATACTGTGAAACGTGCTTATAGGTCATATTAAAAATTACACATATAAGGTAATTTAATTTCTGAAGTAGTGAATAGCACCAATGTGTGTCTCCATGCTGCTTATGTGTACATTAGTTAGACCACTTGTTTCAATCTTGTTCTTGGGTAATGGCTTGCCAACCAATAAGAAAGGAGAAAAATCAAGCAACCCTGGAATACAAACTGAAAAGATATGTGTTGTGTTACAGGGTAATGTAGTAGCTTTAAAAGTAGTAGTAGTAATAATAATAGTAATAAACATGCACAAAGAAAACTACAAAATGGTTTGTGGACTGTGTGAAAATGAACCTAGCTCAAAGTAGCAAGCAGAAGTGTCTATTTGGAATGGTACCCCACATGTTAGGGTTAAGGTCTCTGGGAGATGGTGAGCACTTTACAGTGGGATGCAGGAACTCAGATTCTCAGGGAGTCAGATTTTGGGGGAACTGCTGAGAAGGAGAGTATCTGAGAACATAAGTGAGGAAAATGAGGAGCCAGAGGAGAAAGTAGACCAAGAGCTTAAGCAGGTGAATGTTGCCAGATTTTGTTGGATTAATTTGACCTGTTAGTACCTGCCCCCTCAGCTGGATATTACCATCCCTGTAATGTGCCAGTTCCTCGGCTTTTCCTGTTCATGTAATGGGTTTGTAAAACAAACAGCTCTCTACAGCAGGCAATACACATTGGCCTCTAATGCCCTGCTGCAGCTTGTGAAAGAGGTGGTGGGATACATCATTCTTCTGTGGTCCAAGTGAGATTTGTCAGAGCTCACCTGTGAGAGTCATGAGGGTAGGCAGGGGATTGTCCTGTAGAAGGAGGAAAATATGTAGGAGAGGTAGTGAGGTAAGTGGTGAGACAGCTTAGAAAGATAACACAATGGGGACGATGCTCTGTCTTTCATATTTGTGGAGTCAGAGGTTGAGAGAGGTGAGAAGAATGTAAACTCATCAAAGTTTGGGGTACTGAACAAGTCATCTATGTGTTACTGGGAATTTAAAGTGAAATTTTGATCAAGAAAAAGCCACTAAGAGGGAAGTATCTCTTAATGGTCAAGCATAAAGAATTGTAAGAGCAGCTGCTGAAAAATAGCGTAGCCTCCTGTTTGTCATGCAGTCTGTCAATTTATATTGCTTGGGTTTGGAAATATTGTTTAAGAGGTGTTCTTGGTTTTATCCCTTCAACCCAACACAGTGCAAAGGATCTACCGCTGTCAAGGGGTATCTGAAAGACTGTTAAAGAACAACATTGTTTGGTGTTTAAGCAGCCCCAAGATCTCTGTACCCTTCTCTGAGGCTTACGTGGAATTATTTTAAACTTGCTCTTTCTTTTGTATGGATGGAGACCCTGGAACAGTGCTCTAATAGCATTTTCCAGTGCAGAGTTGTCTTCTGAAAATCCCTGTTTTCTTTCTTAACAAATACCAACTTTCAGAACCTAAGAATTTGCTGTTCTTTTCCCTTTTACTCCTCGCTTAGGTTTCCTATCTTTCTGCTCTTCATCTCTTGCCTCTTTTCCATGCTCTAAGAACTCAATATGTAGTACCCATGGGCTTTGCTAAATTTGCCCTTATATGAAATGATGTTTTAACCTTCCATCAAGCCTATAGAAGACCTACAAACAAATGACCAGGGGAATGCTTTTAGGAGGCATAGGGACAAAATAAGAGGAGAAGGATGGTTTCTTAACCTCTGGTACATGCAGTTTTTGAGTTTCAGAACTATCCCTGTGTACAAAAGATGCAGAAGTTTGTTTACCTCTTGAAGCATCTTTGAAGACATGCTTGCTTCCCTTACTTTCTCTGGCATTTCTCAGATTATGTTTTTTTCCTGTTACTAGTTGCTCTATGATTATATATTACATACCTTGTTAAGTCTCACTTCTTTCCTTCTCTTGGCAGCGGCAAATCAAAAAGAGCCCTTGACTCCTAAATTTAAAGTGAAAGAGGAGCCTAAGGATGAAGAAGTTGCGAGTTCAGCCTTGTCTCAGTCCAGCTATGTGTTCAGCCAGGAATCTGAAGCCTCAGCTGCAAACGTCCCTGAGGAGAAACTCAAGCCACAGGAAGCCCAGGCAAATGTGATGAGGCCGGACATGTCAGTCAAGGCAGCATCTGAGCTCCTCATGAAGCTCTCAGGTATATTATTTAATAATATTCAACTTCTTAATTTTTTTTTCATGCACGCTAGCGGGGTTACTTGCAGAAGAATATTTAGCTTTAGTAGTAAGTGAAGGAACAATTGAAAAGGCCTGTCTACACAAGTTCATATGCATAAGACAGACATTGGTCTGTCACCATAGTGTCTAACTATCTGTGCTCTGGTTTTCAAATTAATGACTATGGGATAAGTCAAAAGAATGATGCCTTTAGCTTTTAGATGTTGTCATTTTTAAAATGTACCAAAACATGTTAATACCAATTTATTCACGTGTCACTTCATTAACATCATAAGAATGTGCATCTGCACTGTACTATACCTGATACAGCTTTATGACTGTATGATGATTTTTAAAGCCTTTTATTTTTTTCTGACAATATCTTGTCCTCAAAATCATAAGATACGCTGTTGAAAAAAATAATGTAAACTGACCCAGCTTTCTGCTGTTAGGCAGACCACTTGAACTTGCCCACATTGCTTTAGTGATACATCCTTCTGCCAGACAAGTAGACAGTATGCATGTGTATACACATATGTATTGTTACAGCTGGAGGGAGTCCAATAAAAATGTATGTTCAGCTAATTATGCTTTGTCTAACTTGTCAGAATTGAGATTTAACTTCAAGGGAAAGTAAAAGGGTAGAGTTCTACCTGCTAGGAACAGGTTAAGTGAATGATGAAAAGGCTTTGAACCTCTAATAGACTTCAATTTTTAGGACCGAGATGTGAAAGTCAATCTGGGAGGCTGCACCTGAATTGAATTGGTTAGTTTTTAAGTCTTCTCCAAAACTGGATGAGACTTATTTTTTTTAAGTGTGCTAAAATCACACAAGAGGTGCCAGTGGAAATGCTTACAAGTTTAGTAACTTCTGAGATCCCTGGCAAACCTATCTGAAATTATTTGGCTTGATTGGATAGTGTCAACGTTGAGTTTGATGATAAATTTTTACCTGAAAGACCTTAACTGACTAGGATCTCCCTGATAAATTCTAACATGTAATTAATTCACTCCTGTCCATACCTGCACACTTTAATTTGCAGAAGAATTTAAGTCATTGATTTGCAAGCCTTCTGTGTTAATGGTGCAAAAAGTACCTCCCAGGTACAAAAGTTGATCAGAGCAGAAGTTTCCCAATTTTTCACTGACTCCCAAATAATAAACATTTGATTATTGATATAGTACATTGTTGCTGCTGGTAACTGGTTCGAGTATGGTTTCTGGTAACAGAACTTTGCAGCCTTATGAATGTTAACCTGTGACTTTATTTATCTTGGTGCCTATAAATTTGTGTGACTATTTTCATAAAGAGCAAGCTCCGTAACTTAATGATCTTTCAAGTACTTCAGAGACACTGGGGTTCTCGATTGTGAATCTTGAATTCAGCACTAGCAGGCTGTGTTTAAATAGTTTTATTACAGACTATTATATTAGAATATTTGTGCCTTAAATATCTGCTTATATGAATGAAATCTGGCATGTATAAAATCTTGGTCAAGTCTTCAGTCACTTCTGTTGGGAACTCCCAGCCTTTAAAGATTGTAGTAAGAAATATGCTAGTTTAACATTTATGATCTCTTAGTGATGAAGCAGTTTTTGCTGATAGTGGTCTTTTTGGTTAAACCATAGATGAGAAGGTAAAGAATTACTCTAGGATTTATTCAGTCAGAATTGCTGCAGTTGGTATTCCTGAATCAGCCAGTGGGTGGGGTTATACTGAGTTTATCACATACGCTGTTTTCAGCTTAGACTTTTCTGAATTACCATCTAAGGCAGAAACTATAAAGAAGGAAAACACTAAGATACAGTTTAATGTAGGACAAATATAAGAAGAATATCTAAGATAAGTAGCCTCTTTAGTGTTTTTTTAATGTTTACTTTATCTGGTAGCATACTCTGACATCATTATTGGCTTCCTAACTTATCTTAAGCAATTCTGCACTCTATTTTTGGTGATTTAGAACTTAAAAAATTAAGCGACTTCTTCAGAATAAAGTAAAAATGAGAATAATGTTCCTCCTTTTTCCTGGTACTGGAAGGAGAAGAGAAAAAAAGGAAAAGAAAAAAAAAAAAAAGGAAAGGAATGAGTATGTCTGGATGTTTTGCTGTCTGTGGGAAATCTTCAGTCAAGTGCCCTTATAAGATTTGATATATATTATATAATTGGGTTTAAGTCAGGTCCTTCTGGGCTCTATATATTCTTGGTAAAAACTGAATGGATTACATCCTTGCTTTATTACTTTCACTTTCTTCTGTGTAATACTAATTACCAAAACCTGCACTGCATACAAATTCAGCAAGGGATTTCCGACATAATAGTATTTTGCTTTCTGCGTTCCTGACATACATGCTTCTGATATCCCCTGAGCAATAATATTGCTGGTTGGTGCAGCCTCATGGGAGCCTCTTGGGATTTAGGCATAGACCTTGCTGTCTCCTTTCATGTGAAGGATACACCAGTTTACATTTTTCACTAGGAAATCTCTTTTCCCAAACAGAGGTGCTGTGTTGCTAGCTCTTAGCTGAGCTTGTACAGTGTAGTGGAAAGCCCTTCCAGCTCTGGAGCCTAGTTTGGGCTGGTGCATACTGTAAGAGAGACTTAACTGCAAATCACCAGCCCCTGTAATGGAGGGACTTGTCCACCACTCAGAAACTACTCTAAAGCTAGGAAAAGTTAGAAGAATAAACATATTTTACTGAAGTAGAACATTAACAGGACATTTAATAGTTGTCACTATAGAGGTAAATGTACAGAAAAATCACACGAACTGTCTATTTTAGTTCTACTACACAAGGCTCTCTCTTTTCTCATTAAGCTAAAATGCTGTCAGGACACTTGCATGCTTCTAGCAGCACACAACCAGTGTTTAATATCAAGCACTTGCCCTGCGTATTACTTTGGTGGAGTTGGACTTTATTTGGAGATGCTGTGACCTTTTGTACCAGTTTTTTCTCCACTGTCTTCCACTTGGATTCAGATCTTCTACCTCACAGTTCACAAACTTGATACCTAGTCACTTGATACCCACTCACATTTCTTCCAAAGGATCGTTCAGGCTAAGAAGGCTAATAATGTCTCTTGGGCATGTCTAGGCAGAACCCATTTCCATCCAGATAGTCAAAACAAAACTTCCTAACAACTGATCTGCCCATTTAAAAATAAAAGAAAGGACCATTTGGAAGAAATGGTCTTCGGGGGTTAGCAGGCAAAGTTCAAGCCTCAGTGCAGACTTTCAACCCTCGTTTTACAGAGGAACATAAAATTACTACCGTGATTTATATAAATGTACAAAGGTGAGCTGTGAATTCCGTCCATTACTAAGTCTTGACTGAGACTAGATCCAATGGTAAGATTTGAGGAGATAGTGGAGTGGGGCAAATGGCTCTGATCTCTGTTTGGTAGGGTGCCATCCCTCCAAGATTTTAAATTCCTCTTAAATGTTGCTCAAAATCACTTATAAGAAAGGGAAGTAATGCATTTCACATACACCTGAACAAGTTTTCTACATTCTTACCAGTCGTCTTTCATGGAAAAGCTAATTTATTTCTTAAAATGTTTAATTAAGTGGTGCACCCAGTGATCCTTGGTCGGTTTTATACCCTCAGTCTTGTAAATTGAAAGGTAGGTTTCAGAGGACACTGAAATTTAAAATAAATGTTTGCATTTACATGCTAATGTTTGAGTATAAAAACTCATTTTCTGCTGAAATAGTCATGCTGCTAATATGTTTTGGGCATGTATTATCTTTCAGAAGCATACAATGTTTTTCCTTCTTGTCCAAAAATGAATGCATAGCTGGAGGTGTATAAAATCTATTCCACGTACCAGCATTTTATAAGTAATATGTTACCCTGGTGCCTTGAACTATGACATTAGTATGTCCCCATCTTTTCTAGAAATGTTGTCTGAATAACATTTGCCTTTATTTCAGCTATATCTTATTTGTAAAATGTAGTCATTTTGCATTTCAGTAGTAACTCAGGTTGTTTTCCTCCTCTTTTTTTTTTACCAGTGGATCAATTCCCCATGTATTGCACATAACCTTGTTATCACTAACAAATGCATGACCTTTGTACTATTCAGTTCCTTTGGATTTTTTGTACTTCAGTCCTCAGGACACGCTGTATGTCTTGTAATACACCAACAATGCTTCATAATTTTGGGTTATCAGCAGATGCAATTAGCACATACTTACTTTTTGTGCCAAGGTCATGAAGTAAAATGTTGCATACAATTAATTCCAAAAGCATTCTTGATCAACTCCATTTATTATCACATAATTATATGACAATTCCTCTTTCAGCACAACTGGTTATTGTGGAGGTTTGGTGGGTGGGTTTTTTTTCCCTTTTTTCATTAAGCCTTTATCCACTTGAAAATGTTTATGCTGATTTCCTGTTTCATGCCTTGTAGTTAGTTTTGTTTTGTTTTTTTTTTTACACTATATCTTACGTTTAACTGAAACCACATGGATTAGAACTTCTATTTAAGAAGAGGAATAAAAAGGAAGAAGAATGGTAGTACAATTCTAGCATAAGATGAAGGCCAGAACACCTCAATGCTACTCCCGTTCCAAAAATGGCACATTGTGCATTAGGGCACAGCAAGGTGAAGGACTATCTGAGAAGGCTTTAAATTAGCTCATGCCAAAACCAGTCCAGTCACAACAGCACAGACTTCCAGAGGAACTAAACGACAGTATCATTTTAAAAAGTTTGCTAACTAGGAGTGCTAACTATGTGTGCGTGGCTGGACCGCTGCTGTCAGATTTACCTCATTTTAAGGCTTGGGTGGCTATATGCTTAGCTGTTGATAACAATGTGAATTGACAACAAAAACGGGTCCATGGCTAGTAAGCTATTATTCTTAGCAGTCACAAAGTCTTTCCAGGTTTAGTGGGCTCTGTTTGGCAGTCTTTTGGTTTATTGTTAATAGGGTGAAGAAAAAGTACATTACTACATTCTTTGGATGACATGGGGGACAGAGAAACTAACCTTCCTATGTATTTCTTTTTCATAACTTTGTGGGCTCTTCTGGGAAGTGCTTGTATGGAGCTAGGCTGCTGTCGTTGGAGATAGCTGTTGTTTGGACCTCATAAAAGTCTCTGTATCTAGATTGCAGGGGAGCCGTCAGGGGTATTTTCATCCCTGCTTAGAGAGCCTTGATAACAGGCAGAGGAGTGAAAATACAGGGAAGTCTTTTTTCCTTGGTCTCTAAATAGCTCATTAGCAAGCTCTGGGCAACAGCAGGTGCTTCTGTGGAAGCCCAGAAAAGTAAGCAGGGAAGTTTATGACCCAAAGTAAGACTTTCTCTTGATGGGAACTAGAGAGATGGCAAGCCATGGCAAGTCACCTCATCAGATTAAACCCCACTACTAGCCAAGTGGGTTTTGTTGTTTTGTTGTTTAGTTTTTTTAACCAACAGAAATGTAAAATTGATCGTGGATGGTTAGACTGAAGCTGTGTTTTAATTATAGCAGAGAAAAAGGTACAAGTTGCTAGATAGCTATATCTATTATTGTAATGTGTCAGGTTCCAGGCTTTTATTTTTCCAAGATTTTGAGACTCTCCTGCCAATGCTATACTCCATGAAGTTTGTATCAGACCACGGTAGGTTCATTCAGTTTAATAAGCTTTTATATGACATCTGCATAATAACATAATCCCAAAAGAACCCAACTAGTAATGGATTCTTACCTATTGATGGGTTTTGCCATGTTTCGTGACAGCATTAATGTCTAAACCCAAAAGCAGGAAAAAAATGTGAAAAAATCTTGCCTGTTCACAGGAGAAGTATAGAGTGGGAAGGATGGAAGTCTGAAAAGTTTAAGGTTTTCTTCCCCTACAGATCTTAAAAAACCCCATGAAACAACAAAAATCACAGAAGAACAAGTACCTTATAACAGAGCTTAGCTTTTAGTTCAGTAGATGCTATAATATACCTTTAAGTTATTGCAATTCATCTTCCTTTTTCCCATGTCAAGGTAATCTTGACATTTAATGAAAACCACATTAATTTAAAAGATTAGATAATTTGGAATAATAAGAAATCATAATGCCTGTGGTTCAAATATGCTTCTTTTGGTGTTCTGGATTTGATTTGATTTATTTTATTTGTTTAAACAAACACCCTGATCCTTCACTTTACTGCTGTTCCTTGATGATATTCAGCCAGGTGGGAGTAGCCACAAAGCTATGGAAAATGGGCATGGTGATTCTTTTCAAAGTGTCAGAGGACTGTGGATGGACAGTTGTGGATTTGCAAAGGGCCTCTTGAAGTCCCCCTTGCCTTTGGAGAGTCAGCTTGTAAATACAGGAGAACTGGAGCCGGGCTCTCTGCAAAGGTGCAGCTTGCCGCACAAATGCGAAGACTAGAATTTTCTTGAACCAGGAGATTTGCATAGATTGGAATATGTTGTAAAATAACAATTCACTCCACATGTAGACTTCTATTCAAGTTCTTCTTGATCTATGTTTTGAAGAGTTGGCTGTGTTCTGCAAGTAGGGTCTTTCAGGTAAGCACCATAATCCTACCATTTAAATGGAAGGAGCAGTAGATGTGTATCACAAATTAGTCTATTTTAGTAATTTGCACACCACCCCCACCCCCCTTTTTTTGCTTGCATTTTTGCAAAACTAAACCTGTAGTTGCAAAACTCTGTAACATGGGAGTTCAGAGGTTCCACTTTAACAAATATGAGCCATTTTGTGATTTTATTTTTTTTATGCAGCATCCTGTTGCATTGATTCAAGGCCCATTGACATAGTCTTATATAAAACAGCAGTTTGAAAAAATACTAGCAAAATAAAGCATCAAGCACAGTGCCCTAGGGAACATCAGATGTTACTTGTTGTGTCTCTGTAGCAGAGCCTTCAGGGCTCGCCAACTGTTCCCTACCTCTGAGGTTTTATTTAAGCTAGTTTAGGGCATGTTTATTTCTAGCAAATCAGAACAATTACTATAACAAAATGCCTGATTCTCTGTACTGAAAGCTTTTAAAGTCAGTACAAGTTGACCCACTAGTTACCCCTGTCTGCTTGATTGTGAAAACTAGTACATGTGTCCAATTTATGAGACATATAGGAAAGGCTTTCTTTTCTAAGTTGATTCATAAAGTTGAGTTGTACAGCTGGTTGGCATTTCAGCAAATATGAGCAACTTAGAATTTTAGTTGCAGGATGAAGTTTTAAATAAAATGGAGGGAAGAAGCGTGCTTTAACAAGAATTCATTTGATTTCAGCAATGGAAAGTCATTGGACAGCTATTGTATCACCAAAAGCAGTATTTACTACATGACTTGTGCTTTTTATTAAATCTGTGCACTGGGGTTTGACTTTCATCTCAAAGTGAAAAGCAGACTGTGCTGCATTAGAAGAGCATGTTCAGTGCATCCCCTCTAGAACAGATGAGTGCTTCACAGAATCAGAATGGTTTGAGTTGAAAGGGACCTTTAAAGGTCATCTAGTCCAACCCCCTACAATGGGCAGGGACATCTTCAACTAGATCAGGTTGCTCAGAGCCTTCGTCCTAAAATTCAGGGTCCTGACTTTACTCTTCACCTGTCCCATATCCCTCAGGACTGTGAACCAGTGCATGGTCACTGCAGCCCAGGCTGCCTCCAGTCTTGACATCACTGATTAGCTCACTTGTGTTGGTGACCATCAGGTCCATTATTGCATCCCCTTTGGTAGGGCTGTCTATTATCTGGCTTAAGAAGTTATCCTCAGTGCATTCCAGGAGTCTCCTGGGTTGCCTACAGCTTGCTGTGCTACTTTTCCAGCAGATGTCAGGGTGATTGAAGTCCCTCAGCAGGACGAGAGCCTGTGAGCGTGATGCCTCCTGTAGCTGGAGGCTTTGTCTGTAGGCTCCCATTGATCAGGCAGCCTGTAGTAGACACCGACCACAAGGTTCCTTTTGCTGCCTTGGTCTCTAATTCTTACCCATAAGCTTTCAACCTGCTTGTGGCTATTCTTCAGAGACAGCTCTTCAGACTCTATCCATTTCTTGATGTAGAGGGCAACCCCTCCACCCCTCCTTCCTCACCTGTCCCTCCTGAACAGCCTGTAGCCATTGAGAGCCACATGCCAGTCATGGGATTCATCCCACCAAGTTTCACTAACAGCAACTAGATCATAGCTTTCTAGCAGCATGGTGACTTCCAACTCCTCCTGCTTGTTGCTCGTGCTGCGTGCATTGATGTAGAGGCACTTCATCTGGGCTTTCGGCCATGTCACCTTCTTAGAGGAACACCCCTTAGATCCTTTGAGATATTTCACTGTTTTTTCCCCAAGGCTCGCACCAGGCTAGGAAGTTTTCCAGTGATGTCCTTAACCTGGGCCCTAGGGAGGCAGCAGACTTCCCTAAGAGGAAAGTCTGTTTCTGTCTCACTCTTTCTCAGATTCCCTGATGCTCCTTAAAACCTTTCTACTTCCTGTATGTGCAATACTGTACCAGTTTTGGGCTCCATGGTTGAAAAGGGCTGTTGAGAATTATTAGACGGTCTAGAGGAAGGCAGCAGACCTGATTAAGGGTCTAGGGCTCGTGATCTACAAGAAGGCATTGAGGGAACCGGGCCTGTTCAGTCTGGCAAAGGGGACTTAAAGGCAGATTTAATCACACCCTGCAACTACTCAAAGGAAACTTAGAAAAGCAGTGGAGTCAAACCCTTCTCCATAGTGGCAGATGGTAAAAGAAGGGGCAGCAGCTACCAGCTGCAACTTGGGAGGTTCAGAGTGAACATTAAGAAAAATTCCTAATGCAGCACTAGAACAAGAGTTACCCAAGGATGCTGTAGCTTTCCCTTGCTTGGATGTTTTGAAAATTCTGCATGAACCTGCAGCTGGTCTGATCGAGTGCTGATGATTCATGGAATAATTTAGTTTGGAGAGGACCTCCAGGGTTCGTCTAATCCAAACTCTTTCTCAAAACAGATCCAACAAGACCAAGCTGCTGAGGGTCTTAGTAAGTTTTGATTGTGTCCAATGATGGAGACCCCAACCTCTCTCAGCACTGTATGCCAGTATTTCATCATCCTGACAGTGAATTTTTTTCTGTATATACAAACAGAATTTCCCATGCTCCAACTTGTCTGTCAACTCTTATACTATCATGGTACGTTTCTAAGAGAAGTCTGACTCTAACTTCTCTGTACCTTCCCTTTATACCTTAGGGAGTTGTCAACAGCAATAAAGTGTCCCCTTAGTGTTGTTTTCTTAAGGCTGAACAAACCCAGTTCTCTTAGCTGTTCTCCTCTTGCATCTTGCAGCAGCCCCCTAACTATCTTGGTAGCATTCCACTGAATGTGCTCCAGGATGTCAGTGTCAGTCCTGTACTGGGGAGCCCCGAATGGGGCACAGTACTCTAAATGCAGTCTCATAAGCACAGAATAGAGAGTAAGAATCTCCTCCCTCTATCTGATAGTTACATGTTTGATAATATGGCCCAGAATATGGTTGGCCCTGAGGGCACATTGCTGACTTGTGCACAGCTTGCGTTGGATTGTGGCAGTCCCAGCTTTCTGAGAGAAGTAGCTTGAGTAAGCTCTTTCTAAAACTTGGCAATCTCTGTCCTAGGCTGTAGGGAGGTGTTGTCTAAGACTAAATTTCAGAGGCATGCTTACTGCTACACCTTCTTGAGGTGACACTGTCAGGCTTTCAGGGATGAATGCTGTACCCTGAGCTTTTAGGTAGCACAATTATTGTTCTGTATTTCTGTTGTGTTTGGGTTTTTTGAGCAAGTGCCACTACTTTGCAATTCCTTGCACTTGGGAATGCCAGAGAACCTGAAAGGTGTGGAAGAAATTACTTCCTCCTGGAACAAGCCTGTCCAATACTGCATTTCTCATATCTGATGTGGAAAACTGTCTCACTTGGTGTGAATAGGATGAAGTTCATTGAGGCTTTTATAAATCGGTTGATTAAACGTCATACTTCTCTGTAAAGAAACAGCATCTCTGTGGCTTGGCATCCATATATGCAATAAGTTTCTCTTGTTAAGCTGTTTCTATATCACAAAGTTAACGGCAGGAAAAGGCATATTAGGTGATTTAGTTCATCTTCTGCCAGATGAGCAGTGTTCACTGTGTGATATTGTTCTGAGCTTCATTTAGGTTCGTTTTGAATGAATAGCAGACCATGTTTAGGAGGTCACGGTCTGGATACTTTAAAGCTTCTTGAGTTTTTATCCTCTGCTGGTTTTTGCTAGGAATTAGATGTCTGTACTTTTATAAAAATCTGGCATGAAGAAAATTACTCTTGTATACTAACTTTGTATTCTGATACATTGCATTTTATTTAACCTAGCTCATCTACTCAAGGAGAAATGCAAAAGTGGAAAAAAGCCAAAGCTATCATGAATTTAATTATTTGAACCAGGAGACCTTTTGGTGTACCAGTCCTTGCCTTGAAAAACTTTAGCTGCGCTACGACCGTGTGAGATACCCCTTATTTCCTTACATAAGTATCACCTTACTCCACAAATGAACTGTCTGTAGCACAGAAGGGAAAATAATCTTCAAAACGTTACAGTTTGGCTGCCTGTGTGGTGAGATGGATATGGACATAACCTTACAGTCTTTCACCAGCACAAGATGTAGCACAACTAGTTGTATGCCGGTGATTGCTGCTCGTGGGACAGACTGTGTTTCCTTTTGCTACCTCTTGTTAAATTATCGCCGACACACACACACTCCCCCTTCAGTCTTCTGTGTGTGTTTGCTTTTGGGAATCGGAGTATGACAGGATTCACCTTTGGCAGGGACATTCTGTCAGATCAAAAGGGTGCAGCTGGGAAGATAAAGGTCAAAGGAAATGATCAAATATGTAAATTTAGTTAGGGCAATTTGAGTGCTAGCTGATTGTGAGGGAGAGAAGGTCATCGGTATTGCTTGACTCTTGCCTTAGTTGGGGTCGTATCAGTTTGATTCAAAAGCATTTGCAGGACAGGGAATTAAACTGTGTGGAGCAGGAACAGAAATAGAAAGAATATTTTAAAAGCAGAGAGAGCAGCAAAGGTCAGCTTGACTCTGCACCTAAATTTGGTAGCTGGGTGCAGAACTCAGTCTGTCAGACATCTGAAGAACTCATTTGTTTGCAGAGTTACCTGAGCTTTTGATTGACAGTGTTACCTGATGCGTTCCTTTGCTGTTCTGTGTTCACTTTCAATGCACAGCATGCTATTTTTACACTTTTCAATGCAGATGCAATGTTCTGTGGTTTTATAATAAGAGCTAATGGAAGCTTTAAATAAATTAGAAAAAAGAGAAAAGAAAAACCTGCTTAACAGGACACAAAAGGCATTATATGATATTTCTAACTTGTCTTCAGTTGAGAATTCACTATGAAAATTTCCAAAGTCTGAAATGTATCTGGTGGATCATAGATGGTAAAGATTTTTATCAATGTTTATGCATTTCTTTTAAAGGTCAAGAAATGTCATAAGAAAAGATTGAAAGTGCTTCATGTAAATCATTCCTGGAACATATCCAAGTGGCTTTTATCTCCTGGCTTCCTTTTTTTTTTTTTAAGAGCTGTAGGCAGCAAAGCCACTTTTTCCCCACTTAAGAACAACAGGAATGTGAGGAGAGGGAGAAACCATGGGAATGAAAAAGGACTCGGTGACACACATCAGTTTAATTTTAGGTGGAATGCATGTGCCTTCAGGCTAAAGGGATTCTGTTCATCTTTGGCTAGAGACAAGATAACACCAACTAGTTGACTAGCTTGAGGATGTTATCAGGGATGACCAAACCATGTTTTGGTGCCTCTAAGGTTCATTGTAATATTAGGTAATTGAAAACAAAAGGCCTGGTGGTGTTTGAAACATTCACACTTGGAATAAAATCTGTGAGGCTGACACAATCATGTGTGAGTTAGAGAGGAGGGGAAAAACAGAGATCAGCAACAGATTAGTGTATCAAATTAAGTTAGTGGATCCACCATCACCCCCTTTTCTTCTCTCTGACCCAAAGTTAATAGAAAATACTGTTTGTGTTTGGGCTTTTTCTTACAAACCAGTATTCATTTATTTATTTTTAATATCAGTGCCTTCTAAGTAGTAAAATTTGACAGGTGACAAGAAAACTTCTATGTGAGGAAACTCATTGTGCAGAGTGCCTCCATCGGTGACCTGATGCTATCAGGGTGGCCAGCCCCTGTCTGCACCAGTTAACATGCTGGCCCACAGTCATAGATCTGATCACATCCCCCCAGTCTGGACAAGGGCCAGACTGCTCTCTCAGGTTCTAATCCTCTGAGCATCTAAGCTCTCTGCTTCTCTGGCTCTGTACGCTGCAGCTTGCCTGTCCCTACCCTCTACCACAGCCTCTTTTGCTAGGTGCTATGGTTGCCTTCTCCTCCTTTGGCTCATGAATTTGGAACAATTTAAACTCACGCTTTCCCTTGACACCAGCTGCCGAGGCTACATAGGCGACAATTCAGGGCATGTGTTAATCATGGGTAAAGAGAGGCAGATTTTACTTAACTTTTGCAATATCTTGGCTAGTACCAGAAGTACATGTACAGGTTTAGGCAAAAATAATAAATCCCATGTACATTTTTTTTGTTGTTGGAATGATTTCTCACTGGTATTTAACTATGCTCATGCATTTCTTTATTTTCTTGATTCTCCCAGGCATGTTGCCTGTCTTAGGTTGCCTGTTTCTGGAGTGTCTGGTCAGCATCCAGCCAGCAGAGGCAACACCTAGTCGGGCAGTTCTGCCACGATACCAGTGTCCTTTCAGGAGCACTCTGAATGAAAATGATGTAAAAGGTCATCATCTTTCTCTGAAACTAAATTGAGAATAAATTCTATAGGTTTTCAACTTCTCATTTCACAGCAGAAAGTCTGAATCAAAAGATATAAGTATTTGGGGTCTGGTAGTCTAATTTCCTTAGGGCCTTGATTTTGAGAATTCACAGCTTTTATTCTGAAGAAAAAAATGATCGTGTACTCTGCAGCCAAACCAGAGCATTCAGCAACACCCAGGGAATCTCAAGTGTAGAAAGTGAACTACAAATTGGCTTCTAGACTATGGTTTTGTTTGCTGGACCTAGGACACCAGAGAGGAAGGCAAGGAGGGAAGGATATGAGCTTATGGAAACCGGTCGTTAAGGTTATTGGATCTTGTAATGTATGAGGGAATATCTACGCTTTGTTAGAAAATCAGACCTTAGGAAAGCATGGCCCCCAGAATACTCCTCTCATCTTGAAAGCATATGCAGATGTAATAAACCAGTTCTTCACATAGTTATCTGAAATTTTCCATAAAAGAGAAAGAGAGCGGAAGAGGAGCAGATGAGGTTTCCTCCTCCACCCCTATCCCCACACCAATACTTCTGATTGCCTGTGCTGGGACTTCTGCTGATAAAGAGTAACTTAAAGTTTGTAAGAGATCTTCAGTGCCCACCCACCTTTGCAGAGCTGGTGTGCAGTTGCAACTTAATTTAATAAATAAAAACAAAGCTTCACTAACTGGTGTGTGATCACCCAGTATTCATAGAAAGTGATATAACTCTCATATTTAGAAATATGCAACTGTTTTCTGCTCTCTAGTTTGAAAAATGATTTTCAAGAGATTGCTTCTATTTATAAGCCCCAGAAGAATACTGTAGCAGTCAGCAGCTTGCTTCCCTTACCATTTGCAGTGTTACGGTATACAAATTATAACTTTGTAATTGTGATTCCTGCTTTGAGTAGTCTGAAAAATTGTAGCCTAATTAAATAATTGTGGCTGTTGTTTATTTTTTTAAACACATATTTGCAGCTGAGAGTTACAAGGAAACCCAGATGGTAAAGATAAAGGAAGAACCAATGGAAGTTGACATTCATGATTCACAGGCTTCAGTGTCACCCAGCCAACCCAGCCAAAATGTTGGCTACAGCACTTTATTAGGGCGAGACATTAGTGAACACATACAGAAAGCACCAGAAGGTCGTGTGCTCCCAGAAAGAAATCTATTCAGCCAAGATATATCAGTGAAGATGGCATCTGAACTGCTCTTCCAGTTATCAGGTAAAAGCAGTGGAAATAGTCAGTAGTTGAATTTAAAGAACAAAAAGAGAGATTGTGTATAACCATTAAGGTGCTATGAAAGTGTGATTGCTAAGGCTGAAAAATAATAGGAGTTAGAGCCCTTCTACCCCCATGTTTGGAAAAAAAGTCTTGCCAGATGTCCCCCATAGTTAGCATAGGCTTTGGAGCACTGTGACGGTCAGGTCAGGTTCACAATATTTGAACTGAATTGGAAAAGCTGGAGTTCAACTCCTGTATTTTTGAAAGATAATTAAATAATTTGTGACAACTGGTTGATCCAGGCCTTGGAGTATAGGGGGAACCTATAGATGGCAGTTACTGGTGTAAGTAGCCAGTGGCTGCAGCATGCGGTGCTCCTGGGGCTGCACTGTCCATTTCTCTTGACAAAGGTGGTGAACCTCAACTATTACATAAAGGCAGTGATATCAGCACTGTGTTTAATGAATGCTTGTATCACACACTTTGCATGGAGCGCTAGCACTGAAATATGAAGCTGGAAAAAATTGTTGGGTGTTAGTTTAAATAAGGTCATGCCCATTCTCTAATCATGCTGTAACCATTTGCCTTAAGTTACTCTGGATTATGCTGTTATCAGAAAGCATTAAAATAGTTCTGCTGAATAAAACTTGATAGGGAAAATATGATATATGCTAATCACAAAAACACTTGTATGTTCCTCTGCAGAAAAGGTGAGCAAAGAGCACAACCACAATAAAGATAACACCATCAGAACTACAGCTAGGTAAGTACAGTCCATTGTTATCTGCAAAGCTGTAGTGTAAATGGCATTGATTCATTTTGCCTTGTGAACTCAGATGTGTCTGTCTCCCACAAATGTGACCTGATATTACAAGTGTAAGATATTTTCACGGGTAATGTAACCTATATCTGAAAAATTACACCTATAGATCTGATTGCTTAGAGTTCATGAGCCAAAAGGCCTTTGGGCCAAAATGACTCCTCTGATCAACTAATCACACATCATTTTAAGAATTATTTTTTCTATTTTTTTTCTACAAAAACCGAAACTTAAAAGAAACTCCATAGTACATGCAGTGCTTGAGGAAAGAACTGGATTTTAAGACATGGACCAATGAAAGAAGAGGTGATTTTTGATTCAGTCTTCTGTCAAACTTGGATTTCTTTAATAAAATTTCAGTTTAGTATTTCTATCATCTCAATGCATTCTAGAGATGACTTTTTAAAGGTCGGACTGTATGACAATGCTAATGAAACATTTGTTAAAGATTACAGTCACATTAATACAATAGATGAAATTATCCAGGAATTAAAACCATGATCCAATTATAGCACATGCTGTTAAAGAAATACACACTTTACAGTATTGTGGCTGGGAACAAGCCCACGAGTTTACATATACATGAGCAGCAAAGTGAGGTGTCCCTATGGACATTTATTTCCTACCTGAAAGTTCCTTAATCAGTGTGGCTGGGTTGGAGACTGAGCACGCTGAAGTGACAAAGTGTTCCTTCAAAGAGTAAGACCTTCTGTGCCTCTGCAGTCCCTTCTACAGAAGTTCCCAATGTGTTCCGTGCCTGCTAACTAAGACAACTTTGTCCAGACAGAAACTGAAAAGCATTTCAGTTGCAGAAGAAAAGATCTCTAAAATATGTTGTTCTTAAATTCCTAGGCCTATCCCATTCATTCATGGTAACTGTAATAAATAAATAAATAAATAAATTGTTTTCAATAAACAGACCAGCTACGTAAATGTCCATTAGGGACTTTTTGATGTTACAAGTTGAAAGATAATTAAATTGAGCTTTGAACTTCTTGCTACTATGAATGCTTCCCATATTTGCTAGTTTGGGAATCTGTGGGATCTGCAGCCTACATAGCCTTCCCATGACTACTTAAAAAGCATGAGCCTAAGAGATACATATGGAGATAAATGCACATATTGTCCTAACTACTCATCCAGTGTGCATTGCAGGGAGGGGGTGACAAATAGTTGAAAATAGATTTTGATGTCTCATGATGTTACCGGCAGGACTGGTGTGAGAATCCAGGGCTACTTTTGGATCTATCAAAGATAATTCAAACTGGAAAGGTTGAGGACAGTTCAAAGATAACTTCCCCTTCTTCTGACTGCCAACTTTTAAGAGGGTAGCACAGTTGGCTTGCACTGAGTTGTCCAGCTTGCACTGAGCTTTACTGAGAAGTCCTGATAATGGCTGCTGCCCATCAGGGCATGAAATGCTGAGTGCCTGATTCAATTCTTCCGGGTGCTTTTCTTATCTTACCTATTTATCAACAGAAGAAGACATGAATGAGAAGAGCTTCTTAAGGGGAAGTGAGTCAGTCTACTAAATCCTGCGAGTTCAAACAGATTGACTTGAAAGACCTTGCCAATAAACCCCACCCAAAACCAAACAAACAGCTGGAAGTCTTTGCTGGTAAGGGTATGACGCCTTCTCAGAAATAAAATGTGATGGAACAGCCAGTGGAGGATAGAGGCACTCAGACTGCATTAAGAAAACATGTGGTGTTGCAGTTTGGCTCACCAACCTACATCTCGAGTAATGACAGAAAGGCATCTGAATCACAATTGTTATGTGAAATTTGCTGACAGCTGCAGAGAGCCAAGGTGAAGTCAGTGTTGTCCACCTGTGAGTAGCTGGGGAGCAGAGATTGAGCCGTGTCATTGGTGAGAGTCTTGAATCAGCAAAGCCCAGCAAGATGGGGTACGCAAGCACCTTTTGCTGTCTTATTCCATATTAACATTTCTAACTGTTGCCTCTCTGTTGCTGTTCCTCCTGTGAATATTCCTGGACTTTGCAAGCATATACTTCCATATGAATTTGCTTAAGCAGCCGAAACTGGCAAGGATTCCTCACAGTTCAATGGCTGAGTGAGATGGTAGAGCCTGCCATCTGTGATATGAAGACAGAAAGTGGAGAACCAAATGATCTGAAGTGAGTACGCCAGTGTAAGATGCCAAGATAAGTTTCTTTCATCTAGAGAACTGTGTAGCCATAAAACTGGAAAAAAAAAATCCTAAAGCTTAATCTTCATCAGAAGGGACTTTGCACAGTGATTGAGAACAATTTATGTAGTTTCTTACTATGAAGCAGGAGCTCCTCCCTCCATATTTTGCACTGGGAATTGGAGGACATATCTGCTGAAATAAAAATACTAATAGGGCCAACACTGAAGAGACTCAGGTGCCCTTCTAGAGGAAGTTAGAAAAAGAGGTATCCAAGGATGGTTCTGTAATTCACCGGAGGCTGATGACGGAGAGGGAAATCCTTGGGATGCAACACGATGCAGTCTTCAACAGCAACCTGCTCATGATATATGGCCTAGCCTGAAACAGATAAGCTCTGCATCATCCATTTTGCTTAGAGCCAGCAATGAGCAGTGTCCTGGTGACAGAATCTAAGGCACAAGCAGGCAGGCCAGCATGGAACCCTGAGCGGATTACAAGATCCTGAAGAGTTACAACAGTAATAAAACTTTTTTTATTGGTATTTTTCTTTCAAATAATTATTAAACCAGTGAGAGGAATGTTGCAATAAATGATGCCATATTTTTATAGAGCGTCAGTCTGTTTTATATTATGTCACCCCTGAGTGGGAGTGTGAGTCTTGGAAAAAGTTAAGTTTTGCACATGTGGGCTGGAGCCGTTTTGCTTTATCCTGATCACTTGTTTTCTCGAGTATTGTACGTTGTTCAGCTATCTGCACACACGGAACTATTCAGGTTTGGAGCAGTCCATGCCTTACCCTTCAGCACAACCTAATGTTGACTGTATTTATGGTTATGTTCAAACTTTTGTAGAAATACCAAAATATCCCATTAACTGTCAATGTATGGAACAGCACAAGATGAATAGTGGCCAAAAAACCTAATAAGAAAGTAAATAATGTGATTGTCAGAAGTGTTACGTGATCAAGTTAACCTAACTATCAAGAAATTTCCCAAAAGCAGAAGAGATCTGACTAAGAATACAAGTGACTCAGTGGAGAAACACCTTGTTCACTCTCTGCAGAAAAACTGTATGAGGGAAAACTTATGCAAGTGCCATTGTTTAGATTGACACCTTGGGTATCTGGACTGGTAGGGTCAGCTTGGTTGGTACTGCTGGCACATACTTTCTGGGTCTGGACTACCCACTGTGCAATGCTTCGTAAGACCTTACACTACATTCCTTATCCTGAAAAGGTTCTTGGATTTTATTACTGAATAAGAACAGGCTGCAGAAATGAGCTGGCCTCCTGTCCTGCACCTTTAAAACACCTACTATATGCCAGCCTGTTAAAAATTCTCAATATGAGAGAGATCAGATTTAATATAATTCTCATTTTGTTTAGAAGAATCGATAGTTTGCATGGAGATGGAATACACTGCCTTAGAAAATAGTTTTCCGAGAAAGACTGTCCTTTTCTATTTTGATTTTTTTGATGTACCTCTTACTGATGTCTGTCTGTATGGTAGACAAGGAATTCTTGTTTCTGTTACAATCTTTAATTGAGCAGAAAACAAAATAGTTTGACAGAAATGCCAATTGACTATTGAAATTGACTTTTTATTTACTGTTAATTAAAACCAAAGCATGCTATGCTTTTTGGAGTCAAGTAGCTGATAATTTTTGCAGTTAATACTCTTTGGGAAGTAACCATTCAGTTAGCTTAGATGCATTGTTTCCTGCTTTAAAAATCAAACTCAGAGCCATTTCATTTATGGAATGCCATGTCAAAAGAGAACTATTCAGCATCTTAAGCTGAAATTTGAAAAGTTTTGTTTTAAAAACAATTACTTTATACCTCAGATTATTAAATGATAAAATTTTCCACCTTTTCTGATTGCCATCTCCAGATATGACATTAGAATACAAATTTTTGAGACATTAATTTTAATGATCCATATTGTATTGTGATATAGCAAATCTGTGATGTTGAAATGTAGTTAAAAACCTTTTGGAAGGACTTCAGTTTTCACTCTGGGATGCAATTTTCCCAAAGCATGCTGCTTCTCCACACCTTGCCTCATGGTCTGCATATCTTCCAGCATGAATTCTGTAAATGAAACAGGGCTTTTAACAAGATGTTATCTATTACAATATTAAGATGTTAGGGTCAAAAATCATATTTACTTCTTTTGTTAAATGCTATTTTGTTTACAAAAAGGCATCTTATTTTTTCGTATAGCCCTTTCTTTTCTGAAGACACATTTAGACAATCACCGTTCAGTTCCAACTCAAAAGATATCCTGCCTACTGAAACTACTCTTCATGGAAGGACATCTGCACCAGGTCAGATATTTTTCTTTCATTACTTCCAGTTAATAGATCTTTTTCAATTCCTCCCACTTTAAACTCTACCACCTGACCAATGCTCTTAAAATGTAGTTTGCTTTGTCAAAAGGCAACTCTCTTCATCGCAGTAAGTGCTTATTATTAAGAAGAAAAAGAAAAGACTTAAATTGCTGAAGCATTTATATTAATTTATATTATTAGTCTTTAAACTGTTATTTCCATGAACTGTACAAGAGTCTATAACAGATTAAGCTCAACGGTATTAACAGACGTGGGGGTTTTTTGTGTGCATGTCTCCCATATGTAAAGAAACTTTACTGATGTTGAATTACTGTCTGCTAGTCTCCTGTTATTGGCCATTTCCATCTCTCAGAGTGCAGATGAAATGTTTGCAATACATGTATCAGAGTGGCTGAGCTTGGCAATAAAATTTTCCTGCCTTTAACAGTAATTTAGAAACCTTTTTGAAAGGACGTAGAGTTCCTAAAATGTACTGAAAAACCTCAATATCTCTGGGTATATTCCCACTGATCTTCTGAACTGGCATTTTATGTCCAGATACAGCTTGGGTTCTATTCTGCATTAAAATGGAAAATGTAGGCATTTAACAATACTATTCAAGGTGGCACTGAACACATGCAAAAACTTGATATATGCCTTTGCTGTCCTGTTGCAAAATAACTCGTTTGCTAGTTCACTGTTATCTGTTCTTAAATTAATAGCTGTGGGATTCTAAAGGTCACTAATTACACAGCCAGCCATAGGGGGGGTTATTCACCTTTTCTTAGCAATCAATAAAGTTTTGGGCACGTTATTGCTAATTTTCAGCTATAGACTGTCATTTAATTTACAACTTAACAGACCCTTCATTTTTTTAATGCTTGAATAGTCATTTGACAGCTTGTGAAGTGGCAGATGAGGTTAAGAGCTAGATGTTGTCTAAGGGTAAATATGCACAGCAGGAAGAAGAAGAAATTTTGTAGCATAAGGACAGGGGTCTTCAGGCTAGCCTCAGCCATCCTTATGCAAGGAAGTAGTGGATTTTGTAACTCAGGGCAAGGAGAACCAGATCAGGTGTGGTGCTTTTAAGTATTAAAATGTAAACCAGGTTAGCATTTCAATCCTGGCTTTTGACCTTGGCATAACATGGAATATTCATACACCCAGATGAAAGACGAGAACTCTTAGTCTCCTCAGGCAGTGCTCGATACCTCAGAGGACATGGCCTCTAGCAGCAATACTCTTACATCATACTAAGGTGCATGTATAAGAGTTTTAATTCTCTGTAAGACTTCATTTTAAGTGAGGCCACTAAAACTGTGGATGAGTTTTGGTGACATGCTTCATCTTCTGCTTAAAGGATTTAAAGTATCTAGTTCTTGGGGCATCCTGGAGTGTTAGAATGGCTTCTGAGGTACTGGAGTTTGTATGTTTATGCTGCTTGACATTCTGCATTATGGATTATGAGTATTACCTTGATAGGTCTGTGTATTATGATATATATTGCTCTGTGATTATAAGACTCTGATATGTAATAGCAGCATATATACTGAAAATCAAAAAAGCTAGTTTCTGCTTCATTTTTATTTTTGGAACAACCCTATCATTCCAAATATGTTGATTTTTTTCTCTGCTTCATACTAAATTCTTGGACCTGAAGTGCAACTTCACAGTAGCACCAGGAATGTGATTTGAATTTTTAATCAATTACAAATGTGAAATTCATGTAAAAGAACAGCAGAATACCCACAGGTAGGTTTCCTACTAGTTTCAGCCTTGCAAGAAGAAATAGTCTATGTAGCGCTATGGATAGCTCAGAAGCAACTTTATCCCTGCAGAGAGTAGCATAAAGGAACAGTAACAAACCATTGTAAAGGCTGACAGGATGTAACAGAAAATGCTGTTGGGAATATGTTGGTGGTGTCCCATGGATAAATGGTATGTATGCCTTCACTTGAGATATATTTTGGATATTATCCCTGAAAAAGGATAGTAAGAAGTAGAGAAGAAGAGCGTAAGAAAATGACAGGAAATTTCCAGTCCAGTGTCATCTTCAAGTCATCAACTAAAATCCAAGCAGATTAACTGCTAATGGCCCAGAGTGTTCATTATCAGTGCCAACACCCAAAAGTATGACTCTGTGCCACCGTCACCACAGCTAGCAGAGTCTGATGAACAAGCGTGGGGTCTGAGCTGCTGCTCAGTGCTGGCTTTCTCTGACCAGGCTTAACGTAGGCAGTTGGAGCGGCATGAGGAAGCCTTCGCTGCCAGTTGGTCTGGGTGGCCTTGGCGGAACCCCATGTATGTTGTGCTTCTTTCCAAGAGAGTACCAATATGGGTGGTTGTATCCCCAGACTCCTGCCAACTTTCTGTCTGCAGACTTCTTGGCACCCTAGCTGCAGAAGAATTGGGAAAAGTGACAGGAACATAGGACAGTAAGATATCTCATGTGTCAAATTCAGGTCTTTTCTATAATAGGTAACAACATTATGTAATCTCATTCATTATCAAGATCCATCTGAAACCTGTTGTCCTTATTTTCTGTATGAGGATACTGTTTCAGAAGCTCACCCATTTGAAGCGCTGGGACCACTCTCTTTTCAGCCTGAATTTATTCACAGCAAGTTCTACTTTTGTTGTTTCACCAATGCTGTCCTTCAACTTTGATAATTCTTCTCCCTCATGATGTTCACCATCTGATGTGCCATCTTACATCCCCCTAATCCTGTCTTCGTTTTGGAAAAGTAAGCCAGCCAACCTCTTTTAGTCTCTTTCAGTATGATAGAGTTTCCATTCCCTGACCCACATCATAGCCTTTTTTCTGTCTCTGTTTAGGGAAATTAATTTCTGCAAATATGAGTAGTCAGAACTATATATGCTATTTTGCAGGAGGTCTTACCAATGACTTTTTCAGTGGCATGCAATCTTCTATATGTATGTTGGAAATGCCTCTCCTGATTACTCACAGTCTTTGTAACTACAACATGCTGGATGGTGCTCAGTTCATTTGCTAATCAAATAGTAACGTGTTTTTCTTTTCCTTTACAATTTCAGCTGGTGATTTCAGCATGCAACAGAAATTCGTGTTCCTACTTTCTAGGCATATGACCTTGTAATTTGAATTGTTGCACTTGTTACTCTAGCTTGCAAGAATATTTCTTTAATACTCTGAAATTTCTGCCTATTGCTGATACTGCTTTCATTAATGCAATGCTGGGGGGGGTTATGTTGAAGCTATTAGAGAAGATTCTTAAATACAGCTTGTCCACAGTTGAGTTCTTGAGACTTCAGCTTAGTGACCTCCTCAGTGCGAACCACTTCTCTTCATAACCAGTTTATAAGAAAATTGCAAGATCAGGTATTTAAGAGGAAGAGCACTCTTTGTAGGGCATTGAGTATATAAGATCCTCAAGGAGCATGGTACAATTAGGAAAGATTTATTAAAAGATGTGTGAGAGCAATGCACTGATCAGGGCATTTACTGGAGGAAAAAAACCCTAAATAAATAACAACATAGTGATGGATTTGGCCTGAAATAGAGGTGAAGTAATCCTGATCAGCTGCAGTATTGCATGCAGGAGAAGTGATTCTCATTCAGCAACTTTTACGTCTGGTACCCAAGGAAATGCCAATAAAGTCTCCAACAGCTGTCAGAAGGGGACTCAACAGCCCTGCAGAAATCATGGTAACTCCCTGAAAATCTGTGGTGAATTCTTAATATTCTGTGAAGGGAAGAAAGTAGCTTTCCTATAGTATGTAGTTCAAAAGTGTTGCATAGATTTGGGGAACTACTTCCCTTCTTTTTTAAGATATTTTGTATGTTAATAACCATACAAAGTTAGTGGTAGTTACATTACACTTTTCTGTATTACTATTACTGTCAAAATAAGCTCATTTTTACTCAAAAATGGAAATAAAATAGTATTGATCAATCAAACACATGACAATTACTATAGTATCAAAGTCATATATAATACAAAGTCATATCCAAAACAATTAAATAATTTCAGCTTTCCCCTGTAAGAATAGCAAAATGACCTTTTTTTGGCCTAGCAAAAAGGTAGGGAGAAGAAATGAGTATTTTCATTTCAAACAGTCTCTTTAAAAGGGCATTTTTATCTTCTGTTTTATAAGACTCTTCTTTTGACAGAATAGAGTTTCGTTTTATGTCAGACTATATAGTTCACTCCAGATCGCTAGATAAATTAAAAACTTGATCTTATGCTGGTGTTCCTGACCCTTAGCCAATCTTTAATGTGTTTTAATAGTTTTCCACTATCTCACTGACTCATTCTGTAAATCAAACCTGCCTTCATGAAAACTAGATGAGCGATATTCACTCTTCCTTTTCCGGTCAGTTCATTAATATTAGTGAAGACTTGAGCCATGGGGTTCTGAGTGTACTTTTTCTCAACATATATCTGTGTGTAGTATAATAATATTTCAGTATTTTCTGTCCTTATTCACCAAGGATTTGGTATTCTCCTTCATTTACATTGACAGTGCCAAATATTGAAACAATCTCATCTGTAGAGGATTAAATTTAAAAAAAACAATAAATCTATCTGTGAAAATTTACTACTACTTGCAAAATTGTAATTTTGATTGAGGTAAGTGAATTTCACATGGCTAAAATAGACTTTTGGAACTGGAGGATGTAGGTTTTGGAGAGTTGTAGCCCATGAGTAGCCCTGGCTTTTTTAATTTTGTCCATTGGTGCCAGAGCTGCATTTACTGGTGTTATTTATTTCAATGAAATGAAGCCAATAAAGCTTCTGTTCTCAAGTATGTTTTTGAAAAATGCATCAGAGCCTCTTCTGTCACTGTCCCCCAACACTCCTAACCGACCTGTAAGACACCAGATAGACCATGCTTCCTCTTCAGAAATGTCCAGAACCCAATATTGAATCAGTAGCACAATACTTAGTTCAGTAGAAAATTGGAAACATAGGGCAAAAATTTTGGATTTTGGTAATGTCAGCTGTATTTTTATTAATGATGTCATTAGTGGCATTCTCCTATATTTATGTCTATTGAACTAAGGTAATACGTGTTACAAAGATTCCTGTTATGTTTGGAACTACAGGACTATTCAGACTATTCAGGAGATGTACACGATCCTCCTGTTACTGTTCATACTCACACCCTCCTTCTACTTCTTTTCTCTAAAGCAGTAATTCCACTGTAACTTTAATATAGTTAAAGGGGAAAATCTGCCTGGTCCCTGGGTCTCATCTTTACACGTTCTCCAACACAGCAGTACCAACATTTGTGTGGCCACACTGTAAGCCAGATCAGGGGAAGTAGTGAAGTAATCTCTTCTTCCTTTTTTTTTTTTTCCCCTCCTTTTTTTTTTCCCTTTTTTTTTTTTTTTTTTTCTTTTTCTTTTTTTTTTTCTTCTTCTCCTAGTAACTTGTGGGAATGCTGGGGTGTGAGCAGGGTGAAGGCAAGGCTGTATCTTTTGGCCATGTGCAATTTCAGCATTTGTGTGAGATTGATGTAGCTGTGAACCACACTTAATCTTGTTTACTTTCTTCTGTGACCATGATAAATAATCAAGCTGTTCACAGATACCACATTCTTTAATATGAAGTATTTTGCATGTGTCTTCCTAATCCCTTTTTAAAGACACTTTAAGGTCAATATACCTCTTGATGATGTAATTTTGTGTGGCTTAAAGCATCTAGAAAGTAGATAGCAAGAGGTTTTTTGGTCCAATCTGCAGATGTGCTCACTCATACATACTATTTTCCAGCAGTACTTGTGCTTGATTCTGGTGTCCTGTGCTCTGCAGCAAACTGAACTTCTGCGATCATCTACAGCAACCAGCTCTGAATTTTGGGTCATCACTAGGTTAGTTAAGGAAGTCAGGACTTTAATAAATTGAATATGAGGTTAGACTGAATCTGACTATAATTTCTATTTCTTTACACATTGCCAGTGACAGTTTTCCTTCTTGGTCTCTTTTAGCTTGCTACCATACTTCCTACTTTTAACTTCTCTTACATTGTCCCTGAGACCACTGTAACTGCACTGCAGAAATGAAGGGACACCTTGAGGGTTTGATTTCTGTGTAGGGGACTGTTGGCACTTCTGTCACCCTGGAAAATGCCCTTAGGCCTTAGGGGACTGTGAAAGGTGCAAGCCCTGACTTCTCCTAAAGTGATCGGGGATGAAATGTTGGCATTTAAATTGCCCTTGTATAATTTCCCAGCTATGTATCCATGGAATTAATTAGAACAATTCACACTTTCTTATGGTGTTGGTTGTTGTTTGCTTACATCTGCCAAAAAGCCTCTAACTTCACATTGTGGGTAATCCTCTTGTTTACTTTAGGAAGGCTTTCTTCATGGTCCTAAATGCTAGAATTTGTAAATGAAAGCTAGGGGTTAAGAGCACAATTACAAGCAATTGATTTCTTATTAATTCAGGACAGCAGAACCTGTGGATTATTACTTTTGAGAGAATCACAGAATGGTTGAGGTGGAAAGTTTAGTTCCACCCCCTTTCTTAGAGCAGAGTCAGCTTGTTGCTCAAGACTGTGTCCAGTCAGGTTTTGAATATCTCCAGGGATGGAGAATCTCTGGGTGATCTCTGGGCAACCCATGCCAGTGTTTGACCATGCTCACAGTAAAAAAACAAACAAACATTTTCTTATGTTCAAATGGAATTTCATAACTTTTAATTAGTGCCCTTGCCTCCTCTCCACTGGGCATCACTGAGAAGAGCCTGGGTTCATCATCTTGTTTTCCCCCATCAGGTATTTATACAGATTGGAAAGATCCCACCAAGCCTCCACTTCTCCAGGCTTGAACAGTTCTAACTGTCTCAGACTGTCCTCGTAGGAAGATGCTCCAATCCCTTAATCATATTTGCTGGACTTCAGACTTCTTTGAAAGTCTAAAAGAATATTTCGAGACCCTGGCAGCAGTTTCTGTCCCTGTGATGAAATAGCAATGTTTATTGCAGAGGGAGTGCACATGCACGTGAACTGACTTACATTGCATTTTTTCCTCCTGCTGTATCCCATTATTAGTGCTTATGGTCATTTTATTTGCTTTCAGTTTTGATCTGAGTTGTGAGCTCTGCCCACCCAGGACATTAGATAGCCCCTTCAGTTTTTTGATGATGATAGTGCCCTGACCCCTGTTGGCTTCCTGGTACAGTGGAGGTGTAGAGTGACACTTAATTCGCTACACAAAGCATGCTCCATCAGGCGCTTGATCCTGTTATTTGTTTCTATCTCACTATTTCTGTGAAACGTGCTTGTTGAAAGCGGTGCTGGAGGCAGATGCCGCGCTGCTGTCATCGCTGCCTGCAGAACACAATGGTAGGTACCCGTACGCCTTGTGAAGTCTGGTTCTCTCAGTCCTCAAAAGCACCCATTTAATTTTATTCCTCTTTGGTACCTGTCTGCAATAAGACTCAACCAGATACTCTTCTTGTTGTGTATGTGTGTGCACGTGTGTATGTTTGTGTAAAAATCCGTGCAGATGCATGAAAAAGAATACTGGAGAGATCCATTTGACAAATCCAACCTGTATGACAGCTTCATAGATGGTAGAAAAATTGTTGTGACAGAGTGGCAGATTGATTTGAGTAACTGATTTTAGTTCCTTATCTCCAACATGCATTTTACTGTCATTCTTCACACAAAAAATGTCTTTTGGGTACACATTGACTGGTGTACACTCTGTCTTTGCACTCTCTAGAAGGCTGTCAGCCATCGTGATTGCTCTCTGAAGTCTGGTCGCAAGAGACAGATAGCTGGCAAGTTGTGGCAAGTGATTCTAGGAAGGTGAGATAGTTGGACTGCTATAGAAGTGGGCTGTGCTTGGCATAGTTCTCCAAAGCAAGACAGATTTTGCAGAATTTGTTCAACATAATTCAGTGCTAAACTGTGTGACAGTGGTTCTGGCTCTAGCATGTTTTTTATCTATCGCATCCTGTCTTCAGATTCCCATGATCGTCTGCCTGGGTGCAGGCTTCTTTCGCTATGCACCCAGCTGCCTTGACAACCGCTTTGCACTACAGTCATCGAGCAGAGGGTTCCAAATTTCTGGTTCGTTTAATGGAATCATAACCAACGTGGCTGCAACTGATTACAGCATTACATTTCCCTTGCAGCTTTTTCTGGGT
Organism: Aramus guarauna; assembly: GCA_013400195.1. NCBI lineage: Eukaryota > Metazoa > Chordata > Aves > Gruiformes > Aramidae > Aramus > Aramus guarauna. Next base: position 245,023 of record VXBL01001063.1, on the reverse strand, counting down.
CTGCTGCCAAACAGGTTTGCATCTAGTACATGTGTGTTGCAAATCTGTGATACAGTAGTGGTGACTACGTCCTGGAGCAGCCCCACGGTCTTCGTAACTAACAGAGTCCCTTTCAGAACTGAAAAGATTATTATGCAGAACAGACCAAATCAGCAAATCGCCTGTTGCTCAAACATGCACGGTGCTTTCGTTGGCTAAAATAGGACAAATGAAGTGTGCAGCATGTGCATAGTTGTACATGTGTTAATTTTTCTCAACAATCAGGATATATTAGCCATTCCCACAGCAGCTAAGGGGAATGTGGTCAGATCCTTCTGAAGAAGACATGAAACTCCTGGTGAATTGGCGAGGCCCTCTCTCAATGCAACATATGCTATAAATAGCAGGACTTTACATGAATTGTTATGGGCATACAGAGTTCACTACTTTTCCTTGTGAAGTCACTGCACTAATTATTTTGCCAATTATTTACAGGACCTTCAAGATGAAAGGTGTTAATTAACATAGACAAACAGAAAGATACACATTCAGGTCCATGTCTAATGGCTGTCTTGAAAGGCACTTGAGATCTACCTGAAAATTTGTGATCCCTGTTTTATTATGGGCTGCCTTTATACAGTGGAACTTTTTTCCCCTAATACTCTGCAGTCTTCTCATACAGGCAAAAATATTTATTTTTATTTCATTTCCCTTTTATGTTTGTTCCTCCTAAGGCAGGATCAGCCTCATGGTAAAGGACAGAACAACAAAGTAATTTCACTCAGAACAAATACCTTCTGGTTTCGTTCAGAATAAACCCAAACTAGACCCCATTCATTAAACCCACTAAACTAAAAGCTGTTAAGAGATATCATGAATATCAAATCCAAAGCAAAATGGCCAAAGGTAACTGTTTCATCCCACATGGAAAAAGAAAACTTAGCAATTGGGGTTTTTACTCTTTCAAACAAGGCCAGTTTTGCATCTATTATCATTTTTTGTTATGTTTTCTGAGTCTCCAATAGTTATTCAACAAAAAGTGATTTTTTGAAAAGTAAAATAATTGTTGCTATCAATATTTTTAAATGAATATGTAACACAAATGGTGGTCAAATTTGAGAAGGACTTCCTGAGCAGCTACAGTCATCCAAAGTACAAAATGAGAAATGTGGGATTTTGCCTACTTTGTCTTCTGCTGGCAAGTGAATTCAGGACAACGCAAGGCTGTCCAGCAAGTTCTTAGGACCTGTGTTTTGGTGCAGGTGACAGGAGGCAACTTGGTGAAGAACAACCACGCAGTGACAGAATGTTTTTTAGGAAAGGAAGAAGGGAAAACAGCAAAATAACAGCAGATGGCTTCAGGAAGGACAACTGTAACCAACTTAGAGATTTGTATGGAAAGAAGCCTAACAATAGCTGTTGCAGGTCCTTAAAGAAGCTTGACCTCTTGAGTGAGGCTCTTGGCATTGCTTCCCACAACATGCTCATAGTATGCAGGGAAGCCGAGAGTAGGTACAACTATAATTAAGTGTGGCTGTCAAACCCCAGGGACCACCTGTGGTTCTGCAAGGGTCTGTGCTTGCTTTGGTATTAATCAGTCCTTGTATTAATGTTGTGGATGATGGAAGAGAAAGTGCGTTTATTAAATGTCCTGGTGACACCATGGGTGGGGGGTGCCATAAGCACTTCAGAGGACAGAATTAGAGTGCAGTCTTATCTTGAAGAATGGAAGAAACAGTCTGGAAAATAGTAGTCAATTCAGTGAGGACGGAATTCTGTGCCTGGGGGGATGATCAGTGCCACAAAGAAAGGGCAGTGATGAGTGCCCAGGCAGGGCAGCTTAAGGGAGGGATCTGGATTAGTCTTGGTCAGACACTGTGTGTAAAGCTGACGTTGTACGCATTGCAGAAGGGGCAGCCGTCCGGCTGAGATGTTGGGGATGTTGTCTGTAAGGCACGTGCGGTAATTCTGCTCTACAGCTGGAGCCCTGAATTCAATTTTGGGCTTTGTAGTCCCAAGATCCACGTGGAGGACCGCAGTGGTCAGAGGTTTAGAGAAGATAAGCTGTGCATGATTTTGTTTATTTAGTCTGGAGAAGAAAATAGGGGAGACACGATAACGGTATTCAAATATGTAAAATGACAGCTTTGAGAGGAAAAGAATACACCTTGCCTATGTTCATGTGAGCAGAATAAGGAATAACAGGCTTAAATGACAGCAGAGGAGATTTAAGTTAAACACCGAGTAAAACTTTCTAGCAGTGGGGTGATTTTGCACTGGCACAACTGTCACAGGAGGCTGCGGAACCTCTGTCATGGGAGAGTTTTAAAAAAACAAGTTAGACAAGCACCTGTCGGGACTGATGGGTATGTTTGGTGTGTGGCTGTTTGCCTCCGGGCGAGGGAGAGACAAGATGGCCTCCTGGGGTCCCTTCCAGCTCTAATTCTATGATATAAATTCAGTAGCAAAGCTATAATGGCGATTAAATAACTTCTTGAAAGAGACTTGATAGATGAGGCTTTTGGTTTAGAAATACTCAGCATGCTGTTTCAAACTCTGCATTCAAACTCATCTATAGTTTCATATCTTCTTTTGTCTTTCTTAATAGCAGAATCTTTTGCAAAAGTGAACATCAGCATTGAGTCAGACTGTTTCCTGAATATGAAACTTTTCCAAATAGAAGCTTAGCATGAAATAGAAAGACAGGTTTTAAGATGACTTTTCTTGCTCTGCAAAAGGAATTGGAACACATCATTCCTGACATTTCTTTTTAGAGTTACCTTGGGACTCTCCACTCCTCACCTGTCTTATCTTGTACAAGGTTGTCTTCTGTAATATTTGTCTGCCTAAGAGTAAATTAAATGCAAAATTCATCAGGCTATTTGGACAGCTATATATTAAAAAAAAAAAAAAAAGAGACCATTGTTTAAAAATAATCTAAGCAAAGCTGAGAAGTTTTTTTTCTTCCATGGCATGATTTCAATCAGGGTATGAATTTGCCTTCCTGGTTGCTGGGTGTTTTAGTTGAGTTTGGGGCAGTCGTGGTGCTGACTAGTGCCCTGCAAATGCAACCCCAGCAGAATGGGAGATGGGAGAGTAGCCAAGAAGGAAGGAGAGGATGGTTTGCAGGTAGATGCTTGTGCTTGTGATAGAGAGCAAAGGAGAGAGGCAAATCTCTTAAAAGACTGAGTTAAGGGCTTCAAGAAAATGGCAGATTCACTGCTTATCACTTGGGGAAACTGCAGGAAAAGCAGTAAGAACGTGTTCTCTTACAGCAGCAACCAGGTACTGTAAGAGTGGTGACCTTCCCTGGCAGCTTGCTGAAATGTGGAAAGGTGGATGGGGCCGCACGTTGGCAATTACTTTCGTCTGGTTTTGACTCATTTGTGTTAATTCAGTCAGCTCCGGAAGAGGCACTCAATCTGCATTTGGGGCTTTATTTTGCATAAGGGTAGAAACCTACCGCCATTATGGAAATTAATTATTTTGGGTTCAAAAATAACGATAGGAACAAGCTATACTTTCTTAAGTTCATATGAAGTCAATGTTGTAGCACCCAAAATAAATGTTACAAGCAGTGTAAATGGTTGAGCTAAATCTGATGGCCACCTGCTTGGGAGTGAATTAGAGCTTATGTAAATTCTTTATTGCCCATCTTACAGTTATCATGAAGATATTTTCAGGAGGATATTCTACATTATATTGAAATAAGATACTTTGTGCAAAGCTAACTTTTTTCTGTGACAATAGATGCAGAATTTAACTTTTATTTGCAATAGCTATTATTTCTAAACAAGCAAAAAAAGTAGACTTACGATGATGGAGCTTTTTGCTACAGAAAGGACTGATTGTTCTCTTGGCCAACGGTGTTCAGGTAAGCTTTTAAAAACACTTTTAGGGGAGCGGATTTGTTGGTGCTTCCTATCCCTTTCTTGCAATGTCTCAGCTCCCTCAGTGAAAAAAATAAACCAGTTTCCATCTAGGCCACATTGCATTACTTCATCTACAGTCATGAAACCAAAGTGACCTCCTCCACTGTGATAACTGAATGATTGAGGAACTCCTGGAACATGTTCGGTGAGCTACAGGGACTCTTCCATGACTACTTTTTGGCCAGTAAATTCACAGCTCAGGGCCTTACTTTGCATATGTCACGAATTTTACGTTGTCCTATTTTTTCTTACTGTGTAAAGAATGAAGCGACCACCAAGACAACCCTGTTTATGCTTTATACTAAAGCAGTACATTGGATAATACAAGTTGGGGGGAATTGAGGGTGTTCAGTGTTACCCTCAACTTCATATCATCGTGTACATGTTGTAAAAATAATTTTCAAGAAATGACTGCAACATTACTGCAGCTTTAGTGTTCCTTAAAAGTCTGCAACCTCAGCCACCTTGCAAAGAATTTACATAGACTGATTTAAGTTTTGAACTGGGGATTTTCTCTCTTCTTGGTTGTTTCTTACGTTTTGAGCTTAACACAGACAATAAAAGCAAACCTCAAAGCTTTATAATGCAGGTAAATGTTTTCATAAACCTGTTTACTCAAAAGCCTTCTGTTGTGTATGTGATGTTAAAATAAGTGTTAGTTTTGATGCAAAGGTAGAAGGTGGGGATGCCTTGTGTTTTTAAGTCAGTGTGTCCCTACCTGGTCTTTGCCCTGACTCGGGTTTTGTTTTTCTCACCCTGCTTCAGACTGTCCATTCTTGAGCAACAGGTTCAGACTTAGCAGTGAAGTGGGCTTCACTGTTTTCCCATGTTCCTCTCTGGAGGCGTCTTTAATGTTCATCTTTTATTTGTTTTTATTCTTTTCACCAACTCTGACATCTTTATCACTTCTCAGTGACCTTTTCAGTTGTTGCCTATGATTGCTCATTTGGAATACTTCCGTGCACAATATTAATGTTTCTTTTTGTGGATTGTGCAAGCTCTTTATTGAAATATTTCCAACTTTCATGGTTGATGTTTCTAGAAAGACCAGTTTAAGCGCCATACTACTGATACATAAAAGCACTTGGGATCTGTTTTCTTCTGTATCAAGGATTTTAAATTATTATAACATTACTGCTTTTTAGCATACTCTGTAGTAATGTTAGATATTTGCAAAAGCGTTTGAGAAAAAAAGAAGAGTATTAGTTGGTAAAGTTTTTTATTTAGCAAGGAGACTTTCTCTGCTTCCTCTGTGCAGTTGTTTTGTCATTCAGACTGTGATTTTGTGCCATTTTTTTTGTTAGAAAACAAAGTACACGTCCCCATCACAAGTGGAATTACGGTTCTTTTAATTGAACAGTAATTTTGCGTTTTTTCTTAGAGTATTATGAAATCCCTCTGAATAGCTTCTCATACCTGGTGCGTGCTGTGACTGAGAGCATGCCTACACAGACCCTTCCTTTGTTTGTTCATGCAGCTTTGAACACGCTAGCTTGGGCGCAGGGCTCTGCTGCCAGTGCTGGGTGGCTCCCAGGCTGGTGCAAGTTCAGCTCTGGTCAGCCTACAGCGCACACAAGGGGACTTGGGTTTCTCTGAACAGATGCTGCTGAGCTGGTATTAGAGGGGACAGCACTTGACAGCTTTTAATAGCTACAAAAAGGCATTAAAAAATACACCACAAAGGACTCAGGCAAACTGGCTTGGAAATTCAGCTGAAGCTTCAGGGTTTTGGATTTTTTTTAGGGAAGAAAAAAAAAAAGCTTTCTTACTTTATTTTTGTGGGGAACGTAGAAAATTTTTAACGCCAAAAAAGCAGTTGCTTATCTCTGGCTAATAGTGGATGAGTCTGCTCACATAAAAGATACATCCCAAAATAAGACCAGGCAGGTTGCTGTGATGCTGGCAGTGACAAATGAAGACTGCAGGACCACTCAGGATCACAGGTACCTTAGATAAGTCACAAGACATATCTTACTCGGGAACTACAGTATCTGGAAGGATTCCACTGTTTATTTTAACTGACTTACTAGAAATAAGAATTCTGGTGCCACAAATAAAATCTTTGTGAAAGTAAGTTGGGAAGTGAGTAAGATACATAGTATTTGGAGCACTGCAATTTCATATAGTCAACATATTTCTGAGCTTGCGAGCCTTTCACAGGCTTTTGGCAAACAAGCTTGCAGCAGAGCCTTAATTACATATTTCACAAAAGGAGTTCTCAATTTTTAAATACAATGTGCTTGCCAGAGGTGATAGATGACCATGTAAGTGGAAGGCTCCAAAGCAATAAAATGTATCTTTGATGATGGGGGCACTGCAGAAAGTAGGAAGACATTATAATAACATAGATGAATGCAGACAGGAGGAAAGAAAATTTCTTTGACTAAATAAATGGTTTTAAAGCAGTGTTTGCATTATTGCTTGGTTTGAATACCTTGATTCTGAATAAATAATTTCTTGAACATTTTGTCTTTTAGACAAAATAGAAAGAACCTTGCAAATGGAAAAAGCTTTTGTGACACTCATATAGAGCTGCACACAGTATATTTACCTCTTGGGTAAATGTGGGGTACTTGAAAGATGGCAAAGGACAGGCTAGCAGCAATCCACCTCCAGCTGTGGTAACCTAAAGTTGTCTGACGACTGTTTAACGTCCTGAGTCTTTCTGAGCAAAGTGAGGTGCCTGTTCTGAGTTGGGCCATCTGCCCCTCTCAGCTCTCAGTCTCACCCTGGATGGTTATTCTGTCACCAGATCCTCTAGACATCTAACTTGGTTTTTTCATCGCATTTGGCTTGCAAGCAGGACTGACTGAAAATAGCCTAACCACTGCTCTCTATTTTCTCCCTTCACAGGATTTCTGTTCACTTTATTTTCAGAATTACTTACCTTATTTCTTCTTGACCATCTGTGTGGTGTCAAACTGTCTGAATAACTGAAGTATAAATATGACGTACACTTCCAGAAGAATGGAGAGATAATAACTGTTCACCTTCCTTGTTAAGACTCATCAGCACCTCTCACTTCCACCTCTTTAAGGAATACTTACTGCAAAGGACAATCTATTTAATTTATATCTGTAGGATTCCATGTGACCATAAGGATCTGCCCTTGTGGATTTTGTTGCTTCTGAGTTTTATGGAGGTGTGCAGATGAAACGGAGAAGCAGGTGTTTAAGTGAGTTATAGGATGTGAGAGCAGACAGTAAACCAGCAAAGGTTATAAATATGAATTTATCTTCTTTGAATGACACTTCAGCGTACTTTTTGTTTGTTTTCTTAGCTTTGTCTTTCTTCAGTTAAATAGCAGTTTCATTCTTTCAGTTGTTAGTATAAAGATATAAAAGTAGCCATGGCATTGAACAGCAGATTAAAACTGTAGTATAAAACACTGTGAAGCAGTAATTGAAAAATACGTAAGCAAAGTAAAAGAAAATAAGTCGTCAAAGTACCACATATCAGAGTCCAAAGCCAGTCCCTGGGAATCAGCAAGGCTGATTTGGTGGCTCTAGACAGTTTCTTATGTATTCAGGGCAGACTTTGTTCTCTTCTTCAGTTACAGCTTCAACCAAATATGGTGTCCTCTCTCAGCATTTCTTGATAGAAGTCAGGCTAAAGGCTTTTCAGAAGGGGTGGTTAATGCACTCTCCATATTGAGATTGCCAGTTTGAGGATAAGAGAAAAAATTAATCACTAAATGTGAAAACTGGAAATGCAGACATGTCTAGAATTATGCCCAACAGCTTAGGAAAGGGGTGAATAGTAACTCCCTCAAGCTGCGGGGCTTTGTTTGCCAGAAGTGAATCTATTTGGAGGGGCAAGAGGAGGGACAGACCGGTATTTCTGCAGTTGATGTCCGCCTTATCCTCACCTCAGGGAAAATTCAGATGGTGACAGTCCTGGCTGCTTCTAACCCCATCTTGGATGATCAGCTTTACACAGCTACTCACTATGAAGTTGACTTGGGGTTAGTAGGGAAATGATTTTTAGGAAAAAATTTGTCACCGAAAGGGTTGTCAAGCACTGGAACAGGCTGCCCAGGGAAGTGGTTGAGTCACCGCCCCGGAGGTATTTAAAAGATGTGTAGATGTGGTGCTTAGGGACATGGCTTAGTGGTGGACTTGGCAGTGCTAGGTTAACAGTTGGACTCAATGATCTTTTCAAACCAAAATGATTCTACGATACCAGGTGACACAGAAGGGCAGGAAAGGTGTCCATAAAGATGTATTTCATTAAATTTATTACCTTTTATCTTTACATAAAATTTTTAGCTCTTAAGACTTCTACGCAAAATGATTTAAAAATAATTTTATTACTAGCCTGTAATATACTGAGTCTTAATCTATTACTTTTTAATGATGTACTGGAGAACTTGGAGGCCTTCCATTATACTAAGCATATTTTGTTTTAAACTCCAGAACCTGTACAGAAATGCAGTCTGTCTATTACTTAATAATTTCAGTATATTTTGTCATGTATGTTTTTCCGACGTAGAAACATTGGAATTTCCTGTAATGTATTCCTTTAAAGCAGAAATCTTGTATCATGTCCTTTCCCCACCTCCCCCGCTTCATTTTAGTATAGGGACGTCATGGTGAAAGATGGATTTCTGTGGGACATCTCTCCCAACAGTGGTTTATTATTTAACATTAGTTGGTCTCAGCCCATCCTCTTCCTGGCCACTGTATAAGGTATTCTTAAAGGATAACGACGCTGACTGTCTTGGTAGACTGCTTTGGGATACACAGAGAACGCTCTTCACAAACCAGTTTGATGGTCTCAGAGCCACTGGACTTGTACTCACTTTGCAGAAAACATCATTCCTCAGCATTAATTAGAGACAGAGCCCAAGGATTCAGTGTGGATGTTGACTCACCTGATTCTTCAGGGCACTGGCGAGGTCATTTGCTGGGTATGTTCTGGGAAGATTTCTGGACCACTGTATGGACACAGAGCTCCAGTTTCCAGGCTGCAGACAAAGCTGCCCAGAGGGGAAGGTGGGTGGAAGTAAGTGGTTTCACTTGGAGCTGAGAAATCTCCCACAAAGTGCTGAGGCTCCTGTGGCAGCAGAGACCAACTCTGGTTTGTCGTGAACAAACTAAGAAGCTTGCTGAATAGAAAAAGCACTTTGCTACAGAGAGAAGATTCAGTGGAAAGAGAAAGAAAGAAGCGCTGTAGTAAGGATTCCAGGAATAAATCTTTAAATACAAGTACCTACAGTATGCTCTTTTGCACCAATGAAAAATATGCAGCTGCTTTGCAAGGGACTGGCTTTCACCAGCTCGAGATAGTCAGAAAGCTGATATTCTTCCAGATGCCCATGAGCTTCCCAGAACTGATAGCTATAAATCCACCATAAGGAAGAGGATATTGTATTTCTTCTTCTTAAGAGATAAAAGAGGGCTGATGACTAATGCTGAAGTGAATGGTGAAGAGACTTATTTACTTAATTGAGCCTCCTTGTTTGGTATGTGTCCCAATTAATTCATTTTTGTTGTGACCATATTGAAGCAACCTACACCCTTGTGACCTTCTCTTATAATTATTACCATATTCCTCTTTTCAAGCACTGCTTTGATTATGTACTCAAAAAGCTCTGCTAAAATATCTGTAGCATTAGTAGAGAGTCAGATTTTTCCATTGTTTTGAACTCAAGGATAGTAACAAAAAGAATCTCTCTTTATTGAAGTTCTTGGAGGTTATGGGTCACTTACAACCCTTAGGGGATGCGGGGGGGTCTTCCTTTTTAATTTCACAAAATTACTATTTCGAATAGGCAGAACTTGTTCTCTAACTAGAAATTCTTTTAAGAATACTGTGGTGTTGCGTGGTAGCACTCAGAGGTGCCTCATAATTCCTCTGATGTGCTGAATATTGTACATATTACAGGATCGCAGGAGAAAGTAACAACAGCTGAAGAGGGGCTGGCAAGTATGACCGTCCCTAAACTTGCTGAGAGTGCTATGTGGAATCTGCCCCCAGTGAGGCATTGTTTTTATTATTGCTTAAATTAACTACAGCATTTGACAGCTCTTTGCCTAAACCACAATGGAGCCTCTGGACACCTCTGTGAAGGTGAGACTCTTTCAGATATGGCAGTCAAATTTGCAGTGGTAGGTGACTCTGTCAGCGAGGGGTTGCCTGTACAAGGAGGCTGTTTATTCCTCAGTGCTTCATCGGATGAAGATTTTTCCGGTTTGTGCCAACCTCCATGATAGTAACTTGCACTCAATAAGATGTTTTTGTACTCCTGTCCTCAGCTCCTCTCCTCCTGTTTACCTGAAAATCCCAGCCAAATGGTTTTCTTCCATCACGGCATGCACACATGCACTGGTGGAGCTAGTTCTGGGCAGCAGTCCCACAGGCAGTGTCAGTTTAGAGAGAGGTGTTCTGCATGTTGCATCTTTCATTCCAGTGGAAATAGAATGTCTTTTGCCAGAAGGAAGTCTTAAACCAAGCTCCCTTGCCGCTAGCTGTTGTATTTGGAAAGCTGTTGAGTAACCTCACAGTTTTGTGCACCTCTCACAACAGCAGTCCCATCTCCTCAGGCAGCAGGATCCTTGCAGAGAGTATTTCTTTACACAAGGCTTGCTGATACTATTTCTCTTATTGAGCTAAGTAGTATCACTGCTATCCCCAGTCTCCATTGACTCTCTGCTCCCCTCTGTCCAGATCGAAACTGGCCATGCTTTTAACTTCTTGAAGCACTGTGCACCTTCTTTTCTCTTCCTCATTCCTAGTCCTTTTCTCTCTACTTCCTTACAGAGTGCCTTCTTGTCTGTGTTTTATGCTGTGTGGAGTTTCTTTTTTGTATGGCAGACTCTCTCTGTTCCTGAAACAATTAAAACCACTTTAAAGATAACAGCTCACTCTGGGTCTCAGTTTTTCAACGGATGGCCCTCTAAGCTGCTGGGGATTTTGATGTCCGAGGACAGCAGGTGCTGGGTAGAGCTTTCCCAGGATGCCACCCACTCACTGGTGTGCTGTGTCCTCTCGGTTTAACCTTTGTCTGAGCAGTCTTCTGTCCTCCTTCAGTGTATGACTGCTCACATAGCAAAAATTCCTGCATCAGTAGAAAAGGTTTGGAAATCTTCCTTCAGCCATGACTAATAATCCAGTGTAAAACAGACCACCATCTCAGACCAGGCTGTCTTCATGCACCAAGCAAAGGTGAGCGATTGAAAAAGCCAAAGGAGTGGTCTCTACAAAAACAGAACTGGAGGTTAATTCTTTGCCCTGCTGACTCTTGACTTTCTCTCTTCACATAATCTGGTTTAACTCTTTGGCTACGTCTATGTCCAGAACACTTTGACTAGGTGTTCTGCTTTAGAGTACATATGAAAGATGCTGTATGAAAGGTTAATTTCCTTTCCATCGTTAGGACTTTCCTTTTTACATGAACTCATGTGCCAGATCACGCAGCACGCAGCTGAGGTGTTGCATTTTATATGACACCTACAGAACTCCGCTGAATGAAATCTGCCAGTCTTTAGAGTTCTGAAAGTAGAATGTTCTGTTTATGTGTTTTTTGGCATAGAAACAGAAAAGCTGGGGCTGGAGGTAGGAAATGGATTGCCGTCTTGGAAATTTAATGACCAGCTCTTTCCCTGTGACGTGTGTGGAAAAGTGTTTGGTCGACAGCAGACTCTGTCCCGGCATCTCTCACTGCACACGGGTAAGCCGATGCTTTGTGGTTGGTTGTTACAGCACTGAGGAGATCTGTGTGTTTGCATGGTTTGTTTAAGCGGAGGGGGGAGAAGGTAAGCAGAAGAGTCTGTGAGCTGTCCTCAGCTCCTTGCACTTACAGCCAAGCACAGAAACTGGACAGAATGTCAGGGTGGTGTTCAGGGAGTTAACAAACGTTTTATTTCTCTACAGCCTACTTGTAATTTATCTTTACAAAATGTGTAAATTCAAGTTTGTTCAGGTTCCAGTAGACCAGCCTGTAGATAACCAAGCCTGTTAATGGAGTTCTGAAGAGAAGGCACAGCCTTTCTTGCAGGCACCTGATGAGCTCTTTAAATGTCACTGAACAACAAAAGATTTGGCTTTGGTGTTTTAGATGTGGCAAAACTGAAAAGATTTAGTATCTGTCACTCATCTTTGCTCTCAACATCCAGTTCTTGTGAGAGGAACAGGGGCTGTTCTACCCCATGCCAACTTTCTTAAAGTGAATCAGATTCAAATCAAGTGAGACTAACAGAGTTTTTATATGGGAGCTGCACCTTGTCAGCCTGCTGAGGTGCCCTGTGCAAAATAAGACTCGAAAGCAAGAATTTCTGATGCAGTGCTGAAAAATACTGTTGGTATAATGCCAGTGCATGTTGTACCATCTAGTAAAGCTGTGCTGAAAAGGTTATAATACTCTGTTCCGTGGCTTTCTGGGGTTTTCTTAGTCCTAAGCTATTGAACTTCTATTGAAGTCCTTTCCCCTAACGCTTATAGCGTTATATTTCAAATTTAGAGCAGCAGCTCCTCAAAGGGAAAGGTTGTAAAAGCTGATGTAATGTTTGGTTATTTTAATCAACTCTTTGCAAAATAAAGCCTGGCATGTACAAAAAATGTGCTGCCAGGATTTAGAAATGTTTAATTTAAAATAAAATTATTTTTATTTCAATTGTTTTAAGTTGTGAGGCATTAGAAACTCATGATGGATTTGTTTAATTTCTTCAGTGGTTCCCTGAGTTGGGGTTGAATTTTATTTTTTGTTAGTTTGTGTTCAGAACTGGCCTAATGATACAGCGTTCCCTTTCCTCCCCACCCTCAGATTTTAATACAAAATCATCAACCATCAACTCTCTGCAAGTGATCACATGGGCAAACTCAAGAATAACTGGACCCAAAAAATCAAATAAAAGATGCTAGGTAAAGGAAGTAGTTGTAGATTGTTGACCTGTTTCTGTACTGGCTCTGCTGCAGCTCTCAGAGCAACAGTTGCCCCCGTTTTCCACTTTATAAAATTTTATATTATCTGACTACAAATGGTAGAGGAAGTTAAAAAAACTAGCCCATAACTACCTCCAATGTAGTTTTTTTTCTGAGCAATTGCTGTGAACTCCTATAAGTTTCCAAAATGTCGAGCTTCCAAACTACCTCATTCTGAAAGCTGCTCGGAGAAACCCAAAGGAATGCATACTTGGTTGCTGGCAGCTTTAAAAATAGCTTGCTTCAAAATGCAGTGTACACTTAAGGTTTTCTGTTTCTTCTTCAGAAGAGAGAAAATACAAATGCCACTTGTGCCCCTATGCTGCTAAGTGCCGTGCTAATCTGAACCAGCACCTGACCGTCCATTCTGTGAAGCTGGTGAGTACAGACACCGAGGACATTGTCAGCGCTGTCACTTCTGAAGGCAGCGACGGAAAGAAGCACCCTTATTACTACAGGTGAGCACCCAGACAAGGGCTGTGCACCAGATGCTGGAATCTGAATGTCTTATCTGCCCGCTAAGGACGTGTTACAGGACCACCCTTCTGGTGTTGTAGGGTGGAACTGCGGCAGAAGTATTTGTCTTGTATCTGACTTAGGCTAAGCAGCAAAACCCAGCTGGCTGCCTCGTGCTGTTTGACTTGGCTAGCCACTGGGAAAGACTCTGGGGTTTGGTGTGGGCTTGGTGGTTTTTAAATGGTTTTGTGAGGCAGACGGGCTCTTAGAAGCTTCTTTAACTTTTTATGCAGTGTTCGTTTAAGTTTTGTGTTTGGAAACATCCCGTCATGTACACAGAATAACAGCAAATCTAAAGCGCTGTGCTTCCAGTTGCCTCTGACAGCTCCATTGTTTTCAGCCAAATTTATGAAATCAAATAGTAAAGTGTAATAAGAATTGTGATACCGTTACACACATTTCCTGTGTTTGCTAGAGGTCGCATTCAGAGACCACCGTGATGAAAGAAAGAAAACCTTCAGGAGAATTTGCCTGAAAACTTGAAAGGAATTGCCCAGATAAAACGGATATTTGGACAATTCTCCTTGTTGTGGGCACTGTTGTGCACTCTGCAAACTGTGATATGCGCTCCAGCGGCCAAGCAGATTACCAAATCACTCTTACTTTTAGTCAAAGTGCCAAGAGCAGATTTAATTACAAAGTCATAGAAGTAAGAAATAAATGAGACCTGCTGGATTAGATTATCTAGTCCATCCCCCTGGGAAAGCAAAATAGTGCCCTAGAGTATACACTTTTTTAAATGTTTTTTGGCTTGTTTTAAATGTTAATGGCCTAATCAAAGCAAGAGGAGGACTCTGCAAAGCAAGTTAAATTAAAGGGTCCTTTCCATTGCCTCTCAATATCACTCTGTTTATACACTGGCTGTGAAATCTGTATCCCTGCTAATTATTTGCATAGCTGATGACTGCTGTTTTCCAGTCAAGCATAAGAAATGTTTGAACCCATTTTTACTTGCTTACACTGAAACTGCCAGGCAGTTTTGCACAAGATCCCAGTTTGGCATGGGAACCATTCCAGGGCTTGAAAATAACTCCTGGAGTGTGCAGCAAGCTCGCAGTTTGTCAGTGTATCAGCTGTACTAAACATCTTGGCAAAGCTGCAGTGCCTCTTATTGCCCAAAGGAATCAGCTAGGTGATGCGCAGCATCTGGAATCTGTAGTTTTTAATTAACTTTATGATTATTTAGCGTCATTATAGCATGTACAGGATTGTTGCATTGTGCCTGCCCTTAATCACGTTGGCATGGCCATCAGTTCAAAGACAGTTCAGCAGACAAAAGAATTTTGCAGAGACCGTTCAACAGCGAGGGAGAGAAGAAATCCGTGCAGTGAGGTTTTTTCTTGCAAATTCAGGGAAAGGCAATATGCTCCTGCTTGTGATTTGGTTTTTTTTTAATGTTTCTTACTCTTGAATTCCCTTCTGCCTGCAGCTGTCATGTGTGTGGGTTTGAGACGGAGATGAATGTCCAGTTTGTCAGTCATATGTCCCTCCATGTGGATAAAGAGCAGTGGATGTTCTCCATTTGCTGCACAGCGTGCGATTTTGTCACCATGGAAGAGGCAGACATGAAGGCTCATGTCAACAGCAAGCACACAGGTGATGATCCCTGTCTCCCAACTGCAGTGATCTCTCTCTTCCTTGCTTTCTAGGTGCAACCTTCGCACTTCCCATTAGCACTCTACTTTCACTGAAATGCTTGCTAATTAAGGCCTGATCTCTCAAAGTTGAAGTGAATTGGACTCCAGCCAGGCAAATAATCTGGTAGCGCAGATCAATTTTCAAGCTTAGAAAAATAAATGAAGGGCTACTTAGCCCTCCTTCTTCCTATTCCCCTTATCCCTCAAATTCCCTCCCCTGTTGCAGTCAGCATACTTCATTTGCTTTTCTGACTGGTTTACTATTTCATCAGAACCCCGGTTTGACTTCAGTGATGATAAGGTGACTTTGAGTGCTAATTGCGCATACCTGGCTGTAAGTCTGAAATATGCAGTAGGCTGAGCTTTGCTCTTCAGCGCGTTTGCCTCCACAGTCTTATCAGTTTGGAATTTCACGCTGATGTTTAGTTGACACTGTGATTCAGCAATACCATAAATGTAACTTTATATTAAATAACAGAACAAGTCATGTGTTCTTTCCCTGGTCCTGTTCACTTAATAGCCAAAGATAAGAGCAATAGCAGTGTTCAAACAAGCTCCATATGCTTAGTCCAACTAATGAAGTCTGGCATAATTGAAGGAGAAGAAAATTAGAATCCTTTTAATTAATTTCTCTTACAACACCAGGCAGAAGCATTTTGCTGCCACAAACTACTAACAATTGCGTTGACAACACTGAACCTGAACTGCATCCAGCACAAATTTTCCATTGCTAAATTGCTTTTCCTGCTCTACCAGGAATAAATTTGGGAAAACAGGGAGAGATGGAGAAGGGAGAGAAGAATGCAGTTGTTTGTGCTCACAGATACATCAGTTAAATGTAACTACAGAAATGCAAACTACTGGAAAGCTCTCAAGGGATTTTATGTCAGCATAGCTCTCAGCACTACTCCCTGCTATCTGAGGTGTTTGCATCTAACTCCGCTTCATATATAGGAAGTCAAGACAAATGAGAAACGCCACCCGTAGCCACATGAAAAGCTTGCATCAGAGCTCAAAACTGAGCTCTACTCTACTGTATCTTCCTATCACGGCTAAAAGACTGGAGCTGCTGCTTTTCTTTAGAGAAAGACAAACCCCCACCTTGTTCTTCCTTCACCCTGTCAAACTGAGCCGATCAGCTGGTGATTCAGCCAAATGCTTACACATATGGCAAATACAGAGAGTAAAAAATAGAATGGATTTTCTGGGTCACTTGACTACTTTCCCTTATCCTGTGATGATCCCAAGTCATAAAAGGCCTGTTTGTAAGGATGTTGGCATATGTCTTCAAACAAGTATAATTGTTTTAAACCAACTACTTCTGCAGACAGGCAGCTGCAGATTTCCCTGCATTAAAAATTAGGGACCTTTTTAAAATTTCCAGCGTGTGTCTTACAGATAATCAGAATACACGTACGTTGTTCTTGTGCCAGAACTGTCCTTCATCTGAAAGAGCAGTCCACCTCTTGCTCCCTCCACCCTTCTTCCCTCCTTCCACAGAATTTATTCCCTTAGTATATTTATGGAGAACAACCCTCTCCCCTCTAAATGTACATTGAGCCTTTTCTTATATGGAACACAGATTTCTCACTGTACTAATCCCTCACTGCATATGTTCTTCTTAGAACCGCTGCTCTCGACATAAGCAATCACAGCTGTACGTGGCGAAATGAAATAAGTAGCGGTGGCAGCGTAAAACAGCAGCAGCGACTGGGAATAGCTCACACAATAACATTCTGTGATCATATTTACCTTCCTTGAAGGCTCCCCCATACTGATTGCTCATATTCATCCCATGTTCTGCTCAAATTCTTCTTTTGTTTTCCTTGACTGTTTCCAACTTAAGCACTCCTCATTTGTAGCAAAAATTCTTGTTACTGGCCCTTCAGGTCATAACCTTGTACTCTGTACTATTAAATTTCTTTCCATTTCTATTACTCTGGTCCCCAAGGTCAGTGAATCTTTCTATATGATGTCCCAGTCACCCTCCCTATTGACAGCTCAGGTCATCAGATTTCATTAGTGCATTCCTACATTTTTATCTTAGACTTAAAGGTGCCGCTCATCAGTTTGAAACTTGGCACGTAGGTACTGGTGTTTGCAGAGGCCTTGATCGGGGGACTTGAGCACATCGAGAATATGAAGTTTTAGTAAAGGCTCTTTGTAACACAGCTCTGATTAAACCAAGACATAGGTGGGAGGTAATAATTTGCCCACCCTTGCCTTGTTGGCTCACGGCAGTTGTCATCTGAGAACTCTCACTTCTTGTTCGTTTCTAGTTTGTGATAGGGTTTGGGATTTGAACTTCATATGTTTATTGCACACGTAAGGAAACTCTGATGGGCTTCAGCTTTAGATCCAGTTAAGTATTTTTTTTTTAATTAATTATCTTCAGTAAGAGGTTCTAATAAAAACAGATAACTCTTGAGACCACGCTGTTATCTCTTACAACCATTACTGAGGATGCTTCTGAGTAAAATGAGTGAGATTACTATCCTTTGCCCTTACTCCCAGATTTACCTGTGGACCCACAGAAAAGGAAAGGTGGGGGAAGTTTAGCTTGGACCACTAGGCACTTTTGGTTTCTGCACCCCAAACCTACAGAAGGTCTGTTTCCTGTCTAAGTGACAAGTTCTTCATTGGTTTTGAACTCTGAGCTAATCAAAGTGTTTTCCTGGGATTTTTTCAGGCTGGTAATGAGGTAGAGTTGCATGCTT
The DNA here is from genome assembly GCA_013400195.1 of Aramus guarauna. Classification (NCBI taxonomy): domain Eukaryota; kingdom Metazoa; phylum Chordata; class Aves; order Gruiformes; family Aramidae; genus Aramus; species Aramus guarauna. Next base: position 227,320 of record VXBL01001063.1, on the reverse strand, counting down.
CCTTCCCACTACCATTACAGACAGACTCAATTCTAGGATAAACTGAGAGATTACTGTTGTAAATGCTAAAATAAAGGAAGGAAGTGCAACTGTTTCTTAATAGATCAATTCATTTCAGACTTGTTTATAAGCATGTTTGAATTAACTTTGAACGTAAATATTTTTCCTGAAGTTTAAAACAGGATAATTGAGATCCAATCTAATCTGCTGTACTAGTTACTGCTCTTTATTCCTGTTTTTCAGTTGAAGAGAGGAAAACACCCAGTGAATCTAATAGTCCATCTTCATCTTCGCTGTCAGCACTGAGCGACTCTGCCAACAGCAAAGAAGATGCAGATATAACCCCCAAAACCAAGGGGTCAAACAACCTGCTGGTCATTTCGGTAGTGCCTGGTAGTCAGACCTCAGTGAACACTGACGAGAAGTCAGAGAAAGGTAAAACACTGTTGAACAAATACAAACTGTCCGCTTCTATGCAGTCAACCTGGCCACAATGTAAGGAATACATTTTCCTATTTTTCAGGCTTTGAATGTGTTTTCTGTAACTTCGTCTGCAAAACAAAAAATATGTTTGAGCGCCATCTGCAAATCCACCTGATCACACGGATGTTCGAGTGTGATGTGTGCCACAAGTTCATGAAGACACCTGAACAATTACTGGAGCACAAGAAATGCCACACTGTCCCCACCGGTGGGCTCAAGTAAGGAAAGCAAGTACACAAACTTTTACTGCGTTAAGCATCTCTAACACTCTGGGGCTAGGACAAAAGGAAGTCAATTAGAAAGGCTTAGTTAAATGTCTGATAATCCAGATTTGGGGCTTCCTTTTATTTAGATGGCCCAAGCCCAGTCCTTTAGTGCAAGCTTGCATCATTACAGCAGACCAGTAACCTAGCAGCAGGTGTAGCATCCACCGGTCTTAGAGCTGTAACAAATTGTGGTCTGTTCCCTTTTCAAGTCAAATAGCAGACAGTATGTGATGTGTCCTACAGAGAATGAGGCAGCACTACACAGAGGTGTTGGCAAAGAGGGGATTTTTCCAAGTCAAGGAGAGCACGCAGCACAGGCTCTGTTCTGCACCTCACTCAAAGAAACTAAACCCTGTACAGTCCCTGCAACTAGGTATGAAGTTATAACCTTAAAGGTTATAACCTTTGTAGACTCTAATGCAAAGTCAGCCCTCTCCAAGAATTAATAACTTTGATGCTTTCTGCTTTGGTTTGCATGCCCCAGACTGATCACTGTTGTTATTAATTAACACGTAACGAGTAATACACTCCTTTAAGAAAAAAGCCCTTTGGCTTTGGCTAAGGTGGTGTCCTTTAAGGTCTGTTGGTGCAGAGCAGTGGTTTTAGAGAATGAGCATGCCCTTATGTCAAAGTTGGACCCCTGAGGGAAGGAGTGGGGCCATATGCGTGCTCTCTGTGGGTGGGCAGCGTGACGTTATGCAAGATGCACATCCCTGGTCTCTGTTCCAGCTGCTGCAGGGAAAGAGGCTGGAGCCACTTTGAGCCCCGCTAGGGTTCAGCACAGGACTCCCTGCTTCTGTTGCTCTTGCTAAGTAAACTGATGTTTTCAGTGCGCTGTAACTGTCACGTGATGAGCACACCACATTTAATGTTACCACGAGTAGCTCTGTCAGTTTGCACTGCAGTTTTTGAAAACTGGTTCTGTTTGCCAGGCAGCATCTGGTCTCCAGCTCGGTAGTTCCATGAACTGGGATCTGTGGTCACTTGAGATGTGATGACTGAATCTGGGAAGACGACCAGATTGAGAAACAAGTGGTGTGCCAGAACAACAGGATGTCTGTCTTGGATGTACAGACCAGTTGTCTAATGCACTTTGGGTTTAAGCTGCACAGAATCTGTTCTATTTACCAAGGAAAAACCATGACCTATGACTCAGACCTTCCTGACAGAATGGGCTTCTCAGTCTACATAAATTATTCCTGCCCAATTCAAGTAATAATTAAGTACCTTGAAAGCTGCACCTAAGAAAAAGCTCTGATTTATATTTTTTTAAAGGCATCCAGAAGAGCCTGAAGAGATCTAAGTAAAGTGTATTTTTCTGTCTCCTGTTTGCTATGGGGAAAGAGAAAAAAACATGATTCCTCCAGCTCCAGGTCAAAATCTGAGATTCTGATCCAGAGAGCACCCAGCCCAGGAGAGGTACGTGTGCATAGACAGCTGAGTCCTCTGTCACAATAGAGCTACTCACATTAGCAGCCTCAATGCCAGGCTCCCTCTCTGGATCAGAGTACTTGGCATGCATCAGGAAAGGCATCCAGATGTTTCACTATCCGTTTGCCCTCCTGTATTACTCACTGTGCTCAGAAGTCTCTTGATTAGCAGGTAGATTAATTTTAAACCTGTATGTGCAACCAGTTACAGCAAGGGAAAACGCACTTGGAGAGAGAGGATCTCTGCTTAGAAATGATCTGAAATGCTAGACACAATTGGCAGAGCTGCTAAACAGTGAACGCAGAGCAGGGGCAGGTGGAGATGTCCCAAACGTTGTGCCAGGTGCCTGAGCTGTATCTTTTTATCTAGACCTGCTCTTTTAGCTCACCAGTAAGATGTGGAAGGGAGCGTGCTTTGTTTAATACAGCGGAGATCCCTGGCAGGGAACTGTCCTCACCAGCTTCCTCTCAGCTACATCAAGCACAAGCGGGTGTGTTTTGGGTTTGTTGGTGTCCAGACTTGCTCAGCTCAGGCTTGCTTTCAAGATTGTGTCCTCCAGCCTTCTCGGCCCTTCCTGGTCCAGGAACCAGGGGTGAGGGCCTTTGCCTGGCCGCTTGCTGCTGTGCGTAAGCAGAGCCCACATCCTGTTCCCACACAGGAACAGTTCCTGCCGCGGCAGAGGCGGCTGTAGGCAAACACTGCCAAGCGCACACCCCCTTGGAGCATGGCTAGCTCACCTCCCAGAAATGGGAATCCCTACCAATCTTCCTAACAGCGTGGCTTTCAGCTGCTCCTAGCAGGATACCCAGCAAGCTTATTGTTCAAGGTCACATAAAAGGAATTTCCTAAGCTTTTGCTGTACATGTGGTATTACAAGTTTATTCCATCTTTACTTAAACAGCTGCTTTCATACTCATCTGTAAACACTCACTTTAAACCACTTCTTAATGGAAAAAATGGCCAAAGTGACTTCGTGCAAACACTAGGAATGTCGTTACACAAGGTACCTGTGAATCAGTCACCCACCCTGCACTACCCGGCCTGCTTTGCAGAATCTTCCCCATCAAGGTAAGCCAGAAGATTAAAGGGATGCTCCTTCAGAGTGCATCAGTGTTTTCCTAGCAATGCGTGAGCCCTACTGCCATTACACGGGCAAACCTCTAAGTAGAGACGTGTCAAGGTGAACCAAGTATTCGAAAGAGACTTTACAGGGAGAACTAAGTGCCTTTTTCTCCTCTTTAGTAGTAGGTCAGAGAGGGGCTGAATGACAGGGTTAAACCAGGAGTGCGGGTCTTCAAGCTGAGTGACTTCTCTTTTCTCTGTCCCTGCCTTTCCTTGCTGTGTTGCCAGGTGCCCATTCTGCATCTACTCCACTAACCGCCCCGCAGCGATGGAGTGCCACCTGAAGACTCACTACAAGATGGAGTACAAGTGTCGGATCTGCCAAACAGTGAAAGCAAATCAGCTGGAGCTGGAGATGCACATCCGAGAACACCGCCTTGGCAACCATTACAAGTGTGACCAGTGTGGCTACCTGTCCAAGACCGCCAACAAGCTGATTGAACACGTGCGTGTCCACACTGGTGAGCGCCCTTTTCACTGTGACCAGTGCAGCTACAGCTGCAAACGCAAAGACAATCTCAACTTGCACAAGAAACTGAAGCATGCTCCACGCCAGACTTTCAGCTGCGACGAGTGCCTGTTCAAGACTACCCACCCTTTTGTCTTCAGCCGCCACGTGAAGAAGCACCAGAATGGGGACTGCTCCGAAGAGGAGAAGAAAGGCCAGTATTCCACCTCCAAGGAAGCCAGTCCACTCCTATCTGTGAACAGCTCCAGAAACCTCCTGTCACCCCTCTCAGTTATGTCTGCCTCCCAGGCTCTGCAAACAGTGGCTATGTCAGCTGCACATGGCAGCGGGGCAGAGCCAAACCTGGCAGCAAAAGCTTTGGCCATCAACGGCACTTCCCTGTGCTTCGATAAATACTGGAACTCAGAGTTTGCCCACCTTATTCCTTTAACAATGTTTTTCCCCAAAAACCACTACGATCTCACATTCCATCCACCCAGACCTCAGACTGCACCAGGAGGTGCCTCTTCACCTAAACACTCCTTCCTTGCCTACCTTGGACTAACAGAAAGGGCAGAAACTGTCTGAGGGCAGTTACATTCTGTACCAAAAATACCCCGACAAACCCAGCAGGTATACATTGCTGCAAAACGTAGACCGAAGAGGTAACAAACACTTGTACTATATCATTAGTAAGGTTTAGAAAATGGCTCTGTGTGTATACTTATTGCATTGACATGAAAGCTGCTTTATTAAATCTTCAAGAGGTGACCTACTGCATACTTCTACCTTCAGAGGCATGTTCCCAGTACTCTTATCTAAGAAACTATTTTGTCTTGTTAAGCTGAAAAAAAGAGTGTCCTTAATGGCAATCAGCACTTGTAAGATTACATATTGATGCATTTTATTTTTGGGCTTTGTTTGCGTGCGGGTGTGTGAAAGAGAGCCTGCCTGTAGCGTGCCACAACATTGCTTTTGCACATCCCTTGTAGTGGCTTATTTAATTATTATTCTTTCCCCCTTTTCACGCACTTGCTCCCTCCCTTCCCTCCATCTCCCCCTGAACTGTAGAGGTGTGAAAGGAGTAACGCTTGGTTCAGGGTGGATTGGTGTATTATTTCAGTGCTGTTTGCGGCTTCCTTTAGTCGTTTGATGCCTTGTACTCAGTTGTCAAGGGTTGAGGATTTGGGGTAGAACTGACAAGGAAAAAGTTGCTTTCAGCACTGCAGGATGAGAGTGTGACAATGAAAAGCGTGTGTACGTACACACACACTGCGTGCAGCCTACACACCCACACAGCAGGCCCAATTCTTAACTGTTACACAGATGTAACAAACACCTACATCTGGGCCATAGCATACATCTTTTGTTTTAAAAGGGCATATAAATATTATATATATACTGTATTATACAGTGGTTACCTTTTAGTTTGCAGGAACAACTTGTATAACTAAAATTCTATGGTGGGAAAAAAAAAAAAATCCAACAAGGGGATTAAAAAAGGGTATGGATAAATTCTGGGTATAAATACTCAGACTAAAAAAAAAAAAGGCAGTTTTGCACAGTGCTTTAGTCTTGCACTAGTTTGTTTCTCACTTGCAAAAAAAAAAAAAAAAAGAAAAAAAAAAATCTGTGGGCTGAAGGTAAGATGACTGTTTATTTGAAAAGGTACCAGTAACTTCTTTGAAATATAAAGCTATAAAAAGATACTGTTTGAACCATACAGTTCTCTTTTTTACCCGCAGTAATTCAATTGTACTTGCAAATTCTACACTCCTATCGATATCCCCCCCATGTTATTAGTAATACTTTTATTCCTTTTTGTTAATGGCAGATAGAGTGTACACTGCTAGGAAGCTAACTTTATACTTATTTAACGCTCCTACTTGTGGTCATTAAAATGACTTGTTATATGTAGCACTTTATTGCAGGAAGAAGCAAATGCAGATTGGTTGTATAACCTTTGTTAATCTCAAAATGCCAAGAGTGATCTTAATTTAAGAGAAGCTAACCGACTGTTAATTGATTTGTGTTTCTTAGACTGCTTAATATCCAGGAAGAAAGATCAGGATTAAAATTACTCTGCGTTAAAATTGGAAGTATAAAATACAAAACATTTCAAAATTATCACGTGACTTACAGGAATGCTTTCTTACTGGATTATTGTTTTCTGTGGTGTCTTTTGGATTTGGATCTCGTTGTCTTTCACCAGGTATTGGAAATGTCTGACCTAGCTTTTGTCAGCGTCCCCTCTCTGTCCCCTAGCCAAGCCACTGTAGGAGGTGCCCTGAGTCACAGCAAACGCACTCTCT
>VXBL01001063.1:179451-221223 GCA_013400195.1 Aramus guarauna | reverse complement strand
CACCCACCCACCCTCGTGCTGTCCTGAAGGAACAATTTCTGCAGGTTGTTGTGGGAGGGGGGGATCCGGCACGCTAGCTGGAGCCAACCCCTTGTTTGTGACAGCACAAAAGCAATCCTCAGTTCAGGAAGGCATTTCTGGTCCACAAGGGCTCTTAGCCATATGCACAACTAGAAACGTAACTCAGTCTTCATTAGGTCTTCAATGAAGCCTGTGTAGAAATACTTTTTGGATGCAAAACTTGCATCGTTTAACCTAGTTGCAAGATTCCTGTGTTTGGTTTGCCCTGAGATGGCCAAACATTCTCCACTGTCATGACCAAACTCTTCCTGTTCGGGGAGGACATCCTGATCTGTGCGCTCCTGTTAACATACTGGAAGCTATTTACAAGGGGGAAATTTCCAAAAGAGTAGCAGGTTATCACTGGGAATTAGGAATTAAAGGACAGAGAAGTCCCATCATTTTGTTTACATTCCAGCAGACAGTTTTGGTTCTAACAAGCATGTGGCAGTTGTGTCTGAGTAAAGAAAAGCCATCTGTTCCAAAGTCTGTATAAACCTTTGTAAACAGCCTACGTAACTCAGGGCCCTGTTTGCCATGCTTTACTCCATCACAAATCCTGGTAACCTCCCCCCAGCTCCCCACCCCCTGGCGTACAGACAAAATATAGAAAATGCTGTATTAGTAAATACATAAAAAATTTAGTATCTCGACAGCATGAAATATGCAATCTGCACCTAGAAACTATTCTAGTTCTTTAAAACACACTCCATGCATATATCTCGGACTCCACCATAGAAGAGCAAACATTTCCAAATCAAAAAGCTTATTTTTCAAACTGACAGGTAAAGTACAGCTGTCTAGGAGGAAGAAGTAGGAATATTAGTGGGACACTTTATGTAAACCAAATGGCAGTTTAAATAGGGCTGGAACGTCCAAGAATGAGCTGTCAGCGTGCGAATGCCACATGTTCAACAATGTTCCACTGTACCAGTATCTGACATAGCAATGTTTAATGTACCTGGGAAATTTGTTTAGCACTTTGGAAAGGATAAATTAATTCTTTCTGGCAAGTTATAGAAGTTTTCTCTGTAAGGAAAAGTGTGTTAGGAGGTTTTTATTTTTTTAAGAAAAAAAAATACAGTATTTATCAGAGCTTGTGCATATTAAAGTAATTGGTTTGCAGTTCAAGGCTAAAGAAAGGAATGTTCTCCAGAGGTTCCCCTACCGACTAATGACCAACAGTTCTGATAAATTCCCCCCCACCATAAAGGTAATTTCATACTGGTTTTCACTATGCATTCTTTAACGAAAGCTAGCGTGTTTTTCCATTCTGTAATTCAGTTAAAGTTCTCCGCACTTTTTTCTTTACTCTTTTTTTTTTTAACTTGTTGTATTATGTTCAAATATCATTCTGTCAAGGTTTGTGTACATTAATAAAAATTTGTATTGTATAAAGCTTTTTGCATTATAAGGCTGTACAGGGTCATTTTGACAGTAACTGGTATATTCCTTTGCATCTTATGTTGCATTGCCAATTTCTAGTGTATCCAGTTTGGAAGTACAATATACTCTAATTAAAAAGGTTGGCTATATTCTTGTTTCTTTTTGGTTTTCCTTCCTCTCTTTTTTTCACCTTAAATAGATTTAGGCTTGATTCAGAGGGAGGGGGAAAGGATTCTCCTCCAAGACGAGAAGACGTGAAGGAAAAAGGTAAGATGTTATCAAAGGCTGAAACTGTAAAGCAAAGCTCTGGTTACTACTACCGATGAAGAAATACAGCAAGTACTCCTCGGATGACTACAGGACCTCTCTCTGTGGGCTCTGTACTCTACCAACCTGCCCGGTCAGTTCTGCGAGGGGTAACGCCTCTTCTGAGGGGTCTGCTCAGTCGTGCGGATGAGGGAGCTCTCCAGCCCTGCCCTCAGCCCTGCAGTTTGCAAATCAAGTCCTTAAGCAGTAGTTTGGTGAACCTGGCCTTGTTTGGGGGTAGCTCCAATGGAATCAGGAGAGCTCTTTCCTTAAAGAGGAGCTACGCAGTGGATAAAGGAACATTGTACATTAAAAGACTGTAGTGGAAATATATTTTTTTAATTGTAAAAATATAATGTACACATTTTGTCAGCATTTTAGAAAATGCTATTTTTTTTTTTTCAGCAAAGATTAATGAAATAATTAAAATGCACACAGGAAGCTAAAGAAGGAAACCCTAATTGCAGATTTCCAAGAAGCAAAGATAGTATGGGCTGCACTGAACAGGAAAAGATACTGAACATCCTAAAAGGAAGTTAGAGTATTTAAACACTAACCAAGATTAAAAAAAAATAAAAATTGGGTATTCATTAGCTAACATTAATTTATCTGAGGATAATTTTTAACATTAAATACATGTGGGGATTGCCCTTTGCCCTCGGGGCAGTGTTAAGGTCTTATCAACCAAAAAAATTCTTACAGTTATTTCTACTGGGGTGTGGATACTGATTTTTCAGGGCCTCTACTGGTACCTTGTTAGAGTACGTGGTGCTGTTAAGAGCTCATGTGTTGAATCCATTGCTCCTCCTTTTGCTGGCGCCTAGTTAGGTGAAGGGATGGCATCTCCAGCTCTGACGTTGGGACGGTAGTCATGTTCCAGAAGAGGTGGTCTTTCTCTCCTCTTGCTCTACATCTGTAATAGAAAATACAATGTGATACTCTACATGGGGGTTTTTGCACTATGCATAAATAGTTATCCTAGCAATTAAAAGACAATCATGCAAATTCTCTGGTATAATTTTGAAAGGTATTGCAGAGATTGATGTACTAAGTCCTGATTACATCCTGATGGTTTTAAAACAGATCTCTGTAAATTGTTATAGTTCTGTTGTAAATTATTATAACCGCTCACTTAAGACAATGGTTTAAGATGTAGGTTCAAATGTTCAGTTAGAAAAAGCAGAGAAGGTGCAGGGGGTGAATCAAAGAGCACCTGGGCTGGCAAAGGAGAGGGGACACAGCTGTCTGGAAGCGGTGTACTCTGCACTATTTGACAGTGTCTCTAGGAGCGGGCTGAGCAGAGAACCGAACTATCCTGCCTGCGTAAGTAGCCAGCTGGCGGTTAAGTGCAAGGCTTGTAGTAGCTCCAGCCCTTGAGTCTTACTGTAAACTTTTGTTTAAAAGCTCAGGCCCAATCTCAACCAAAACCCCAACCCTCCTCTTGCAATCAGCCCCTCTAGCTTTACAGAACCCATACATGTGACAGAAGAACCCCACGTGCACCCAAACAGGGGTGTGTCACATGCTGGTATGCGCTAGAGCCACTCTGTCCTTTGCAGCAGGTGGCTGTAACATGCTTGTTGACCTGCACAATTTTAATCAATTAACTCAGCTTCCCCTAATGTGTCTTTTCTGACACACACACCAATACACTTGTGCAGTGATAGAAAACATCTCCGTTTGTGTATTGACTCTCTCAGGACAGCAAGAACTGCCCTGTTTTCATTCTGCATCTACATATATTTCTAGTATGCCACATATAATTTTTTTGATGTAATTAACGTAAAAGTAGACGTTTTTTCAAGCAGAATTATTTCTTACAATCCTACATCTGCTATAGTCATCATAAGTCCAGGCAGAACAAAGCTTAAGAGAGAGAGACTTTTGGGGGGAGGGGGGGGGGACCCAGAACAAAAAAAACTAAAATTTTCTGTAACACTTGACTATACAGAGGGATTCTTTTGCATAGGCTGGCATAATTTATGCAGAGCCATGTTTTAAAATACATGTTGTGTTAAAAATATATCAGTTGTGCTCCTAACAGACATCTGCATTATATCATCCACCATCCTATCTGCTGCTAATTGGCCTCCTTGTTGACAAGTCTCAGCAGCAAGGTTAAGTACTGGCTGTAAAAGCAATCTAGCCTCTTGCCCGTGAGGTCAGAGCTCAGGCAGACCGTGCAGGAGCCTGCACAGCCTCTTCCTGGCTATATATTTTCTGAGAGCTAATAAAACACTGGTGCAATCACTCCTACCCGGAGGTCTGCCAACCACTACAGTGTCTGTGGAGCTGCAGTAAGTGGTGTCATCTCTTTGCAGAAGTACACGAAGTCATCTGCAAGGGAAGAGGCATTGTCTTTTGTATCAAAGTTTTAGAAACTACCAGTAAAGCATCTAAAAATGCCAGAAATGACAGCTAACCTTGGACATGGGGCAGCTGAGGGCTGAGCACCCAAGGGCAACTCATCTTGACCAAACAAATCCACTAACTGCTTTTAAAAATCTTAGTCTAAAAATCCTGGTGCGAGGGTGCAAGGAGCAGCCTGCTGCCCGCTTCCCCAGGAGCGCGTACCGGCTGGAGCACGGTACTGCTGCGTAGGGCCAGCCAGGACAGCTCAGATATCGCACGTGTCCTGGCAAATCTAGGCTGAGTGAACAGGTTACATCTGAACCAAAGACCAGAATTTTACTTGGCTTGTGAGCTTCTTGCGTAGCTCTTGGGACCATAATGCTATGTATACTAGGAAAGCATCCAGCTGCTAGATACCAGGCAATACATCAGAAATGCAGCTGCTGTGTTTCCACATGTGCACAACAGCTGTCCATGACCAACCCGGCAGTGGCTACATTTACATGTATGACTCTCTTAAGTAGCCATTATTTTAGAAAAGCGAAGAGGAGAAAAAGATAATTTAGAGCTGGAACCGAGCAGTAGCAGGGAGTGGTGGGACACACCAACTGGAAATGTTTCATTAAGTTAAAAAACAAACAAACAAACCACCCACCCCCCCCAAAAAAAAACCAAAACAAAGTGCTACTCCAGCACTTCTCTGCAGCCTTGTGAAGCCTCTGTGGCCTACTTCCCAATTTTAGGCGGTGTTTCCATGCTAGGAGAGGGTTTTGCTTTGTTTTGCTTCATTTTTAATTCCACCACCCCACTCCCCCCACCATGATTAAAATACAACATATGGCACAACTCTGGGGGAAAAAAAGAAAAAAAAAAGAAACAGCAATGCAAAAATAACAGGTTTTCCAGTTTAGGCTATAGTTAATGAACAAAGACTTTGAGGTCCTGTAGTATCCTCTGTTGTTTGCATGCAGTTCTGCTCAACTTTACTTTTCAAAACTCTACTTTCTATCACATACCTTTTTTTTTTTTTTTTTCCTTCCTCAGCGCTTCTCAGATCCCATTTCAGTGGAGCTGCAAACTTTGGATTGTTACTTTTCTGGGAAGGTGCCTGTTTAAATAAAGAATAGAAAAATGTTCTCTATTGCTGAGCCCCTAGACCTTCGTGCCAATGTTCGCATCACAGCCTAATGCAACCAGAACCAAAAATAGGCCTCACTTTCTGGCTGGACAAAAAAATACCAAATACTTTCTTGATTCTTTCTCTGTTATTTAAGACTGGAATGTTCATTCACACGCTAGACTGAAGAATTTGCTTTTAACAGATTTAACAGGAAGCCAGTTGGGATGGTCAAAGCTGTAACTTTGCTCAGGCATAGCTGAGTAGGATGTTAGAATCTATTTACGCATAACTGTATGAATGACTATGAGCATGTTTTCCCCGGCTTGCTCTCACCGCCTCCTTAAGCATTTTGCCACAAACAGCCACGTGAGCCTGGTCTAGCCCCTACTCAGAAAAGGGTCACTACTCCTCTCTGCCCGACCACCACAAGAGCAGCACTACCCGTGCAATGTCCGACGCTAAGTTGCCAAAACGCCAGCCTGGGCCAGCCTTGGGCACCTCCGTGCCATTGCACAGCTCATACTGCGTAGCATCATGCACCCAGTTTGTCTGGGTACTGACAGCAACCCTTGCTTGAGGAGAAAGCAAAAAGTCATTTGGCTTCCTTCTAACTTCTCTAAAACTGTGTGGGTAATTAATGCAGAGTTTCTTGCTAGAACCAGCAAAATAAGTAATGATAAACTATACAAGACATGTATTGCGGGGATTAACACTTTCCTGATACCCAGACTTTCCAGTACACAGCATACGCCTGCATTCCATTACAGTTAGAAGCAGCAGTTGTTTTAGCAATAAAATGACAGTATCTTTGTTTCCTGAGACTGAGAAAAAGAATTTAAATGGCACAAGAATATAAGTAAAGATAAATAGTTGCAGGAGTGCTCCCTCCCTCTGTGTGATTCTGAAATAATATGCATACATTGGTGGCTGTCACTCATGCCATTGGCACTTTAAAATGTACCAGAATAGCACTATTCGCAGATGTTATCAGAGCGATGCCCGTTTACACGCTGAATATTTAGTAAGTAAGCATTAAGACTTCATGTTTTTATACCTAGCTACCTATTTTTAATAGGACTGCATACCTAGAATTTAATGAAAAGATCTAAATATAATGCTAATGTGATTTAAAAATATGCACTGAATCTTTTAAGTTGACGTTTCAATTAAAAATAAATAAGATCCAGTTATATGGTGATACTGTGATAAGACTGCATTTTTACCAGTCAAGTTTCATTCTTACTCAAAAAGTGACAGATTTCTCTAAGATAGACAGAGCCAGCAAGAACAGTCCTCCAGCCACTCAAACGGGGAAAACATAATTAAGGCTGCACTTAATCACTTCCCAAAATCAGGATATCACATTTTATGGATAAACATATTTTGCAATAAACACATTGTTACTTTCCTGTGGCTAGTGTAGTAAAGCTAATAATTGCATAATAAAATGTAATTCACATCTAGTTTTAACAGGAAAACAATGCCATGTGCACTGCAGAAGGTTATTCCACCCATCTATGTGGGCATACTTACCGTCTAAAGGTCTCACAAGTCCCTTCTTTAACTTGGTTGCAGTAGCTCTGCTTTGTGACAGCGAGCCCCTTGGTGCGTACAGTTTGGCAGTACTTAGCTCTGGGTGGATGGTCTCAGCACACTCAGTGGCCCCAGACATCACCTAATGGCCCAACGCTCATGGTGCCAAGCTCCAGCTGCTTCATGGGCATGTTGCAGTCATGGTAGCATACCTGGAAAGACCACACACACACACGCGCGCGCGCACACACACCCACCCCCCCAGCATTCCCAGTATCCTGGGCCAGCTCAACTCGTGGATCAAGGAATTTAACAGTAAAAAAAAAAGAATCTGCACATTTCCTTCTAAGGTCTGTTTAATTAACTAAGGTCCCTTTGGTGCTGCCATAGTAAATCACATCTGACTTATTTCTAATGTGACTGCCTGAGCCCGAAGTACTTACAATACAGACGCAGAATTGACCTGTTGTCACCGAACCCGGTCTTTTCTTTAAACCTATTCATATCCCCAGCACTGTGTTGTTCCACAAGTTACATGTAAACCCACTATGTAAAAAAGTACCTTGCTTGCGGCTGTAGTGATACACTAAAGTCCCCACCCCACACCCCCCCCGCACTGCAAAACCAGTTCCTGCTTAGCCTTTCCCAAGCTCTGTTACAGCTGCCTGCTGCAGGCCCTTCAGCTGGACAGCCCCACTCAGTTTTGGTCTTGCCACAAGCAAAGGCCCCTTCGTACTTGTGATCATCGCTGTTACCCTCCTCTGGCCCACTCCACTTACGTGAAAAGTTCATTCTGCTCACAGTTCACTTCCATATGTGGTAAAAGGGTGGACCCTGCTAGATGGGCCCATTCATTCCTCAATTCCAGCCAGTATCCTGCTCTCAGGGTAAATGCTACTAACACTTCAGAAGAAAGAAGAATTTAAGAAAAGAAGAATTTAATCCCAGAAATTGGGACTGCTCAGAGGTTTCTTCCACTGGAATGTTGTGCTGTCAGACAAGTTTTAAAAGACACAGGAATTTCCCGTGGAGCAGAATTTGTGGTTCCTGATGATGAGCACTACTGGCTATATTCTGACTGACTTGCCAAAATCCTTTACACAGAGAGGTTTTCCTGAGCATTCTTCAGAAACTGGATGTTTTCCATCAGGATTTTTGAGTCTGTCACTGTAATAGACAGTTCCTCAACTTTTATATTTGCCATTGGCAGCACAAGTCACATATGAGTCCTGTCATTAGTTTTTTTGTCACCTCATCAATAGTTTGTCAAGATCCAGGCTCTTATTTGGTGGTAGAGACTTCAAGAATCCCCCACATTTAGGAAGCCAAAACAAAATGGGCGGGGTGTTTTTTTGGTACAGTTCAGAAAATTTGCTTCCTGTGGGACTTTTTTAGCTTCCTGGGCTAGACTAACAGAGGAACTGAGACACCTAACTTTTATTTTTAATGACCAAATAAAAATGAAATAGCTCACCAAAAACCATGACTGGCAGCCAGAGAGAGGCCAGGACTCTGAAGTCTCTAGTGTGAACGTTCCCTAGCTGCCAAAAGCTTGCATGGTTCAAAGCTCGCTCCTGGCACTGCCAAACGACCAGGGACTACCTCCTCCCAAGTCATCTGCCAATTCATGACAGGCCAAAAACTCAAATAAATCCCTTAGCTCTGCAGCTCTTTCTAGAAACCTCAAAAAGAAAAGCTATTTACCTCTAACTCCTCTGAGATCTGCTGTCTGTACGTATGTTGACATTGAATTTACTATGCAAACACTGAAAGCCAGAGAACTTCCACCTCAGCAGTACTCACAGAAGTGCACATACCTTGTCTCCTCTTGCTCTGTTCTTGCAGAGGGTAGCCCGCTTGTTGTAGCAAGTTGCAGTGTCATAACAAACTCAAATCAATTATCTTGCTTCTACACTAAGACTGCTAAGTCCCTCAAATCTTCTCATCACAGGCCCAGTAATGCAAGGGGACTTCATGAAGACTTCTTTTCTGTTAATACAAAAGGCAAAAGCACCTGCAACATCCAATAATGCAATCAATATTGTCAGTCAAGTGAAATCTGAAATCTTACACCATCCCAAGGAAGCATTCAGCTTCAATTCTGATGGTAGCCTTGTTTCCCCTTTCCTTCCTGGCAATAAATAGGACAGCCAACAAAGCTATCTTCAAGGAAAGATCCTCTCCCACCTATTCAAAGGTCTTTGAAAGATCTCCTTGGAAGGTGGGAGAACACAGAGAAACCTCCCACCCATGGGCTCTGGCCAGAGACAGCTGCTAAGTGCTCTGTAACCACAGGGAAGACAGACTCACCCATTACACCTGCAGCAGGCTGTCTGGGACACTGGGCAGAGACAGCCCAAGAGAGGAGAGCAGCCTCTCCACACACCTTCCATTTGCCCATACTGATACATCTCGTGGTGTTCCAGTTTCTCCTACGAATGGACAATCGAGCATGCGCCAGACCCCATCTAGTCTTCAGGTCATTAAAAGGAGGACCACTCAGGTGGTAACACTTCAGACTGGCAATAAAACTCTCCAGGAACAGAGAGGCAGAGTTTGAGGCTGTACTCAGAGAGCTGTAGGAGGACCCAAAACCAATACTTTCTCGCTGGCAAGCTCGAAATGGTTGTGCCCTGACAGAGCGTGCAGGTTATTTTAGACATGAAAGGTGTCAGAAAATAGATTAATGCAGCCCAACTACGAAATGGGGAATGCATCCACCATGGTTTGTAGGCTGGCCCTGAAGCAAAACAACTGTTTTTTCTTAATTTATAAGGCATGAAAGTTAACCTCGAGATACTGCCAGTTCAAAATATGGTTCTTTTTTCCTGTTTCTGATCAAACGGTACAGCATAATTCAAACCCACGTCCTGGAAAGGTGAACAGCAGCCAGCTACAGCAGCTGCTCAGGGCACCTGCTTCCAATGATCTACCCTCTTCCTTGCACAAATAATGTCAGAAGATGAACACCTTATTTAAGTAATTATCCATCCTCATCTGCTGACTGCACATCTTTCTTCGTGCTGCCACTATATCATATGTCCCCTCAACTATACAGGACTTCTTTTACTCAAGATATGACATAATGCAAACACACTAAATACCACAGTGCAGTGACTTTTTTTTAACACTTTAAAAGCAGTATTTTCTTTTTGTTTTTTTTTTTTTTGTTTTTTTTTTTTTTCCAGGAAGAAACTGCAGACAATCCACGTCAGCAGCCAAATTAAAACAAACGAGTCTTTCTGAACGAAAGGTGCTCTTTCTAGAGACTCAGGCTCACTCATTAACTTGAGAGTTAATGAACTGCAGATTCTTCAGCTTTTGGGAAATACAGGTTGACAATTTGTAGAGGAAGATCGGTTTTTATTTATATGCATCTATAAATAAAGACTTCATACTGTGACACCAGCCACTCAGATGCATCTTTTGAAGAGAAACAGTCAGGACTTTGGGTGAGGGAGTATAGTGTGGATCCTTTCCTAACTCCAGCTGACAAATGCATTTTCCCTTACCATATCTAACACTGGTGAAGAGGGCTGCACTGGTCAGACGCCCCTCGCTGCCAGGATTGCAGCCTGCCCTCTCAGGCAAAAGAGAGGCCTGTCAGCCTTTGCCAAATGAGTCAGAAGGCAGTGATGCAAAGATACTGTGTAGAAGGAAATGAAAGAGAAGAGCTTTGCAAAAGTGGGATTTTGCTCTTAGTAATTAAAAGTAGCATGAATTTCACACCGGCTCCAGCAGCTTTCCATCTATGGACAGAAGTAAGGAAAAGGGGAACGACACACAGTGCACTTTACTGCCAGAAAGATTGCAGAAATACACCTTCATGAGAACCTTAAAATAGGACCAGATGGAAAACTTGAGGGATGGATAGTTTTAGCAAGGCCACAACATGTAAACAAAAGATATCAAGGAAAAATAAGCAGGAGAGGGAGGATCCAAATGGATTTTAATCTGCTGGGCTGCAGAACCCAGGTTTCCTGACTGAGAGCAATGCCTTGAACTACTTAACCACAAACAGGTCTCTTGCAAAAAGTTATACCCTTAAAGTTATTTACACCACATCTGGGAGGTCTGATCTTACCAGCCCTGCATCTTCTCTCCTCCAGCTACAAAACCTTTTATATCCTCAGTAGTTCTTGCCCATCATAAAGCAGCGAAAAAACCCTGGTCAAAAACAAGTCAGAAGTGCAGAACCCAGAAGGAAATGAGACCTGAGGCAATTGATTTAGGACTCTGCTCACCATTTTCTTTAGCACATTTTCCCTGGTTCTGAGTAGTCCAATACGCTTCTGAAGGAGCATGGAGCGGTTTGACATATTGAGGAGGGGAAAAAACAGATGGTAACAAGTGGTTGTTCCTTTTACCTTAGCTGTAAATCTGACTACAACACAGTGCACAGCATCAATTACAAACATGTACGGGCAGATATACAGCATGCTGCTTGCCCTGACCAAGCCATAGAGCAGCAGGGAAAAAATAAGGCTGTCTAGCAAGACATAAAAATACTCAAATCTGTTGTAAATAGAAGTCCAGTTTTAAGGACGTCTAAACTCTCCTAATTCCAGAAAAACATCACTACTACCTAGACAGAGTAAGCCTACCCACAGATCCCAAACATCCCATAGCAGATGCAGATTTCAGTTGGTAATGTGAGCATTTTTAAGGAGCAGTGTGGTGAAAGACTATTCCTTAGGATTAAAAGTATATATATTCAAATCAGCTCAAACTGAATCTTTGATAGGGGCAACATGGTAGCTATATCTTGGTGGGTTTTTAGGGAGAGATAAAGAAGTTCTGAGGAAGTACAACCCCACCCAAACCATGCAGGAACGTAATCCTTACAGGAGGCAATCTAATCACCAATGCCATGACTGCTTTACTGTAAGTCAGATCTGGTGATGGATCACAAAATCTATGGGTTGATTCATGTCATGCTTGGTGTTAAAATACTGCATGTTTTGACAGGTTTGTAGGAGGAAAGTTGAGGACTGACAGCAACTCGCCTTGCTCTTGGAAAGGATTCATATCAAGAGGAACCATTAAGCCATCTGATGCCAGAAAACACAAACCACACAGACCTTGAAACCTCCTTTTCTGCCACAAGGACTCGAGCTTCACGCTGCCCAAACGGAGGGAGCAGGAGCATGAACTGAGAGACTCTCTAAAGAGATCATTTGTCTCTTTTGTGTAGGATGTTTTACTTGGGTCTCTCTGGAGTTCCCTAGTAGGGAAGGCAGATGTACTCAATGCCTAAATTATGTAGTGATCAGCATTTATCCTGAATCATTTGGCATTGATCACAAGAGATTATTTTTTTTCTCCCTTGCTGACAGTACACTGTTTTTCCTATGCGGGACTGTTTGACTATGACTGTCTGACTTGATTACCAGGAAGATTGAAAGCAGGATGCCTGATCAAGTACCAAAACATCACTCAAACCCACTGACTAGCATCTACAGTTCAATTTCTAATTTAACCAACTTCAGTTGTAAAAACCAACACATGCACCCCTCCAAAAAAAACCCCACACCAAAATTCAGTACAAACAACAAACTAGATAGAGGCAGGGAACATCTACATTGTTTTTTCAAAGCAATAACTATTATGACTGGTACCTCTGAGAATTAAACAGAGCAAGCTCTCCAGTGTTTTGACCTCCACAAGGTCATGTTCACAAGTCAGTGACTGTAAGAGCCAAGCTGGCATTCCCGATGCCCACAACAATAGACCCAATTACTTCAACCAACATGCATTAAAAAGCAAATGCAGCACATAAAGTTCCTATTGCTTTGTTAATTCAAATACATATATCTGCAGGTATAAAGATGAGAGACCAGCACCCTTGCCATTTATGTATGCTATACGTGCTCTGGTTTCTTAACTTCCCTCACACATTTTGTTATCCTTCCCCCCCACCCCTCCCCCCGATGTTTGCCTGTTTGGAAACACTTCACTCAAACCAAAACAGGGCTGAGGAAATTGATTTGGTAACTGTTTTGTGAAAGTCGTTCTTCCCACCACTATTCACTGCAATTTTTCAGACCTGGCTAAGAGAAAATACTATTTTGTTCTTCCTTCAATTGCAGATGTGTAGATCTAAGTGCTCAGTAAAAATATAAACTCAAGCTTCACACTGACTACTCAGCAATTATTTTGAATTTGCTAAGTAGCCTAGCAGGTTGAATCACTCATTTAGAGGAAAAAAGAAGAAACAGAAAGCTTCTGTAAGTACACTGCTGAAGCCAGTGAGTTCAAAGGGGATCAACAGCATTTTATAAAAGGTAGATAAAAAAAATCTACAAGATCCAGCAATACCTACCAGATACCCCAGTCCCTAGGACATTTGAGGAATAGCTGGGACCAAATGTTAAGGAAAACCCCTTCACATGTATTCAGTATCCGCTCCCTTGTCCCACTGGGTGGGGATGGGGTTTGCCTTCCTCCCTGGAAGCAGAGGAGCTGTACTGACCAGAAGGGTGAGCTGAATATGCAGTTTAATGTGACTGTTAATGGGGAGGCTATTTATGCATACTTTGTAAATGTCCCTATTTATTTTAAATAAAGTTGTGTTAGAAGAGCTGAAGCAAAAATATCTATCAAGAGTATAGCAGACAAAACTAACTGTGGAAGTGATACTGCCCCAGAAAAATGCAATGGAGCCAATTTTTCAAGGTTGCTAATTATGTATTATTAAGGATATTATGCAGTGACCTATTAATACATCCAGAGCCCTTTGTTGCCCTATTATCAATAACAAATGGGAACCTTCTGTACTATTTTGGGAAATGACCTTTCTCCACAGCGTAGTGTAGCACGAGCCAGGAACCTCCCAAGCTGTAATTCCAGCTCCACCATCGACTTGCTGCATGATGAGGGAAAGTCGCTTTAACCTCTTAGGGGCTGTTTCTTTTTCTGTAAAGTTGTAGTGACATTCGCCTACCTCTCAGCTCAGAGTAGTGCTTTACTCAGTTCAAATATTTGAGCAGAGTTTTGAGGATGCAAAATGCCAGATCAGTGTGACACATTTCTGCAGCTGCTTAAGGATTTTAGCATGGCAGAAATTAAGCTGCAGCTGGAAGAACATATTGCACAGAGCTACAAGATTCCCTTTTCTCAGGTGAGAACTTACAGCCACCAGCTTTAGGCTAACAAGTCACCACCTAGTAACATTTAACTTGTCAGTGATTTCAGCTACAGAGTTTCTAAACACACAAGAAAAGAAAAAGCTTGGTACTTGTTCCCACCTACAGGCCAGCAGAATTTGGGGTAAGGTTAACAACTCACATAATGGCAAAGGATAGACCTAAAATAACAGTATACAGAGACCATAGGATGAAAATTACTGGGATGTGCAGAACACACAGTGGATATTCAGTTTATGCAGTCTAGTACATTTCAAAGGTCAAAAAAAAAAAGTTGGGTTATAGGAAGTTACAGAGATTAAAAAAATAGAGCAGAGACTGTAACAACACCAGCTCTTTCTCTCTTTCTCTAAATAAATAAAAGTCACGACTAAATGAAGTCATTCTGAAAACATGAATTATTTAACTTGCTTTGGTGGAATATTCCTAGGCTTAACCCCCTTAAATTGTGGTAAAAGGTGAGAAACAATCTGATCCTGTACACATTAGAGGAACGTGCATAAGCACACAATAAAACTATAGAAAGGCTATACTCCCAACTTTGAAAAAACAATCACTTAACTCTTTTCCAAGGGGCAGAGATAATTTATTTTCTCACTTCTCTCCTGCCTCACTACAAAAGAAAAGGCTAGATACTGATACAGTATTTGATAATTGTCTAATAACTTTCATAATTTCACCAACAGCTTCCAAATAAAACTTACTTTGTGGCTTGAGACCCATCCCGATGAAGGAAATTCCATTTCAATTCCTTTGTAATTGACAGCACAACTCAAATTCCTAAATCTGCATCCCCAGTTCTTCAGAAACAAAGCGAGTTTCCCAGCATGGAAGATTTAACCTGAAAGCCACAACACCATACCCGTATTTATGTGAGGAAGTTCCCAGGGTGAGCACTGTTCTTCCATCACGATGGTCCTCAAATACCCTCAAAAACTCTTTAGCTATTATTTTAAAGTACTTTGTTTTGCAGAGAGATAGACAGCAATATATTTGACACAGATGTTTAAGCATGACATGATTCAAATTTTATAAGAATTAAATTATAGCAGTTATTGAAATCCATGTTTTAATTTAATATTTAATAGGTCTCTACTGACAGATTGCATTTACTGATCTTAATTAACAGTGCCCAGAGACATCTTACTCATGTTCTCCAATTGAACTATGCCAAATTTCAGACCTGGTCTATGGATCCATGGATGTACAGAAAACAACAGACAGGAATAGGCATTACTTAGCAAGTGGTTGTGGATAACACTTGGGAAACAAAGGGGGGCATTTCCTTTCCTAGGCAGAACGCTTTTACTTGTGTGGAACACCCTGATGGGAACACAAAGGCCTTGATGGTCACTTTTACCTCTACAACTTACTCCTGCAACATTCTAGAATTCATTTTCTTTTACCTAACAACTTCACGAAAAAAGTTTACATTTCATCATCAGCCCCAGATCAGGGGGTGACAAAATCAGGCAGTTCCTAGTGAAGCCTTTTACCAGTTTATTACAGCATACCCTCAGCTGGAGCAAACACATGCCTCATGTATTTTGACCCGCGGAGGAGCTACCTACCACCAGGGATGCCGAACACGGCACCCAGGGGCTGAGCGCTGCTATACAGCACCATCTAAGGGCTCTCTGTAAGTACTGCAACTGAGACCGAAGGGCTGCGGCTGCTCCCAGGAAGCCTTCAGGTTCTTGCTCGCATCCACTGCCCTACGAAGAAAACTTTATAGGCAATTGGTTTTTCTGTGAATCGCTGTCAGTGTTTCATCACGAATCGTCTAGAAAATGAAGTTATTGAGTTGTTGGCTGAGGAATAATTTTCAGACTAAAAAAAATTACCTCTGTTATTTGTAGCAATTTTGTTTCTCTGTTACAATTTCTTGGTATGCAAACAAGGTGGTTTACTACAAACACTCTGGATTAAGCTCAGGAGAAGAGAAAATGTTATGGCTTTTAGATTTAGAAACTAAAAAACAAGATCAGCCTTAATTGTCTCCAGCTTGTGCAATATTGAAATCTCTATTTCAGTTTTTCAATGCAAAATTATTTTTCTTTATAAGTTATACAAGTCTCTCTTGTAAAAATCTTTTTTTGGAGGGGTGATTTTGTGATGCAAACTACATGAGGAAATGCCACACAACCTGATGATCCACTTAATCCAGACTTAATCTCAAGCAGCAGTCAATAAAGAAAAAAAATTATGAAGCCAAACCCATTCAAACTGTCCCACAGAAATGTCCTTGCACTTTACATGCTCATTAAGGGATACATGTTCAAAATGTTAGAGGAGAGCTATCCAGACTAGATTCATTTACAGGATCCATGCATGTCTCCAGAGCAATGTTTTCTATGATGAAAGAGCTGGCAGTGGACCAAACAAGATTATTTTAATTATTCCTGTTTCCCTCTGAAATTTCCTGTCTCATTTCTTATGAAATTTACGACCCCAAAAATGGAAAATTGACTCACCTAATGAGACAAAACTCAGGTGGCCTGTATTCTAGGACCCCTATTCAATCACACTTAGACACGTGCTCAAATGCCGTCCTTTCCTGATGTCAAGATGTGGAGAAACGATAGCATTTCTAATATGAGCGAGTGTATAGCAGGAATTGTGTGCGGTGGGAACGGGTGTCTGGAGCAGTGTCTGCAGCTAAACTGAAAGCCACATGCATCCTGCAAGACATGAAACTGGGACTTCCCTATTCAACACATCATAATTCAGAATAACTGATTAATCTGGCTACAGTAATAAAACATTCAGTGGCTTTTAGTTGTGCTTGTGCTGTACAGTGGGCACAGTCTGCCTGGTAGTTGCAGATGGGGAAATGACAGCACTAAAGATTCTCACAGGAAAGACACTTTTTCACTTATAAGAGTGCCACATTCTAATGGATAGCTCAAAGGAAAGGTGAAGGATAACTATTTTAATTATCTGAAGTTTGAAACATTAATTTTCAAATCTACTCAGGTTCTATTGCCACTGCACAGAAAAGAACCAGTCGAGTATTCTGCATTACACTTACAAACAATGAAAGTTTTTTGCTTTTACCAAAACTGTTTTTAAAAGCTTATTGATTTTGACCTAAGTTCCCTCCTTCTCCTATAAATCAGAAGCTAAGAATATGATTTCAGCTACTTGTTTTGAATCCTCCAGATATCAAATATTAGCAGCTGTGGTTCACTGCAGATAGACAAATTGTATTCACAGCTCAAAATTAAAAAATAATCCTGTTTTGGTGAAAACAAATTACTCTGTTCAGCAAGCAAGGGCATGGAAAGTCATTGCTCTTAGTCTCAGCAGTTAGGATTTCCAGGTAGATCACTTTGTTAAGATTTGTAGAATTAAAAAAAAAAATTATAGCAATATTTGCAATGTAATTTATTTTACCTGATTGAGCTCTGCCAGATACCATACACTTGCCATGCTTTTGACATGACACATAGGACAGAAACCAGTTTCTCGTGTGGCTGCCTTTTCTGGAATGAACATCCGATCTCAGTCATGCGATTACAGCAATATTAGTCCTCTTCATGAATTTTATGAGACTGGGATAGGTGAATAGCACGGTTTCTCTTTGAACTTCAGAAGAGAAGGGACACCAGAGTGTAACAGGCTTGTGAAACACATGCTGACCTTTTAATATGTTGTCCTGTACTGCTGTTAACAGCTATCAACGATCCTCAAGTGTGGACAGAGGAGAGAAATCAGTAGTGGAGGTGAGAGGGGTAAAAGGAGAAACCCAGCAGACCGAAAAGGCATTATTTTCCACATAAAGTCTCAGGATCATAACATTTTTAGCAGAAAAAGTATACAAATACTTAGCTGTTTCTTACTTAGATCTAGAAATAAAAGACAAGCATCTGAGTAACAGTAAAAGCTCCTAGTCTAAGCTTCTGACATCATAAGGCACATTGTTGCAGTCGTGATGTCACTCAAGATCCTTTGTTCAGTTAGACTAACAATTTACAGTTTAGAAGTAAGGTGAAACAAGCAAATTACTCTTTGCACTTACTTTACAGGCTTTGCCAGATTTGATCAGATTAAAAAAAAAAAAAAAAAGGAGGGGGGGGAAATTGTCTTTATATCTACACTCAGTACAGATCTCTCACCATTTTCAAAGGCATTGAATATCCCTTCTAGTTCACTCCGTGAAATCCCTCCTAAAAGATGTAAGACAGGAAATTCTTAGCGCCCTAATTTCCTTTTCCTCTATGGATTATTTTGCCTACTCCAAAACACTGGGAAAACTTCTCTAAATAAGAATAATCATTACTGTGATGGCTGAAGTCTGTTTCTCCTGCCATAAAAGGAGGGTCTGACATCACAGCTCAGCTACTTTTCTCCATAAGCAGCAAGATACATCTTAGTACAGTTGGCTTCTCTCTAAACTTCCCATCCTCCACACCTTCCCCTAGGATGGTGCCTGTTTTCTTCTAAGACTTGATGAGAGAGACAAAGACGACTGACTAAAGGGCAAAGGTAACAAAGGGGTCAAGAAGAGAGAGTTTGCCACAGGTGCTGCTAACAGACATGGAACAACAGTTTCGCACGACTTCAGAAATCCTTGTCTTCTGCTAGCGAGCTCTGTCCAAGCCTGGGTTCAGCAAGGTTACAGGAAAAGAAAAGGTTGTACTTTTGTTGATCAATGCTGCTAAGCAACAAGTCATAAAAACTAACATTACTCTTGTCTTCCACTGGTTGTAATTAGAAAACTACAAACAGGATCTTTGTGTCATACATTCAGGGCTGAGAGAAACCTTTAGCAGTGTGACTTTGCAACGCTGCGAGCCACACAGTCAACGAGAGTATCTTCTCATTATACCTGCACTACGCATCCCCGGCTATTGGAGTCTGCCATACTGCAGGTCAGCTCAGTCATCTGAAGTTATAACAGTCTTTAGGTTATAAGCTTTAGGTTATAATAGTCACTTCAAATGGACAAAACAAAGCAAAAATATTGTTAATCTCTGATTAACTTCATGACTATTTGAGTAATTTAAAAAGGTGCACAACTAAACTAAAGCTCTCTAGCAGTCAAAGAGATCTAACCGTAAGAGAAAATGAAGACATAGTAAGTAACATACAGCAGAAACGCACTTTGCCATAGCATTTTAAGGAAAAATACAGGAATCTCATTATGCATTCTGCAAAGTAAAAGTTTTTCACTTCTTTGTTACCAGTGATCAATCATTTGCTCAAACTACAGGGACTTCTAGCTTTTCCCCACTTAGAGCACAAATACAAACAAAACTGCCTAGTGTCAAAGGACAAGTGTCTGCGTTAGACTGGTCCCCCACACCACACAAATCCAAGAGATAGAAAAGGGAATTGAATTTATAATTTCTGCAAACCTCACACAGCAAATGCTGTGGATCACATCAGTTTCTGCAGCTTGCCAGCGAATTGTCTAAGATAATTCTTACGCTCCCATGAGACAAAAAAGAAGAGAAAAATTGACATTCTTCTTGCTGTTCTATAATGTACCCTCTCCACAGAGTACCATGAATGTCAGCTCCTCTTTTCCATGTTTGTTCACCAGCTGAACCATGCCTTGGTACAGCAGCAGGGAACAGAGTATGCCTATCAGACTTTCATTCGAAATATGTACTGTAATTGCTTATGAGTTTTCTGTTTTGAAATTTTTATTCTCAATCTACAAATTGTGTTAATGTTCTAATATTGGGTGGGTGGGTTATATTTAAATAAACTGTGAGGAATATAACCATGGAGTATCTGAGCTAGGTTTTGGAAGAGGAACCCTGTTGCTAGTCATGCTATCATAAATACATGTTTTATCAACTTCTGTTGGATCATTCATCAAATGATACCTGTTTTAGAATAATCCAGCAGGAACAGTTACGGAAGAACTAAGCTCTGTAAAAACGTTTCTCATTTTAACCCACAGATAATGTTACTTCTTGACTGTGCATCCAAGGGGCAAGAAATAGAGCACTCTGAGCAAGGAAAAGTAAAAGGGAAATAAATACGTTTACACCACTACAGAGCAAGGCAATAATTGAGCCTTGCCACATTAAGAAAACTTTAGGAAGGGAACTGCATANAAAAAAAAAAAAAAAAAAGTTAATATTCTTTAGCTCAATCCTCATCCCCAAAAATCTCAAGACCCACAAAGAGACAGCCAACACGCTGCAGATTTCATGAATAAAGAAATAATATATGTGAGGAGAACATAAAGACCCAACAGGCATGCATAACAGGAAGTAATGCTGTACAAAAGATGAGGGCAGATTAGATATCAAGGAAAAGTTTTGTACTACTTAAAGCAGGACATTAAAACAGAACAGTAGTCAAGAAGGGGTTACTGGGTCCTGTCACTGAAAACAGAGAGATTAGATATGAAAGGAGTAAGTCACACTGAGAGCATGAACTTGCTAAGAGCATTTTTTTCAACCTTAAGTAACATGGCCATAAATATATATGGGGCTCAGAGTAAAGACTACTGAACTGTAACCCTTACACTCTACTGACCTGTTTCAGAGTCCTGGGTAAATCACTTGATCTCACCACACTCATTTTTCCAGCTGTGAAACACCAGCAACATGCATTACACAAGGACCTGGGGAAAAGTTTCACTCTTACATATAACTGCAAGACCCTGTAGGGCACAAGAGTTTGTGTATCTGAAAAGTTTGTTCCTTATCTCCCATATCAATTTGTCTAACAGTTTATCACACCTCTAGCTACAAACTTAATCTTGTTATTTTCTCATACTGTTCGGCAGTAGCTGTGGTTTTAGATGTTAACATGAGAGCAACTTAACAACTCTAGCAACTAAGAATATGTCAACATCCTACTCAACAGATTTGTTTACTATCTTTTTTCAGAAGCCTCTTTACTTGAATGACAATGTTTTAATGCATTTTACATTTTACCCCACTTAATCCCACAAAGCTAGAAATGATGAGCTGGAAATGCTCTTCCCTATCTTGGGAAATACTGAATTGTTTACTAAATTGTAGCCTACCAGCTAAAGCTATGCAGCCTTTCTGAAGACAATGCATTTCCCCAGCCCACGAGGACATAAACAAAACTGCACAATTAATTGAATAGCAGTTGACTCCAAAACATGTCATAGCAAAATCTTACAAGCTATGAAACAAAGAATTTGGTTCTCATGTGCGAGGCTCAGGTCATAGTTTCTGCAGTGCAGCTTTTCAATTTGGTAGGGGAATCACTGAAAAACAAATCAAGGGCCCTTATCTATTGTGCAATTTTCGAAGACCCTTTTCAGTATTAGGGTATTTCTCTAACCGAAGCATGAGGCACAAATGAACACAAAAAGAAGGCAAATCTGATTTTCATTCAATGCTCTACTTTAAGAAGAAAATGTAGCTGGATGAAAAGTAGAACTTGCTTAAGCCATTGTACTGTTTTCTGCTACGAGTTCATTAGTAAATTAATGATACTTTAAAAGAAGCAACAAAACGAGAAAATAATGATGGCCCATAGTTTGAGTGGATGGACAGATCTGCATCCAGAAAACATCTTGAAGAAGCAGTAACACATATTCTGCTCAAGCAGCCATCGTTTAAACAACACTGTGAGTTCTGTTTTACTTGCTTGACAGCTCACGTACAACAGACAAGGAAAACAGTAGTCCCTCACAAAAAAGTAATGACAATAATAAGGGTTTGATCTAACAGATAAGCACAAATGAGGTCCCCTTAAAAACTGTCACCTGAAACAAATGGACTATCAAAAAGCTGAGAACTCACCAGTTAAAATGCTGCTGCTCTCATTGATTCATTTTCCACCTGACTGTCATTTCTTCCACTAGGTACCATCAAAATACAGTTAATTTTTAAAGCTGAAAGGATAGAAGACATTGCTTTTGGTTTGAGGCATGTTCTGTCATATTTGATAAGAGTTTATTTTCTATTTAAAAAGTCTCTAAGTGCTACTTTTTTTTTTCACAACTCAGCATTGTCCTAACAAAGTTCCTGTGCTTCTGCCACCCCCTAACATTCCTTCAGCTACACCTATGTAACTGGTTGCAGCAATCCCAAATTACTCATCTGGGATGCAAAGTTTAAGATACAGGAATATGGAGGTCAGAGCACGGAAGTTCTGACAATTTATGTGGTGGAAACCAGCTATACAAGTGCAAAATTTCTTAACAAAGAAATGCCTTGGCTATATGTCCCATGAAACACCACTACGCTCTTCATTAATATTTCACTGCAAATATACATGGGGATTATTGCTTTTAATTACAAAGTATTTGTCTGACTTTGACTTTTGGATCATACAAACTTTGTATTTTTAGAGTAAAAATATATGGACAGTTACACAGAGACAATCATACAATGGGAAAAACAACTGCAATGCTAGCGCCGAGGATGGAAGTTTCTTCCACTTTGTTTAATTTGTGCTACTTTGACAAACCAAAGGATACAAAATCCTCAGCATTTTCAAAAATTATTCATCTTTTCTGATAGTTGCCAAATTATACCTACGCAGGAACCAAAATTCTGAAGCACAGAGGTCTAGCAGGAAAAAGTAAACTTAGGTGGGAACACACTATAACAATTGGGATGAGGGGAAGGAAGAGAAGGGGGGGAAAAAAAAAATCACTCCGGGGAAAAAAAAAAAAACAAGGAAAAAAAGAAAAGATGATCATTGCTACCCTGAAATTGTCTCAAAAATTCAGACTTGGGTTGCCCGAACTCAAATGCTCTGTGAAACACATAGTTCCTAGGAAGCCAAACAGGTGAAACTGAGCTAAAATAAAAATTAAAGACACACTTTTTATGTATGTGTCCAGAAAAATCAAGACTATAAAAATCATCACTTCAAATGTCGTTTGTTTTTGTTTTTTTTTTTTAAGTCAATTAATGTAAGCAACAATAGACTAAAAAATCTCATGCTATTTTACTGGTTTTCTGTTAGGTCTCCAAAAATCAGCATTTTTTCCATGTTACCCTTCATATTTAGTAGGTACCAAATGAGCTCTGCTTTCTAGATCATGGTTTACAAAAATGCTTCCTCCAGATTTGTTCTCAAGGGAACTTCAAAAAAATAAAGTACTTTCAGTTGTAAGCAGTTATGTCTTCTGCAAGATAGGGAAAAAAAAAACAAACAAATGGGCATTTTGTTTGAACCCAAAAAACTTAGATCAGAAAACCTCAAACCACTATTACTAGAAAACAATTACTCTAGTATAAAGACATTTGCTATTAAAACATCATGGATGACATTTGTTCCATTTGATATCTGCATTTAAAAAAAGTCTAACTAAATTTTGCTTTTGTATTACACCACCTATTTAGAAACTGGGACAGTTAAAATTCCATTCTCCTGGTGTGTAATAACTAACCATAGCTTCCAAACAGGGACCAAACACCACTATATTCTATTTATAGGCATACAATTTATTTAAACTAACACTGTGGTCAGGTGCTGCCAGGGGGTCCAATGTTCTTGCTGTCACTCAAGGTGAGGAAAGAAAAAGCAATCCATACTGGCAACAGCTGATGCTGTATTAGAATGGAAAGCTGCAGTGTCAACTGCTCTAAGATGGTCTCATAATTGGAATAAAACTCTGCACCACCACAAATCTTTCTGTCCCACCCTCCCAAAACCACTCACATTTTGCCACAGGCATACATTCTTGACAAATAGAAGACTCAGAAATGTACTTTTTTCCAATATACTCTGTAGGAATCTCTGAGTGAATGTTTGGAATTGTCATAATCTTCACATATACAGAATCCTACAGAATTTTTGTTGCAGAGTACCAAATAGGTATTCTATTAATTACTGCTGTAGTAGAACATTTGAATCCACACATAGAAAAATCAGATTTAATATTCATGTTTACATAAAGCACTTAACAAGAACAGGGTAGAATTCAACACTTAGAGACCATCTTTGAATGCTTTCAGTAGCAGGTCAGCTGCCAGTCCAGGTGACAAGACACCACTAAGAACTTTTTCTTCTAGAAGTGGAATCTTATCCTTGACTGCCAAGTGACTCCGGAAATGTTCCAACATATTTTCTTGGATGAGATTCCACATCCACACTTTCTGCTGTTTCCGTCGTTTGGCAATCAACTCACCACTTGTGAGCATGAGGTCACGAAATTCTGTCATTTTATCCCACATATCTGAGATACCTTCTCCAGTTTTGGCAGAGATGCGCATTACCTGTTGGATTCAAAAGAATTTTTAAAGACAAGTAACTACTGGGCTTGAGGGTTCAATTACTGCATCAGGTAGATGGTATGAAAATTAAGAAATGCATAACAGAAGCTTACTTCAATATGGTCACTTCAAGAAGCTCTAAGCAGTTTTGTGCTGCTTGGTTTTGTTTTTTTTTTAAATCTCAAAATTTGGATTCTACAAATTATAAGTGGACCCTGAGATCCATAGTATTAGGGATAAATAGGCCTTGTCCAACTGCTTGTATAATGCATGAGAATAATTTTTAACGAGTCCTTTAGCTAAAAGGTACAGTTTTACTTAAATGTAGAGTTAATTACATATTCTGGTAGATATACTCTGGTAGCTATTCTTTTGCACTTAAATTCCTGAAAGGAGGTATCGTAACTATTTTTTGCATTTGCTTTCCAGACAAGGAATTAATTTTGCCAAAAAAATATTTCTGCAATCCAACATCATCCTTTAAAAAGAACAATTGTTTGGGGTTTGTTTTGTTGTGTTTTTTTTTAAAGTCTCTTTCCCCAGCCTAATGGATAGGGTACAGCCTCTACACATCATTATTTTCTTTCTTCAACTTGTCAGACACTGCCATCACTCAAAGAGAGACAGATTTCTGATAACTTGTTTAATTCACTGGTCTCAACTAGTTCTTTTGGATCGTGTTTATCAGATGTGACATCTCATCAGATCTAGAAACAAAAAGTACAAAATGATGGCTAAGCCTCAAGCAGCCCAGCTGATTTAAACTTAATTAATGGGTCAACTGTAATTCCAGGGTAGAGCAAACCTCCTTTATATATATATGTACATAAATAAAGGGAGTGAGTGTGTGTGTGCTTATTTTGTATACACATGTTAAAAATTGGTACTGAATCTTCTTTTCCTTAATAATTTACTATAATCTTTCAATAGATAGAATACTCCATTAAAACTAAAGGCTCACAGGATGAGAATTCAAATAATCTAGACATTGCATGCACAAGTAGATGAGGTTCTTGCCAAATAACTTCTATTATGTGAGAAATTTTAAAAAAAAAAGTAAAGCAATAAAGGAAACACATGAACAAGTGAAAGAACAAAGACAAGCACAGGCTTGAGTTACAGAAGAAGAGGGAGAAATAGCTTATGGGACATTTTAAGATACGTATAGTTTACAAAAAGCAAGACAAGTTTGTACGACTACTGATGTTAGTAATAGGTCTGCTAGTGCTGAGATTGTAGTTCAGGACAGAAATCATGGGGAGCAGGACTGGCTTTGCACTGTGTTTCATGCGGCACATCTTGAGATCAGAGGTGAATCTGAAACAGCAGCAATACCTCTCTAGCACAGGGTAAAACTAAACAGAACTGAAATTTTTATAAAAGAGCCCAAACACACACCAACAAACCCCAAACAACACTAAAAACCACCCAACACTCCCCCCGCCCCAAATCATAGTGAAGTACACAAACCTTTGGTCTCCAAACCTTTGAACGTTTGCGTAGCAGCTTCATAGCACTAACATATTCGGCTTGTATTCTCCGCGCAGGCACAACTAAATCACCATCAGCTTTATTTATAGCAACGAGATCTGCCATCTCAATTATACCCCGTTTGATACCCTAAACAGAACGTGGAGAGAAATCATGAATACCCAGGAGGACTGTGACATGCTGATTTATCACAAAAAGCAGGTCAAAATGCTTTGTTAGTTTCTGGGGGCTCTTGCTGACTTTTTTGTATGTGCATGCATGTGTACATGCTAGTCATGCAAGAGTAGTACCAATGGCCTCTGTTATTAGTTATTACTCTACTCTGATACAAGAAAACTAAATATGGATATCAGAGTTTACAGGATAACCTATTTTATCTCTCGAGACTTAAGTTTAACCAAAACATGACCAAGTTTGCAAACCTATTTATATTGACTTCTGTTTTCCTGTAATACAAAGCAACTCCCCAAAATAATATATAACTAGTAAATACACCAAAGTCAGCCAGCAAGTAATAAAATCATACATCCTATTACTTCCAAAATCAAGGTGGGCAGGGGGAGAAGAGAATATCAGATCCTAACTGTGCAACAAATTGCTAACACATTGAAAAGACTTCAATAGTAGCAGTATAATTTACAAAACACTATTGATACGGACTTTCTGCACAGGTAATGCGTCTTGGATTTAAGTTTCTCTTTTGAGTCCTATGTAATGCTTATTAAAGAAACTGAAAAATACCTGTAATTCATCTCCACCTGCAGGTGGTAGCAGTAAAATAAACATATCAACCATATCAGCCACAGCAAATTCTGACTGTCCCACACCTAAAAAATTAAATCCAGAGTTCACAATTTATTCCAATCTTTCAGTCCCATTAATGACACTAATTATGACAGATCTCGGTATTGCACCATNAATCTTTCAGTCCCATTAATGACAGATCTCAGTATTGCACCACGAACAAATCCCACTAACAAATAAAGATAATGCAAAATGCAACAGTTTTTACAAAACAGTGTTTTTACAGAACGTACAGGACTAGAAAAATTGACTGAATGGGCATTCATTTTCGACCAGAAGCCACGTATGAAAGCATAAGCAAAATCAAGGATGAAAGTATTCAATCCATAACACTCCTTATTCAGGTATTACAACAGGATGATTAAAAGAAAACCCTAAGCACATACCTACTGTTTCCACAAGAACAACATCATAGCCGCCTCCTTCACACAGGAGAATGGCTTCATTTGTGGTCCGGGTTACACCTCCCAGTGTTCCTCTGGTTGGAGATGGTCTGATATATGCATTCATGTCTCTTGACAACTCAGTCATCCGTGTTTTATCGCCCAACAGAGAACCTTAAATGTTTAACATAACATTATTTCAAAAGAGCAAAACAGCCAAACTTCCCCCTCTCCCCCCAGTAAATGAATGAAAAAACACAAATCCCTTGGGCAAAGTCAGTCAAATAAGAATATCCCAGTAACAGCTGCTCAAACTTTGCTGAGGACTAGCAAGTTACTGCCTATCAGAAGCTGGAAAGGCCTGATAAGCAGACCTTACTGCTACCAAATATGAAGAATCTGTTCTAGGTCAGAATGAATTCTGCAATACCTGAATGGCTTTTTGTGACCTATACACAGCAGGCCACACAAATCTTTGCTGTTTCTGTCCAAAGGGCCAAATCTCTGCATTGTGATTCTGATTTTTGCTGATGGTGGATTTTTTTGGTTTTAAGCAAGCTGACATGAATCCCTACCTTCCTTCTACTCATACAAACTTTAAATTGGATTCAGTGAGATCTATACGTGTGATGCAGATTCCCAAAGATGAGAGATGCTCAATTATTTTAACTGCTGCAGTCTTGCTGTCGTATTTTGCTATTCTATTCATGCATTTTTAATGTATGCATTCAAGAACATAGTCTTTCTTAGCTCCAGATCATTGCAATGCTGAAGGTTAGTTTTTTTCTTTTCCTTTTTTAATAGTTACACATTGCAACATCTTCTCGAACAGTGTAGAAGCTGGAAAAAGCAATTATGTTCCCTGACAGCTGCCCATTAGAAAAAGATCAACATCAAGGTTCTATTATTTATGTCAGAGATACCATTATTAATCAAGCATGGTCAGCTACGATTTCCCTACAGTTTTTTATTTGAGAGTGACAGATTACAGCCACACAACTTTGAAGAATTTCTAATTTAGAAAAAAATGAAGCATCATGCTACAAATCAAACTGTCAATGATACTGCATCAAGAAACCTTGAAACCAGTATAACCAAGAGAAATCAAAAAATTCCTATTGAGAACAACTAATAAATGTTCTAAAATCCAACCTGATCTACATGTTCAGACTGCAGCATCCTCTAAACAGTTTTAAGTTACCATGTGCTTCCTGCCCAGGATGAACATTACCATTGTTGAAACTTAAGCAGAAACCAATGCCCTTCTACTCCTTCATTCTCAGGGGAATAAACAAACAAACAGAATTAGAGAGAGAAAACCACAGTTATCCAAAGTTTCAGACAAAGAAGTTGTAAAGCAACTTTCAAACACTGGAAAAGAGGAAACCTGACAAAATTAGGACACCAGTATATACTTCCCAATTAAATATCACATGGGGGGGGGGAATGAAAAGGTAATACATTTATTTTTAATATTTTACTTTTATAGACCCCCAAATTTTCCTCCATTTGCCCAAAGAAATACTCCTACAGTCGACAAGGTATTAGAAAACTGACTCAAATTTTAATTCACACTCACCACCACTCGTGCTAGAGGAAGGGTCTACAGCCAACACAGACACTTTGTATTTTCTTTCTGTAAGCATTTTCCCAAAGCATTCTATAAAAGTCGATTTCCCAGCACCAGGAGGACCAGACAACCCTAAATAATCACATTAGGAAGAAAAAAACATTTTGTTAAGCAAATAAATAATACATCACATGAACGTTGTCAACATCTAAGTTGATAACAATTCAGACTTTAGCACAACACAGCAAAGGCAAATGAAAGCCATGCCACAACCCACATACCCAACTAAGCAGTTGTAATTGACTTGAAATACATTACCTTGGATAACCCAACACAGCAGCACTCACTTCACCACCCCTTACCCTACCCACACCAACATAATATTGGGTTTATCCAGCCCTATTTCCCCTCCTCCAAATAAAATTATCTATACTGACTTATACTCCAGAACTTTAAAAATGTCATATTCTAAATCTGTATTTTTCAGATTTTGTATTTATAAAAGACACACTCTAAAAGCAAAAGCCCTTAGCTAGAAGAGCTGTTATTTCAAAAATATTGGGCAATTTACTTATGCGTCAAAGCACGCAAACTAAGATTAGCTTGTTAACCTCCACCAAATATTTCTTGCTTCCATGCCCAAGTTCTTGTTCTTACTACCTTTGTACACACATGAGTGATAACAGCCGGACATTATGTATTTTAGTAGTCTTTCTCTTCACAAGGATAAA
This sequence comes from Aramus guarauna, assembly GCA_013400195.1. NCBI lineage: Eukaryota > Metazoa > Chordata > Aves > Gruiformes > Aramidae > Aramus > Aramus guarauna. The sequence goes on along the minus strand of VXBL01001063.1, from coordinate 192,170 downwards.
ATATTACATGGTTTCCAAGACAACCAGGTTCAAGTCTACTCGGTTGAAAACTAGGCTGCTTTAAAGTAAGGCCATCAACAGGAAGGTACATATTTTTCCTTTTCTGGCTTAATGAAGGGATTCAGGAAGTATTCAAGAAAACACCTTCTTTGGGAAAAGAACAGGTCTGCTAAACTACATCGTTCCCTGTTAACTGTAGATAATAGCTGTATCAATCTGCAAACTACCTAACATTTCAGCTTATAACAGTTATTAAAAAAACCTCTAAATAACTGCACCACCCCTCAAGAAGCAATACTTATTTCTAGAGGTTTTTGAAAGTATTTTCCAGTTCAAGCCACAATTCTACTGAACAAGAGAAGTGATCTAGATTGGTTACAAACCACAAGAAACCAGTTATCCAAGACTACAGACCACGATGCTTAAAAAAAAAATACTGATAATGAAAGGTGAGGACTGTAATTCTGTCATAGCAACTACTGGACAGACATAAAAGGACTAACCCACTCTAAAGGCAAGTGGTTTTCCTTGATTTAACTTTTCTTGTTCCCTGTGGTAGGATAATACCTTCTGAAGGAGCACCTGGGCTATTTTCTTCTTCCTACTCTGAGTCGATTCTACAAGTGTAATGGCTTCTGCTAAACAGGCTCTGTGACCCTGGATTAGTCCATTGTACAGTCTGTCTACAAGTCTTTGTTCTCTGTCAGAAAGTCCCTCTATTTGCTGGTCATGGGCCACTTGTTGACACAGCTCTCTCCTCAAACCGTTTGATGAACACATCCATTTTGTACGACAGTAGTACACTGGCGCAAGAGATTCCATGCACTGGAAATCGGCTCTGGAAGTGAAGCGAAAGTTCATGAAGTACGTTCTTCTAGAGAAATAAGAACAAGGAAATCTCAACAGCAAAGAGGGGATCTTCATCTTGTTTGGAATTAAAACCACCAGAGATATCACTCCACTTCTGTTTACAGACACCCTGAAGAGAAAGAAAAACATTTTTACTTCTTTCAAAGCACTGGTAAGGACTCAAATAGAAACTGTGTACACAGGCAATAAGAAGCTTTTATTTTATCCATACCTCTTTTAAACAAACAAAGTTCCCTCTTCCCATGGAAAAAACAGAACAAAAAAAGAAGCTATAGAATCTTCAGTAGCATAGCATCTCTTTATTATACTCAATAAATGAAATTATTATTTTTATAAGTAAACAAATAAATAAAAAGCGCTTTTAAATAAGCCAGTCTGCAAGAGCACACACAGCACCCTAAAAAACCAGGAACAAACTAACCAAACCAACCTTTACGCTTACTGACATTACTGTACGTTCTACTTTCACGGCTGCAGGATTGTTTAAACCATTATTCAGGATGAGCTTTTTGCACCTTATTTCCAGCAGAACTCCGTCACCGAGGCCCCGCGTTCAATCTCCTCAGCCTCGGGGCGACCGTTGGAAAGAGAGAGAGAGGGGGGAAGAAAAATCCCCGTCGCGGGGAAGTGACGCCTGCGCCGATGCAACGCCGCGCATGCGCCGTCAGGCCCCTCCTCTGGTAGCCGAGAAGGGGGGCAATGGCCGCTGCGGCCCACAAGAAAAAGGGCAAGCGGGATGGCGGTGGCTCCGATCGAGTCCTTGGGACTCGATCGGAGCCACCGCCATCTCGCTTGCCCTTCGGCAGCCATCTCCCGCCCCCTCCTCAGTAAACAGGTCCTTCCCACCTCGTCCTAGTCTCAAAAAAGTGACCCTAAACCCTCATCTAACATCCGGGTGATGTCAGAGAACAACTAACGAACCCAGTCAGTGCAAAAAATAAACTTTCTCGGAGGGAAATGTTAAAAGATTAATGAACTACAGTATAGGTACACGGCACAACGGTGGCAACCAAATCACTTTTCAAGTCCTCGCTTTGGGGATACGCCCAAGACTCATTTCTGCTTGTTTCATGAGTACACAAACTTCTATGTTGATGTAGTAACAGTTTCTTTGCCCTGTCCTTAGATGTAAGGATGTTGCAAATAATCATTTCTCTCCTCATCTGAAAGCTTAAAAATGCCCGCTTTTAAATTTATGCACAACAATTTACTATTCCCTGATTCCCTCTCGCTTGCCCTTAAGGGAGAAGTAATGCTTAACCCCCCAGATGCGTTTATGAAATCATACTTCTTTTCAGTCTTCATTTTGCCAACTTAAACTTGATTTTTTAAATTTCCACTCCTGGAACGTTGGTTTATCATGTGGTTGGTGTGGGTTTTTTAAATTGCTATTATTTCTGTAGCGATCTTACCCTCTCTTTTCTGCACCTCTTCTTGTTAAAGTACTTGCATTTATTTCTAATAAACAGACACACACAATACACTGCCTGAGCTGTTATTAGTGCCCTACGATGGTACTAGCACTTTTCTAGAGCGCATTAGACTTGTTCACAGTCTTGCCAGATTAGCAGTGCAACTGATAGACTGTATAAAATAACAAAAGTTTTGTTCTTAACTGCTGAATGCACAATTTAATCTGAGAACTGAACAATCCACTCTGAAGAGTTGAGAAAACATGCAATTTTGTGTCCCTATCAGCATGTGATGAAGCCACAGCAGAAAGAGACAAGAATTCCCATTTCAAAATAGCCTTGTGCAGTCTTTCTGTTTACACAGACCTTTATTCATCAGAGTTCGCATGTATCACTATCATCTCTTCCTTAAACAAGTTTTCTAAGGCCGTTTCAAGTGCTGTGCTTAAACCTAGGTAGCACATCCCTGCTATTATTTTAATAACAGCAGCAACAACAAAAAAAGCCATTCTGCTACAGTTTCATCACAGATCATTGAGCCTGCATTTTATTCCACTTTGTGTGCTTTCATCTTGAACACTTTTGTCGTTGACCTTGCTGCAAGAACTAGATGAATGGGTACACAAAATTGCATGTTTTGTCATCGCTGAAGAGGAGAGTGGTGGATTGTTCAGTTCTCTATGACAATCTTGTGGACTGGAATAATAGGAATGAGATTAAATTGTGCATTCAGCAGCTAAGAACAAAACTGCTATTTTATACAGTTCATCAGCTGCACTGCCAATCTGATACAATCATGAATAAGTATGTATGTGTTTTAGAGTTTTCAAGACCTTGCACACTGGTGAGGTGTGGAAATACAAATTGTTTGAGTTGCCTCTTTCCCTCCCCCCCTTTTCCCTCAACTCTGCTATTCAACAAGTTTGCTTTGCTCCAGTCAGAGATTAGAGTCCCTGAATGTCAGATATGACAGGAAGACTTCCTATTGCATTGGCAATTATATATACACCCCTTCTTTCAATATTCTGGAACAGAGATTACGCAGGTCTCCTAGAACTGTGCGCTCTACCATCTCTGATTTTATGTTGCTCTAACCTCATCCAAAATAGATAAAAATATTTCCTTAGAAGCTGAACTATATCTACAGTCTCCTTAATGTACATTCTATCATATATTTGCTCTTATGTTTCCCCTATGGTCTTTTAATGTATGTGACCCAATATGTTTGGGGGTTTTTTGGTATTTATTACACACAGCCCAATGAATTTTAGTCAGACTCACTGTTACTGTGCTTTCTGATCTCCAGCATATGGAGTCCTCTTGGCTCATGTGTTCCTCTACCCAGTCATTATTAATTCACTTAACATCCTAGCTGAGGTATTCAGGAGGGTACTTCAGTAACTTTCCACATATCAGCCTCTTTCTTTTTTTAGATTTTATTTAAAAAAAAAAAAAAAAGGGGGGGGTGGGTTTTTTTGTGGTTTTTGTTTGTTTGTTTGTTTTATGTGAAATTTAAGTCATCTTCCTTTTTGTGTGCTCTCTGCTTCTTTTCCCCAGGTGTGTCAGAAGAAAAAAAAAAAAAATTGTGCATCCCATAGTTACTCCATCACAGTCTGCAAACTTGTCCAAGGTCTAAGGAAAATGGTCTGGTTTAACCTCCTTGCTGCAAATCTACCCCAGATGTTAAAGAAAATGGTACTACTGGTTACTCATGAAACAGCAGTCTTCCTTCTGAGCCAATACTAAATCAAACATCCTGTAAAGCATTATAAAGTATTGTGACATGGGGTCAGGGTGCAGGGAGGCACAAATCTTCGGATAAAATGTGCAACTGCATCCCAATCATTGTAAAATAATAGAAAAAAACCTTCTGTAACTTCTCACAGGAGAAACAGGATTACCATTAGCATCTTTGCCAAATTCCACCATGCAAATTTACATTCTGTCTAACTGGCTTCCCCTTGCAGTTTTAGTTGGATTCGTTCATTCTTCCTTTCTCTGGCAGCACTCTGACTTCCCTGCTCTATTCATCTCGTCTTTAAGAAGTCCCAAAGTAATCTCTGTGTGCATTATTATCACAACAATATTTAATACTTTCATAGACATAGCTATAAGCAATAGGCTGCAAAGGCAAATACAAAACTAGCAATCTCTACAATCTAAATGAAATTACAAGAGGACAAATAATTAATGAAATTAAATAAAAAGCATCAGCTTGAACTCACCAGCTTTTCCCTGATTGTATAAAGATGCACTTCTGTTAGGAAATCTCTATTGGTCCATCCTTCTCTATGTTAAAAGGTCTGGCATGCCTACAGTCACTACTGGTTATCGTTACAGAATTATGAAATTCACATCACTTACAAGAAGAAATTATGACTTCTTAGAGATGAGATTTTATTTCATGAGTTCTTTCTCCCCCAGCGAGGCTAGGAAGGGTGTTTGAAAAGGCTCTGCCATGCTCCCAAATGCTTTTCTCCACTATTCCTTATTGCAAAATGAACTTCTCATTCAGGAATACAAATTCAGTGACAATTCCTATGCTGACTACTCACATTGCAATGGCAATGTAGCACCTGGTTGTCTTCCCTCTCCCTCCAACATTTCTCCATTCTGAATGTTATAGTCCATCCTGTTCACTTGCAAATTCATGTTCTTGACTAGTATGATTGCAACTAGACTAGTGGTTTTATTGCTATTACAAGCAGTCCCAGAAAAAAAGCCAAGACAGTCCTTAAACTGCATTAGAAAATCTGGTTGACATAACACAGATTGAAGTTCAGCATCCAAACTCTATCAGGGTCCATCCTGCCAACACTACCTTCCTGTCCCCCAGCCCCCGTGAACCACCATCGCAGCGCTTCCCCTTTTGTGGCTACGAACCAGACCCATTGCCTCACGACACACGGGAGAAATGAGGGGTCTCCTCCGTTGCAACCTCCAACATCTGACTGCAGCAACAAACAGGTGTCTGTTTGTGGCGAGGGTTAAATCTTTCCTGCATATCAGGTTTAGCCAAGTTACACAGTAACTACGGTCCCTGCCGCAGTACAACTGAAAATACAGTGGCAACTGAATGACTACTTATCCTTTTTTTTTAGGGGACACCCCTCAATTCATTTCAGTTCTCACATAAGCAGAGAAGACTGAACCAATCTCCTTTTTTGCAGCACAACACAGGGGAAGAAGGTAACTGCAGATTACAGCCTTGTTTTCGGTAAGGAGCACTAGCCTTTTAGGCAGAACAGTCTCAGGGCTTTAGACAAAGATGCCTTCTGTCTCATCTTAAAACATAATTTGACACCTGAAATAAAACAATAAGAAGCATATTCATGGCTGAAGCTCCCAAATGCTTTATGCAACATGTGCCAAGGTTTTGCACATGTGCCCAGGCCTCAGGTTTTGCACTCCTGACTTGGGAAGGGATAGAGCACAAAAGCAGCAAATCTCTCCAAAGGCTCATTAACAACTATACAAACACGTGTTTGCTGCCTACGTTGTACCACAAAGGCCAGGACAGAGCAGCAAGTCAGCTCCCTGGCCAAGCTGGAGACAAAAGCCTTACCACAGCCGCCCCGGTTCAGCAGCCTACAAGGAGGGGAGGACTCCAGCAGATGCACTGTACTGGTGCTGGCGAGGAGCCATAAAGTTGTCAGAGCTGCCCGAGAACCTGGAAAAAGAAATTTGCTGTTTGAGCTTTGGCCAAGACCTACAAGAGAGTATCTGAAGAAAGAAGAGCAAAAAGCTATAATTTATATTTGTTTAAAACTTTTATAAACAAGGGAGCTGAAGTTTCTTCACAAAACCTTATAGCAGTGACTTCAACATTTTCTTGTCGATATGAACTGAGCTATGATTGCACATTTTAGCCTGGAGAAGAGAAGACTGAGAGGGGATCTCATAAATACTTACAAATATCTAAAGGGCGGGTGTCAAGAGGATGGGGCCAGACTCTTTTCAGTGGTGCCCAGTGACAGGACAAGGGGCAATGGGCACAAACTGGAACACAGGAAGTTCCATCTGAACATGAGGAAAAACTTTACTCTGAGGGTGATTGAGCACTGGAACAGGCTGCCCAGAGAGGTTGTATAGTCTCCTTCTCTAGAGATATTCAAAACCCACCTGGATGCCATCCCTGCGCAACTTGCTCTAGGTGATCCTGCTCTAGCAGGGGGTTTGGACTAGATGATCTCCAGAGGTCCCTTCCAAACCCTGTCATTCTGTGATTAATGAAAAATGACATCAACCATTACAGGAAAGTTTTCTACTGCTTATGCACATTTTTTTTTTAATTGTTCATGATGAACTGCCTGATATAAAAGGACATACAAAGGGGACAGATAAAAAAAATATTTTCTTATAAAAGCAACTATATTTTCTGTAAACGTTCACATTACGTAGAAAATAAAAATAAGATTACTATATGGGCAAAACCCCTCCAAACGTTATTTATATAGACTACTAGTCGTAAAACCAAGTTAAATAATGCTCTCCAAGACTGATTCATTGTTAAAATTACAAGCCTGACAGGGCAAGTCACTTGCCAGTGAAATACTACTCTTTTTCTTTCAATTAAGAGAGTATTTAAAAGCTTGGCTTAAAGAGCATGTTTTTCTCCATGGCCACCAATGACTCATGATATCAAAATATTTCTCGTGTAGTTCATTACTGCACAGCTGAAAAGGAAATCATTAATTGCCTCCTCCTGATTATTTTCGGTACAGCAATGAAACCATAGCAAGTATATTAGTAAACATAATACAATCTGACACTTCACTTGACCTCATTCCCAGCTACTTTTTGCTTAAGGAAAAGCTTGACTGGCTGCAATTTCTAAGTTCTGTAGGAGTTGACAAAGCTGGGAGCAGAGTACTGACACTTTCAAGTGATTAAATACAATCCCCCTTGCCCCCACTCCAGTGTACCAAAGATTTATTAGGTTGGTATGAAATTAGCACAATCTCACACACCAAAAAGTGAATACCTTAGGTTCACAAGGTGAAGCATACATGGGGCAAGGAATGAACGATGAACGCATAACTCAGTTTACCACTGTAGACAACTCAAACATTAAGAGTAAAGGCATAATCTTTCATGCATTCAAGCATTTTTCCCTGCATCTCCAACAGCATCGGTGCTCAGAGGTCTTTGTCTCAACAACCCTATGCTGAGTGCTTCACAAGCAGGTGAAAAACCACAATTGGTGGAAGTGACATAGTGGGCAGAATTGTCCATAGGAACATAACATTGCAGCAAAACGTATCAGGACACATTTTCGGTTCCAAGATGACACATAAGGCCAAGTTGAAGAGGAAGACCAAGCCCACAATAAATCTGATAATCAGGATTCAAGACTGAGATATAGGAAAACCCAAGAGTTTCCAATTTGGACCAAACTCGTCGTATGAACAAGGATGCCCGTTTCCTGCAGTCCACCTAAGTGTCTTTAAATGTGAGGCTATCATTTATCACAGTAAGTTTCTGTTTCTCTGGTAAGTATGTATGTCCATGCATGTTGTGTTTGCATGCTTATTCTCCAACACATCCACAAAACCAAGAGTTTTGTCTTCTTATAACACAAAATTGTTTAGTGATTTAAATGTCCTACTTTTCCAGGCAGCTGTAGCAGATTGGAGTGAAAGTGACGAAGAGGAAAAATTCTGCTAAGGTTCCATGTGATATGATCAATCCATCCAGCAACATAGTAAGATAACATTGTAAAAGGCTGGCAAACTAACTTAGAAACACCTTGTTAAAAAGCATGTTGGATCACGTTGTGTATTGTTGCTTTATACCACAAAATTAACACCTTTATGCTAGTACACCCTACATTTACAAAGCTTATGTTAATGCTACAAAATATTGTGCCATAGAATTAAAATGAAAGAAGAATCTTAAATAAGATCAAAAGACAAGCAAAAAAACCCAAAATCCAAACAAAAAAAAAAGTTACAATCATAACCGATGCAGCTGCATGGAGAAAATTAGCATACAGAATACGAAAAGCAATAAAATATTTGTTTCTAGCACCAGCTAATAGGGGTCTAGAAGGGATATTGGGAATCTTTCTTTTCAGAAGTTGGTATTTTTATCTAATTGCTTTCCAAATTAGGCCCATGTTTAGAAAAGAATTCTCTGCTCCAACAGCAACCTCATCTCAATGCATCATTATATTATGTTGCAAGAAACAAAGATGTTCCCCCAGCACTTTCCCCTCACCCTCAGTGGCAGTTAAGCATTAATTTGTTCTATGAAAACTAGTGCTTATCTTTAGCACATAGAAATAAAATTGAGAAATAATTCGTGTGACACTTGCCTTCAGGATCACTTACTACTTTTGGCCAGAAGGGGAAGCTAGCGCTATGTATTTTTGTCACGCAGCTTGGATGTATTCATCATCATCACAATTGTAATCTACCCTGTTGAGCCATGGCAGACTTTCAACAACCTGAGGAACTTAAACACATTGAACATTTATTCAGAGTGCATTCAGTAGGCTTCAGAATGTAAAATATGAAAGTCACACCCCTGCCAGCATGAATGCCATCTCAGTTTTGATTTGGAAAGTTACTTACAGAAGACTAGGAGCAAGTGTCTGTAACTCTATTCAGGAGTCCTTTATAGTGAGTTTCTGACTTCCCAGCAGAATTTTGCTGTTGCACTCTTTATGGTCACCGCAGTAAGTCAGAGATCTCCATGTAATATAGGGCTTATGTAGGAATGTCATCTTATTTCCCACCTAAACAAAAAACAAAACACAAAGTATACATTTTAACCCAGAGTTCTGTTTCTGTGTTGAGACACCTATTCAGAGTATCACTGTGGGGAACAAACTGAAAACTTCATATGAAGGGTTTGAAGAGTTGCCTTGTTGCATAAATCAGTGTTACAAGACTTTATTTTAATTGTGGAGAATGAAGAAGAGAAATCTGCAGTATTACCTCAGATGGCTCATGGTCATCAGCATCCTTCATCCTTTTCAAACCAGATTCAACCACATTTATTTGACGTTTTGCGATTTTAGTAGAGAAGTAGACAGACTGAACGAGTGAGGTTTTTCTTTCTTATCAACTATTCTATTTCAGCTTCTCAGCATTAAACAAATGGGTGTTTATTTGATTAAAGCTAATCTATCATCCACATTAGATGGCCTTTCTCACCGTGCTGTGGAAAGAAACACCAGCAGTCAGATGTCAAAAGCTATATCTAACTCTTTCCAATTTTTCTAGTTTTGTATCTATCTATGGGTCCTTAATCTGGCCTGGGTTCAGACTTTCTGCTCATTTCTGCTGGCATCTATACCAATTTCCAGGAGTGCTCCGACTCTCAACTCTCTGCTCAGCTAGAGGCAGACCACTCAAATTGTCAATGGATGAAACATTAAAAAGTGAACAGAGGAACACCCAAATATAAGGTTGTGTTACGTATATATACACACACACTTCCTTGTTCTTGTTTGCCACCTATTTAAGAATATATTCCTAGTGCTATTTTCTTCTCACGTACTAGAAAACAATAAATGGATGCTGAATATTTCATTGAGAATATCAGTCACCAATAGTGGAGGTCTGACAGAAGGCCTTAGATGCCTGTTAGGTCTTAAAAAATTACCTAAACTGATGAGATAAGCAAAAAAGGATAGTGTTGCATTCAAAGCATTCAAGAAGGCCTCTTCCCCACCACCATCGCTTTCTGCTGCTGACTTTTTGTACATACCTATTCTAAAAGATAGAATGAGTGGAGACTCCAAGTTACTTGGGGACTTAAAAGTTTCCTGATGGGAAGGGATCTTGATTTTGTCTTTTAAAAAAAAAAAAGTGCTCCTCATATTTTATACCGAACACCAGGTCAAAAATCTTTTTGTTAAAGAGCAACATCTTTAACAAAAAAAACAACCAAAACACCCAACCCCAAAACAAACAAGAAAATCAGAGCTCAAGTCAGAGCTCTCAGCTCTTAAGTCACATTTCAGAACCACATGTCAATGACATTTCACCTCCTCTGTGCTCCTCTGTGAAGGAAAAGTAAGCAGTCATTCAAATCCTCATTTACTTTAGCTGGTGTTCTGGAAAAAAACAGCATTTCATGAGTTAAAGCCTCACGATCTGTCCATCTAATTGTGGAAAACAAATATTCTGATGTCACCTCCTTAGAGTGAATCCATTTTTATAACTAAGCCTATGACAAGAATAAGAATGGCATCAACAATCTGTTTTAATAACACTGTTCGTATCATTTCCAATCACAAAAGTAACATTTCTCCAAAGTCATTAGTGCCTTGCTGTTATAGCTGTCACCACTTCTCCAGTCTTGCTGCTCTGAGTGTGAAGACTATGGGTCAGTTCCTGTTAGGAATATTGATAAGTTTGAGGAAAAGCTCTTTTCCAGCTGGTCTCATATGAGGCATTCATACTCCAGCTGTTCCCAGTGAAGGTTAAATGCTATTAGCAGAAGAGAGTCTCCAGCAGGAAGTGAGGTTTGTCACTAGGATAGCTATGTAAATCACTACATCTTTAGTTGTAACTCATCTTCACTTTAATGACACAGGCATATGGAACAAGAAGAGGGGAAAAGTTACTCTTGCCTGTTTTATATTAAATCGGTATGTCTCAATAGGCATGAAAATATGCTCAAGTGACAAAGGGATCCTCAACATCAGCGTCTCTGACAGAATTCAGTTCCTAAATGTTCAGACCAAGCCCTAAACACTCAGTGACAGCACAGAGCAGGAAAGGATCCAAGAAAACATCAAGGACACCTGTGCTATTCCCAATATGCATTTTTCTAACCTGCCATTGAAAGTCTCCAATGACCAATTCTCCAAAACCTATCCAGGTAACTTGTTAGAGTGTTTTACTCTCTTTACTGATAGGAATTTCTCCCCCCCTGCTCCAAATATTACACTAAATTTTATTCTCTGCAAATTAAGCTTGCTATTTCTTGTCCTATTCCCCATGAAGTAGAGAGAAGGGATTGAACTCATCTTCCTCAGAGTATCTTTCTATGCATGTTTCAAGGCCTCCAAGTTTGTTGTAAAAAAATGTGAGTGCAAGTGAAACAGGTCAACTAGAACCACTAAGGATGCTCTTTCCTATCTAGTCCCTATAGTCACACAGTTGTTTATTCTTGTTGTAGTGTTGGATATCACATTTATCCCTATTAAATAGCAAGCTATTTTTTCAGCTACAAAATTATCCATTTTAGTACCTCAAGGACTTTAGGAGTCAATGCAAGTAGAAGGAAAGCTTCTTCATTTCTTGCTTTTCTGGTCTTTGCTACAATTAATTAAAGAAACAAACAAACCCAAACCAACCAACCAAAAAAAACCCCCAACACACCCCCCGAAAAACCCCATTCACAAAGCTTTTCTCCTTTCTCCCCAACCCCAAATTTATACTTTTAACATCAGAAATTGTCCGTATCTTTTTCCTGGAAATCTGTGAGGCTTATGTTTCATCTCCAGATCAGAGAAGCTAGAGAAATCTGCAAAAGTTCACTAGTCAAAGCCCCAGTTCTACAGGACAGGGACGTTCCAGTCTACGTAAAAATTAACAAGGCAGACCACAAAGATAATTGCATGTTTAAACGGTTAAATCTGGTTTGGTTTTGTTAACATAGTATTAAGTACCAAGACAAGTGGTAGAAAAAGCTCCTTAACCATAAAATACAATCCCTGCAATCTCTTCAGTTAAGAGCAGAGACAGAGGCCACTGACCAGAATCTTCAAAGACTTCCAACTAAACAAGAATAACTCTAATCTGATATTCTTTAGTGAACAGAACAGAACCGTATCTGGACGCGCAAAAAAAAAAAAAAAAAAAAATCAAACCTTGTTTACATGTCACAAATCTATTCCTCTGACCTTTTCATTTAATTTTAAAGCATATTTGTTTACCATTATATTTTAGAACAAAACTTCATAAATAACAATAGCAATACAGTGAGCATACTGAGCTCTGATGGGCAGTTTCCTCACTTGATTCTCCCACTATACATACAAAGGCTCCTAGATTACCTCATGCTGACTGCAGTGCCTCAGAAGTTCATACAACAGGGCAGCATGTATTTCAGTGAAGATTACATCTGAAAAGTTTATGGTCAGCCTCTCTGGAAGATGACTATAAGTATAGACCTAATGCTAGTTATCTAACCACATACTTTCCTAACTCATACATTCTAAATAACAAAAACCACAGTTTAAATTCTGACCTGAAAAAAAAAAGTGACAGCACACACATTTTTCCACTGAAATATGAGGAAAAGAAAAAAAATAATCTTTTGCCTCCTTTCTTCACTGTAATGAAACTGAAGGGTGTTGTTCCCCCCCCCTTTTTTTTTTTTCCAACAACGACTCTCAGATGCTTTTTGGATAAATATTTCAACAGTTAAGAAAGAACAGTAAATACTTACTCACCCCACACACAGCCCCCCCGCCCC
>VXBL01001063.1:157430-167626 GCA_013400195.1 Aramus guarauna | reverse complement strand
GGGGGAAGAAGTGTGTGTCTGACTCATACGTCCTTCAAGTACATGCAAGGCTCAATTGTTTCCAGAATGCAGGAGCTTAGGACCTTCTAAGACACTGAAGAAATAGGGTTATGAGGAGAGCCCATCTGAGTAAGTACTTTATCCAGCCACTGAAGGGGACCATGAAGATGTATCTCTATCCAGCATGGAGTGCTCGTTACATCTTGGCGATGATATTCAGCTCCCCAACCCTGGAAGCAGAATCATAAGTGAGGAAAGAAAAAAAAATAAATCACCTTATTTTATAATATCAAATACGTGAAAAAGTATACTTCGTCTTCTTTCTTACCAAAATACTCTAGCTTTCAACAGTTATTATCAGCAGACTAGCATAACACCCTTGATGCACCAACTACTACCATATTTCAACAAACAAATCTGAAGTTAAAAAGAAAGAATTAAATTTGGACGAAGTGTCATTTTGAGATCTCGATATGGAAGTCCTTAAACTCTTAAAGGCATAACCTATGGCAGTGAAAAATTTCCCCATACCTCACTGCCAGCTGCATGGCATTCCAATAAAGCCTCTGAAGAGGGGGATAATCAAATCTGCTCTGCCAAGACCAAAAATAGAACAAATGTGGGGGTGGGGTGGGGAAATGCTGCCAAACAGATCAACAAATTAAAAAAAATGAGGTCACGGACTGACATTAATGGAAGCGGGGGTGAGGCATCTGTCTGACAAGACCGAAAGCATCATTCGCATTCTGTACATGATAAACCAAGCAATAAGTCAGAAACATTCCTCTTTGGAGAAAGAGGGCATGGTCATTCCCCAGCAGGCTATTTCTCAAGTTAAGACAAGATAGGTTTTGTTTCAGCTCGTATCCAATTCAGTTACAGTAATTACCACAGATATAAGCAGATGTTTGAACAGCATACAAAATCATTTTGTAAGTGAACCGTTTTTGAGGCAGGTCTGGAGACAAGACTAAAGATAGCCTCAGGTACAATTTGCTCTGCTGGGTGTTGACCCCAAAAGAAGGGATTACCCAGCTCCCAATGCCGGTGGCAGCAGCTCTAAACACTCTGCAGTGCAACGCAGGACTGCAACTGTTCAGGCAACACTGCGGTACAATTCTATACGATGCAGAGCTATAAACAACCAATTCCATTTTAGGAACCCCTGCCCTAACACATCTGAAAGTTTCTATCCTCCTATCAAGGAGAGCACTTCAGCCTATTACTATTTTCATTTGATTGCTTTCATATAAGTGACCAGCCCTTTTCTATCAGTACACATGTCACCACTCACAGTCAAATCACAAATCTTGACCTTGCGTGCCCTCCTAGAATAGAAAGATATGTATATTATTCTAATTTGGGAGCTGCTGGTCAAGACAGATTTAGAGGATTATGCTATCTACACTCCCACAACCGCTATAATGACTTAGACTTCAGTTGCAGCTCAACTCTCCAAAAATGTCACCCAGAAATAGAAGTATGAAGTTCAGCTGGGCCTCGTACAGAGCAGGAGATGGTGTGAGCAAAAGCTGATGCTACACAATGAATTGGTGTTTTTTCCACTTTGAGGCCAATTAAAGACTCGATTATTTTCAAAACTTACTTGTTCTCTATCTTGCCATCTCCCACAAAATTAAAAAGACAAGCACCATAATTCCAGCGTAATTATGCAAGTACTTCTATATATACAGATTAAATACAATTCAACTGAAGCACTAAAAATCTGCAAGAGACAATTCAATGAAATTGGAATAGTTAACAGACATGATAGAAATGTTTCACAAGTGACTATAGACTCATGTGAAGAAACACCTTCTGCAAGTCACCTCAAGCTTTTAAAGTACATGCATCAGATGGATTTTTGTCCACAAAGACAACTTCATTTTATTAAGATTTGTCAAACTTAACAAACATTACTCCATACTTAAAATTCAACAGCTATTAACAGGTCGATGGATGGAGGCACTGGACCATTCAAATCATCACATTAAGAAAAAATAGTTTATTTTACTTACAAATTAATCTCAAGCAGATTTTTACATACCTTTACAAAACTCATACGGAGAGTGCACATCTTAGTAAGCTCATACACTGTCTCAAAGCCGTGGTTCACTGACTGAGCCAAGAGCTGAGCAAACTCTTGATTATTGAAAATCTTCAAACTGCAGCCACTGGGGATTTTGCAGACTGTGGTGGGATGGAACCCATGATGGTAGTTGCAGTTCCGACTTTGCACAAAAATACTACTGTCACTAAGACATTCAGCATACACTTCCCCACCAACATAATAGAGATGCACACCTAGGAGGAAAAGGTTGACACAAGGAGGTTAGACATTCACACTGTGTATCTACTTGTCATGCTCCGTCTCCACGGACATATGTTTCTGCTTAGAGATAAACATTAATTTCACATCAGACCATCAGCTGTCTTCAAACTTGTTTTTTACTTTTCTGTTTCATCTGTAGGTGATTTGAAAGGAGAGGCTGTATGTATAAATAAGGGAAATCGACAATTCCTGCATTTTAACAAGTTATATATTCAAAACCAACAAACTAGCAAGCACTGCAGTACTTTTGATGCAGTACATTGGATGGCATGGCCACTTGAACATTTTTCTAATTACATGTATGTAAAACAATAATCAGGAATGAGAAGCAGAAAGCAGAAACCTACTGCATAATTTGTAGATACTAAAGCAGCCCCAAGCTAGATTCTCTGGAAAAGTCCTGAATGCTATTTTGGGTAGCAAGAGGGTTTTTTTCAGCTCGCTTTAGTTCCAGAAAACTGGAAAAAGAAAATTGCCCTTATATAGCCTCAAGTTGCACCAGGAGAGGTTTACATTGGATATTAGGAAAAATTTCTCCACCAAAAGGGCTGTTGAGCATTGGAACAAGCTGCCCAGGGAAGTGGGAGAGTCACCGTTCCTGGAGGTATTTAAAAGACATGTAGATGTGGTGCTTAGGGACATGGCTTAATGGTGGACTTGGCAGTGCTAGGTTCATGGTTGGACTCTGTGATCTTAAAGGTGTTTTTCAAGCTAAATGATTCTATGATTCTATATCCCTCAGATGTATTTGTCAAATGAGGGTACATAGCAATTTTACAGTCCTTTCCCCTTTTATTGTCTGCTCCTTCACACGCCACCGATTGTGGCAAACCCCAGAAGAGCCACATATAGGGAACCTTTGTGGAGATCTGCTATCAATAGAGATCAATCCCAAAGGCTTTGAGAAAGCAAGACATTTGCCTTTTGTGTTTAAAAATGGATTATTTGCTGCTTAAACTGTTCACCTCCCTCAATGTCACAAGTCAGAGAAGTGAACACACAGAATTTAAATGCTAAACTGAAGTTAAGTCAGAAAGCCTTGACTGTACTCTGTCACATAAGATTTTGCTGCTGATTATGCCTGTACCTGCATGGGTCTATATATACTCCCACTTGATCTGCAAAAACATTTATGGCTATGCCTTCAAGTTTTGGATTTACGCCTCCTACCTCAAAGACTAACAGTTCTACATCACCATTAGTTGTACATGTTTACTTATTCAACAGCATCCTTGTCTCTTCCACACACACTCTGCTTCGGTACACATGCAGTTAACCACTTCAGCGGAACTCTGCTTGCAGCTGGGTGACTTTAACAGGAAAATGAATGAGGTGTTAAATAAATATCCTGATACTTGGTAAGATGGATGGGGAGGAAGAGAAGGAAGAAGTATTAGGACTTGAGTGGCACAGCACAGGTGTGGTTTACTGCTGAGAGCTGCGCAAGTCCTCATGTAGAGAAAAGCTCTCCAGACCGAGGGCTCAAACTTGAAGACCTGAGAGTCCTCTTCAGTTTCAATTCTTTCCTCCTCTAAGGAGGAGGGAGATATTTCATTAATTGGCACTTACAACATACACCCTGCTGCCTGGGCATGCTGAACCCTCACCTGTCTCAGAAAATTTAGAGTTTACTAATAAAGTAAATTTGGCAGGAATGCCCCACTGCAGGAGGCAATGTCAGTTTTGCCTGTCATTTGCATTATAGATGAGTACTCAGAAAAGAGGACTGTATAAAGTCAGACAAAACCCAGTAGCTTTTCTCTTTTGCAGGACACTGTCACAGCCATAGAAGATAAGCACAAAATTCCTACTGAAAGAATCACCAGCCTGTGAAAAATGAATTTGGAAAAACTGTTTTTGCAGGTTGCCTCTCTAAATACATGTTAGGATAGCTAATTTATGTTGGAACTAAGGCCAGCTAAAAATGTGGTGCCAAGAACTATACTTTCAATGTCCATATACACCAATAATCAAGACAAATCAAGACATTTCATTAGACAAACTATCTTAAGCTCTCATTCTAATTAAGATTATGACAGACTTCGGACAATTAAAAATTGATTAAGGGTAGAAGCTTCCTGTAATTACATACCAGGTAAGAACAATACTTTGTTTGTAAGACCTGGCCAGAAAATTAAGTATTTTCCAACACAAGCACGTATCCCATATACCTCGGGAGACCAGCCTGCTCTTGAGATAAGTGTCCCAGGTTGTCATATCTAGGGGAAATTCCACCACACCCCCCCAAAAAAACCCAACCCAAACAACAAAGAATGGATGCATAGATCCAAAACTCACCTTTGCCAATATGCCGTCTAGTGTTCTCAATGGTGGAGTTGCGGTTAACATTTGAGAGCAGCCCCAGGCAAAATCTGTTCTTGTTGTTTGAAGGATCAGTGAAGCCATCCACCAGGACGCTGGTGGAAGAAGCGTGGAATGCCTCCCCGACACGATTATTCAGCTCATAGTAGACAATGGAGCACCAGTGCTTCGGCTCTTCATAAGCAACTGCCTGAACATCTGTAAAGCAACAATGGAAACGTTACGATCTAATGGTGCTGGAATACAGGTTTGAGATGTAAAGGTTCACAAACCTGCAGATTTTGGCTGAAGACCACTGAAGGATGAGCTGGATAAGCAACTGCAGCTAAATGAAGGCTCTTCTATCTTCAGGTATTTTTTAACTTTTTATAGCCACAGACATACAACAGAATTATTTCACCTCAACTTTACTTGTACAAGACTCACAGGAGACAAAAGTTGGCATAGGATATCCACAGAAAAGTGCAGGAAGCTCTGAGGCACATACCAAGCAGTGCCCCAATATCCCCGCTGCATTTTCTACAACACACTATGGTGTGAGCCCAGAGAGCAGAGAAACACTGCAATTATACAGCTCAGCTTTCTTTCCCATTTAGTAAATGAACTTCTACTTCAGTTCATTTTACTCAACTACCAAATTACAAGTCACCTCTGCGCTTACTGCAAAGTTATATAGTGACAGAGAGAAACAGCATCACACAATTGCATGAGAGACCATTTGTAACTTTGGGAGACAAGAAGTATAGCAAGGTAGCTTAAATATACAGTCAGCAGAAGCTTGCAGCATTCAGGGTTATGCACAAGTTTTTCTCCTGGGCTTCTTGGGGGGAAGGCTAGGAGACTTCAAAAGCTAAGAGAGATTGACATGTGCTTTGTGCATGTTCTGCAGACAAATCTTCAATATGAATAGAAACTGCTTGGGATCAGAGGCTGAACAAAGGCATAATGCACATGATCCTAACAATTACGCTGGGCTGAAGAGCAGATGAAATGAGGAAAATATTATTTAATGAGACACTTTTATTCATCAAATGTTACCAAATGCAAAATCTGCAACTGTTCATCACCAAAAGAATTACTTGTTGAGTAACAGCAAGGATTTCTCAGAGCATGGTTTTCCAGACTCTGGTAACAAGAAGCTCCTCCTCAGCAGTTCCTAACAGAAGCTAGGAATTGTGCAGAATGCCGAAATTCCTGGTTCACCAGGAATATCCTTCTAACCATCAAGCTCTAGAAACACATGGAACTCTTGAGGTAACAGTTGTGACTCTGCATGGGGAACAATTTCTCCAGATGATACCAAAGGTCTTTACCAAAAAGAGTTTCCCAGTGGGTGTCCAACAACAGCACAGGCTTCTCCAGATATCTCCACCCACTGCACATTCTTTCAAGTGCCAAATACAGCTACAAATTATTAAACTGCCTCCAAACAAAAGGAGGCTAGCAAAGGGATGTGGTTGCTTTATGTGGTTTCTTTTAAATGAAGGAGACTATTTCATTGCTAAGCGTAGCACAGTTGGACTTGCTGCTAAGATACCAACTTTGCCAATTAAAGTTCCAACTACAGGTCAAAGTGCTAAAATGAAAATCAGACTGGTATTACGGGAAAACTTGTTTCTCTGGCCAGAGGTTTCCTTCTCCCAGTTCAAGTCTTTACTGAAATCAGCCAACTAAGACCAGCGTTCATATTTTCCTTTGTTCACAGATCATACTGCTATGAGGTTTCTGGCATGCGCAAAACAAAAACCAAAAAGTCCCCCCCAAACCAGGAGTACGTAGCAGATACAAAAGGTGGCAAATAATCAAAAGCAGGATAACACATCCTGTATCACTTCTGAGCAAGAGTGTCTACTGCTGACCAAAAACTTCCACAAAAAACACTTGTAAAAAGGAGCTGATCTTTCCTGATACCCTAGCATTTTCTACCATGTCACTGTAAAAAAAACCCACCAACAACAAAAAAATAAAAATCAGTCATTAATTATTAGTAAGAGGTTACTACACTTTTAATTCCCATGAAGATGCCAGCAATTATCAAAGCTGCAGCTTTGCCTCAGTTCTCAAAGTCACAAGAAATCTTGCCAGCTGGCCATTCTTACAGAATGAATCATATCTCTCTCACACAGATTTCATACTAACTTCCTTACATTTGCTTTAAGTCATGCAGAGCAGGTGCGTTTAGTCCCTCTATTCCCAGCATGGGCCAACAATGGCAATTACCCAACTTCATTGACAGGATGCAGCTTGTTAAACCAAATCTCTTAAGACTAACAAATCACCATGAAGAACATGCTTCTAAAAAGTTTGCAGCAAAAATGCTGTAGTAAGTTCACAGTAAGAACTCTTCTTTAAAAAAATAAATAACCCACTGCAGGTTGTAAAAAATAGGGCATATGTATACAAATAATAAACATGTGAAGGCACACAGAAGTAAGCTGGAGTTTTTTGTTTGATTTATTTAAAAGAAGGGACAGAGATGAAAATTCCTTGTACTAAACTACCAGGAGAGAAAAATACTAATAGACAATTTTTATTTTGAAATGGTTGAATGTTAAAAAGCAAGAAGAAAAATGTAAAGCCTTTTCTCTTTATCAGCTCTCGTGTGATAGAGGAATTCTACAGTACTCGCGTATCTTGTGGGAGGGAAAAGCGTGCAAAAGTCTGCAGTTAGGCATAAGCATTGATAAATGTACTTTGGGCCAGCAAGGACTATACATACACACAGAGTGTACTGCATCGGTGAAAAGTGGAAATGCTACAGATGGGGTTTATCACATTCAAAACTCATTCCACGCAGAGAGTAAACAGGTTAGCAGAAAAGCTATGCAAATTGTTCTAAGAGGGCAAATATACTTCCTGAAACCAGACAGTAAGCTTAGTAACAAAACAAGTAAAAAAAAAAAAAAAATCAAACAACAGTTAAATTGTTCATATGCTTGTGATCTTGATAACCATTCTGGCACAGCATCCAGCTTGCTGCTTTTTCTTGGCATGGGCCACAACTGTGTAAGCTTATGTGTTCTCTAAAGGGGCTATTTCTCACAATGTGATGAATGCACTAAATCCTTTACTCAGCAGTCATGGCTGGCTGCAAAGGCTTTAAAAAGCAATGTGTAAAAAGATGTCTATGTCACAGTACATAAAGCAATAGGGTTTGGGTTTTTTTAAATACAGATTTTGAAGTCTGTAGCAATGCCACACCTCAGGCAGACAGCTCTGAATTCTGAACCAAATGCTATTGCTGCATGACTCAAAGATGGAACAAAAATGGGGAGAGAGGATGGAACAACACAAAATATAAAAAACCCCAAGCACCCTTATGACCAGGAGAAGGGTAAATTATTAAAAGCAGAGCATACTCTTTACATATTGAAGTTTAGAATTCAGGAAAAAAAACATAGTAAGAAAAGACAATTTTATGAGATTTACTGTCTCAGAGGGAAAATACAGGGAAAATTCCAGTTGCCTGTGTAAAATGTCTCTGGGTGTTTACATAACTGATGGTATTAGCATCCACTCTCTGATCAAATCTTTACTTGGAGAGCTGTACTTGACCATATCTACTGTCATCCACAAAAAGAGAGAAAAGGAGATTCCTTTCCTTGCACACATGTAATTTCAGCATTGCACACAGAAGTATGCGGCATCATAGGAATTCTTTCTATTTGGTGACTAGTGGAAGCTCCAGATACAATACATAAAATTACTTTGGTCATTGAGTTGGCTGGGAGTAAGACAATAATAAACCTCATGCATTTCACATTTTTAAAGAGTCATGTGATAGCTTCTTGTTCTAAATAAATATTTAGATTTATAATTTTTTATGTCCAGATTTACTATTTCATCCCTTACAACAACAGAGAAAAATTACATGGCTGTTTCTTTTCTAAGCCTAAAAATTTCCATAAACAACATACTTCCAAAATTAAAACTCAATTATTAAAATAGTAAGTTCTGAAAGTTCTTTACTCTTAAGAAGCGAAGCAGAAGACAAGAAGGAAGTGTTTTTACCTCTGTGTATGTCAGGGGGAATTGAGGGTGCCATCATGTTGGTATCCATTGGCTGGGAGGTATCATGCGTCATCTGATCTTCTGGAGGCAGGTAAGCAGGAGGAGGAGTATCAGCTAAATATAGAAAAGGCAGTTACAAACATGAGTCCTTTCCTCTCCTTAAAATATATATACATATCTAGATAAACAGTTTTAGCCTGGAAATACTTCCAGCCTGACTCAGCTATAAACTTCCACCCACTAGAAATCTGAGAAAGTAATCACGGACCTTGAATCAGGAAAGCAAAGAATTACTGGGCATATTAAGCACAACTGCAATAAAAACAAGTCACTTCCCTCAGCCATCAAGCCACAAAAGAAAGCTCAGCTATGTGTTTTGCAGGTTGAAAGTGTCACATAGACACTAAGGCACAAAGAGGTGCACAATGACCGTACTGACTAACACACTGCTTTCAGCCCAGGTTGAAGCATCCCAGTCAGGTACTAGCATTGCCCTCCAGCTGAACTATTTCACTTCTGGAACAGCTTCCCAAATGGCTTCTGAGAAGCTGCAGGAAGTTGCCAATGTCACCATTTCCCAATAAGCTAGAGGACACTCTCCTCCAAATTAATTGCACAGAGGTACATGCAAAAGAGAGAAACCCTTGCCTGACCCCTGCAAGCTTTCACTGCAAAAGCTGAGATTAGATTACCACTGTACTATCTCTGGTGAACGTGGCTGCTGCTCATCCCACATTTACTTCCATTACTGAGAGCGTGGATTGCAAACTATCATGGCAAATAATCACAGGGGCCTGCAAAACCCTGAAAACCAAATTAGCATCAACAAAAGGCAGAAAAATCACACCACTGCTTTGTAAGTTTGGGGTTTTTTGTGGGGTGGGTTTGGGGTTTTTTTTTGGGGGGGTGTTTGTTTTTTTAAAGAAAAGACAAGTTAATAAAATCTATTAACTACTTATTCTTTAGAATATATTCTGTTGAGAGCTTTATATTTAATGCTGGCAGGTATACTGCTAATTCCCTTACTTGAATACCCTCAGCTGGACAAGAGAGCAGCAGAGAAGACAGAGATAACAGGACTGCATTAAAAGCTTAACAGTCTGCATTGTAAGTACTAGGCCTTAAATGTTCATGTACGTGCAAACATGATATGATGCACAGATAGGGAAACAAGATTGTAAGGCCACAGACAACAAATTAGCCAGTATGTAGAAAGCTTTCAAGATCTCTGGATAACTGCTTTGCTCCTTTTTTTGTATTTTCCAAAAGTCAGTCTCTTTCCCCATTAGTGCAAGACGGACAACTGTCCAGAGCTGAGCATCAAGGACATCAGCATCTTGACCTCTCCTCTAATTCAATTGCTTCACTGCAGCTGCTGACTTGTCTTTACAGGCGTGCGGACAGAACAGTCCCCTCAAAGATCAAGTGAACGTCCACAAGCCAGTATTCAGGAAGATCTTGTTAGAGAAGCCTTTATCTTTGCTGGAAGAGCCCCAATCACACCAATCATATTAAAAAAAAAAAAAAAAAA
>VXBL01001063.1:52583-157396 GCA_013400195.1 Aramus guarauna | reverse complement strand
GGAAGGAAAACCAGCTGGTTTTGTAGCAACTTTGCACAATTTTTTAGAAAAGCCAATACAAACTCTCTTTCCCTCCCTCCTGCCTCTGCAAATTCAGTAGTCTTCACCCACAAGAGAAAAATTTTAAAGAGAAACAACTATCAGCAGCAGCAATCTGTGGATGTTAATTTCATGTAACAGAAAACAGATTTTTACAAGTCTGCCGCTTTGTTTACCCATGCCCTCCCTCAGCCCCCAAAGAAAACATGCAAACAGAACATCAGTAAGTATTTGCATGGAGTCCTTCTCCTAGCACTTAGATCAAGAAATCTGTCCCAGATTGCTTCTGCAGTATTTTCATCCATCTGCATGTAAAGACCAAAAAAAAAAAAAAAGACAGCTTCACAGAATTTTCTACAGACATTTCAACAAAGAAAGGCTATTACTTATTTGACTTTAGAAAGTAAAACAGCCTGAAGATTTCTTTTCATGATCTTAAGGAGCTGTTTTTCAGTTGAAGTATATTTGTTTCTTGAAATTACATCATTACGTGAAGAAATTTTATTATCAAGTAGCAGTAGCATGATCGCCTTGAGAAACATCCTTCTTCTGCAGAACTAAGGCCTTGTGCTGAATTTATGATGATCTCTTTCCTAAGCAAGGATGATCTGTAGCATTACACTTCTTGTGCATTTAATGCTATGCTTTGCGGGCTAAACTGTTGTACTGGTTCCCAAAACACTACGAATCCCTCCCCCCACCCCAGAAGAGTTTTACTATAACGTTTCAACTATCTGTGCATGAGGAACAATATTAGAAGGGCCAAAGCCCAAATAGAACTTAATCAGGCTACTGCCATAAGACAATAAAAATGTTTCTATAAATATATTAGCTACAAAAGGAGCACTTAGGAGAATCTCCATCCTTTATTGGATCTGGGGGAAATATAGTGACAAAGAATGAGGAAAAAGCTGAGGTACTTAATACCTTCTTTGCCTCAGTCTTTACTAGTAAGACCAGTTGTTCTCTGGGTACCCAGGCCCCTGAGATGGAAGACAGGGAGCAGAGTGAAGCCCCCATAATCCAAGGGGAAATGGTTAGCGACCTGCTACACCACTTAGACACATACAAGTGTATGGGGCCAGATGGGATCCACCCAACAATACTGAGTGAGCTGACGAAGTGCTCACCAAGCCACTTCCCATCATTTATCAGCAGTCGTGGCTAACTGGGGAGGTCTCAGTTGACTGGAGGTTAGCAAACGTGACACCCATCTACAAGAAGGGCCAGAAGGAGGATCTAGGGAACTATAGGCCTGTCAGTCTGACCTTGGTGCTGAGGAAGGTTATGGAGTAGATCATCCTGAGTGCCATCACACAGCACATACAGGACAACAAGGTGATCAGGCCCAGTCAGCATGGGTTCATGAAAGGCAGGTCCTGCTTGACTAACCTGATCTCCTTCTATGATAAGGTGACCCGCTTAGTGGATAAGGGAAAGGCTGTGGATGTTGTCTACCTGGACTTTAGTAAAGCCTTTGACACCTTTCCCACAGCATTCTCCTGGCTGCTCATAGCTTGGGTGTACTCTTCACTGGGTAAAAAACTGGCTGGATGGCCAGGCTCAAAGAGTTGTGGGGAATGGAGTTAAATCCAGTTGGTGGCCAGTCACAAGTGGTGTTCCCCAGGGCTCAGTATTGGGGTTAGTTCTCTAATACCTTTATCAACAATCTGGATGAGGAGATCGAGTGCACCCTCACCAAGACNGGAGAAGAGGAGGCTGACGGGAGACCTTATTGCTCTCTGCAATCGCCTGAAAGGAGGTTGTGGTGAGGTGGGTGTTGGTCTCTTCTCCCAAGTAACAAGGGACAGGACAAGAGGAAATGGCCTCAAGTTGTGCCAGGGGAGGTTTAGATTGGATATTAGGAAAAATTTCTTCACTGGAAGGGTTATCAGGCATTGGAAAAGGCTGCCCAGGGAAGTGGTTGAGTCACCATCCCCAAAGGTATTTAAAGATGTGTAGAAGTGGCACTTAGGGACATGCTTTAGTGGTAGACTTGGCAGTGCTAGGTTTACGGGTAGACTTGATGATCTTAAAGGTCTTTTCCAACATAAATAATTCTATGATTCTATTCTATATTAAAGCCCTCAATATTATTACTAGTCTTTATTACCTTACCTCTCTCAGCTTGCTATTGAACACAAGTGTTGGCTGATAATTTGGAATTATTAAGCAAAAAAAATCAGGATACCAGTGATGTCCAACCACCTTTTCCCTTCTGAAGAGGAACAGAAGTTGACCATACCTGGCATCTGGAAAGGACTTCCTGGGTCTGAGCTGGCTGGAGAATGTGGGTAGGTGCTACTGCTGCTTCCAGGAGAGTTTGGATAGCTGCTGTTGGGCGAGTGGGGAAACGGGTGACTATTGGGTTGCTGAAAAGAGTCCGGGAAAGTAGCGTTGTGCGGCATGTGGGGCTCGTTTTGTCCCAGGTTGCGGAATTGGGCCAAGAGGCTGTGCTGAGGGTTGTACTCGCTGTGCCTTGGAACCAGCACTGGAGGAAGGACTGGAAATAGAGAAACATGGAAAAGCCACAACATTAGAGACTCAGTTCTGAAGGACTAGGCTATACAGAGAAAAAAATAAATAAAACCAAAACCATTCTTCCTCCCTTAGGGCAAATTCACATCTGTCTTAAAAACAAGGTAGGCAAATCTAGGAACGCATGTCTAAGCAAGAACTTTTTTCCTTATATCCGCTTACTGCATAGCTTGAATTCATAGTGATCGTGCTAGCTACCTGGTTTGCCAGATGGGAGCTTGTTTTCACAGAGGGCCAGGGAAGAAGAGCCAAGAACAAACCACAATTCTGCATCTTAGTTTTATTCACATAAAGAAATGCTGGGAAGTAGGTGCACTACAATGCTGACATGCAGTTCATTTTGCTGCACTTGTGATCCTGCTAATCATGTAATGGCCTGTAACCCAAAACCTTGCTAATAAGGACAGATTTTTTTTTTTTCCAGGACAATAATAATACTAATACGCCTTGAACTCAGCCTAGTCCCAACAGCTGTAATTTTATTTTTAACCCAAACTATGTTCTTACAAGTTAGTATTAAAACAGTTATTAACTCTTCAAGTCAGTTTACAAAATGTGCAATTTAAATAAAATTATGTAGTTCAAAAAAAACAACTGAGCGGCAATTGAGCTCCAACTATATGCTACTAAGGGGTCAGAGAAACACACATCAGAAACTACTTGTCTCACCACACTCCCGAGGCCTCCTCACCAGAGGGAAACAAAGGTTTCTTTTTGATTGTGAATATGAACATGATACCAGATACAATAAGATAAAAGAATCAGCTCTTTTTCTAGTGCCTCAGCTTCTATCTTTGTACGCCTCAGAGCAAAGTCCAAGCTACTCAAAAGATTAAAAGCTAGTCTTGTTATAGATTGAGATTTTTGGGTGATGAGGGGAAGAGGAGGAACAAGGGCAGGGAGAGGGAGATCTGTGCACAAGGAAGTGGGAGTGAAATAAAAAAGTTATGCTTCTTCACATCTGCCGTCCCTTCAGCACCTTCGTTTCCCAGCTCCATGGATGAGCAGGACTGGAAGATACACCCCCAGGATAGCATGCCTTCAAGGGAGAGTGCTGAAAAAACCCACAAAAACCAGCAAAAGCAAGCCAGGCTACCACCCCCTCTCCCCAAGACTCCTACCCTGTCCCCAACACCCGGTGGGCACACAGAAGAGGAACACAAGCACATATACACAACAAGCCTATCCAGACATAGCTATACCTCAGATTAAGAAAGGTGTTTCAAAGACAGCTGCTTTCATCAAAATGCTGAATTACAAACTAATTGCAAAAAAACACCCCCATCTTCTTGCCAGAACAAACAGCTTCTTCCAAGACACTGGGGCATCTTTACTCTTCCAGCACTTTGCTTATAGAGAAGCATTCAGACAGTTATGTGAGCAATGTGCAGTCCCAGAGTACCAGGACACCACTCAATGCACAGACCAGGCCTAAGGTTTAGGTCCATTAGAGAAATTAAGCCACCAGATTTTTGCCCACTCGTGGGATTAATGTATGAAAAGTTTGATCCCAGAAATCTTTCTTAAGCATACACTGAAAAAAACTCCCCTCACTACTGAAATTAAGGCTACCCATTAGAGTCAGAAGCAGGTTTTAAAGACTTAATCTGATGTCTTACTTTAGAGCAGCTTCACTGAGATCCCAATAGATCTCAAATATTTGAGGCAGATGTCACCCTTAAGTTGATTTGTTTAGATGTGAAAATTTTAACCAATTCTACTTTACAAGGAATATGTGAAGTTCCTAATTATGATATTTTCAAACTAAAACACAACCATCTGCCATTCCATGGAAGTTCTCAATTGCAAGACACCTGAGGAGAAGCTGCATCCCCCTCTGCTGTGCAGACTGTCCCTTGCCTCTTAATGCAATCAATCATTCTCACATGTCACTGGAGAAAGCCGTTAAATAAATAAATTACATCACAATCCTCTCAATTCACAACACGGCAAGTGTCAAAACCAATCTCTCTGAATATTAGGATCTCTCAGAACTAAGCTTGTTCTGTTAAACCTAGCAGTCCTTTTGCAATGAGGTCAAGCACTATTTAATTGTCATAGTGAACGTTTGCTGGGCTAATAAATTACCAGTGAAAAAAGTAACAATGAGATCATGTATTAAAAAGTATTTTCCCTTTCCTGTCTTTATGATTCTTCCTTACTTTTCCGAGCATTAAAAAACACAGCTTTCCTATCTCTTCCCTTCCTATGGATGAAGGTCAAACCATTAACTTTTCTGAAGTTAATTTGTGCAGAAAGTACATCACCTACATTTCCCATCCCCTACCTCACATTAAACAATGACACACATGACATCACAGGAAGCCACACGATTTATAGCATTTTAAAATAGCAGGAGAACAGGATATTTTCTGTATGTTTTCTTTAATTAGAATAAAGTAGTGCCAGATTTTCCCAAGGTATATACGCATGTTTTCTCCTGTTGGGCAGGTCCACTGGTGAAGTTTAGAAGGACTCCAAACAAGAACAGGTCTCCTCTTCCCAGCTGTCCCTCACGCAAACCTACACTTTTTGTCCAGCTACTTCAACCTCAAATGATTAAATGCCAACTTCTTCAAAATACACATGGAAAAGGGGGAAGAGGGGAAAAGAATACAACTGGTATTGATACAGGACAAATAGCCTCAAAAATGCCATTGCAGAATTTACTTTGAGTGCTGCCCCTAATCATATCTTCCCTGCATACATACAACCTTAAATGAGGAGGAAAAGCCCTGCAAGGCCACGTCAGGTGGGACAGCAACTACAGCGCTCCAATTAGTCCAACTCCAAGACAGTCACTCACTGCCATAACCTGATCTCTCCACAGCTCACGGGCTTTTTTGCAGGCTAGCCGCTCCCACTGGAGTCACAGAGGAGTTAATCTGAATGCTGTTCACTCAGGACTGAAGACATGAGCAGGGCCCTCTGCAAGTAGGGAAGGATGCCAGGAGTTCAAAATGTAAAGAGGGATGCACACCCTTCTTGCTCCCCTCGCCCCTGCGTCAGGCCCTGAGCTTCTGGTCAGGTTGCAGACCTCAACCATATGGAATAACAAATTACTGAGGCTCAGTACAGCAGGGGAGGAGGCTGATCTCTGTTGCAGCTGCCAGCTCCAGGAAGAAGTATAATTGAAGGGGAGAAAGCATGAGAGTTATTCTGTGCTAAGCCAGCACACCTGTTGCTATAAAATAATGAAGCAGTGCACATCTTTGCTGCGTGGATCTCCGCAGGATGCTGCTCTAGCAGTTTGCAGACAGAATTTTCTCCCTTCCTCTTTACCTTCTTCAGCAGAAGGGAACACAAGTCATCCAACAGCTTGATTTCTGTACTTTGTGAAACACCAGATTAAAAGGTTTTGTGGACTACACCACGGCTAAATTTTGCTCCAAGATTTTGTGTCGATATGGACCTGGAGCTGAGAGTTAGTACATGACTCCTAGCAGTAATGCTACGAGTATTGGTTGACGAGGAAGAAAAAACACCTAAAGCCAGGCTAGGTATGTTTGTGGAGCTGTAGCTAAGAAGAGATCCTCTACCTGTCAAGACAGCCTGGGAATTGGGTAGCCTGTTTTTACCATGCAAATAGTACCCAGAGTATGCCTGCACCAAATAAGTGGAGCTGTATTAAAGAAATTACAGCTACAGGGCAATTTCACCCACAGGGCTATTTCATCTAAGAGCCAAGATTGCCAAAAATATTGAAGACAGACCAAAGACAACCTGGCTGTTCAGATAAATGTTCCACCTAACCACACCAAGAAAGAAATGCTATTATGAAAATGTAATGGTGCCTTTGAAGAAAGCTACTGATCTCTTTGTATCTCCAGCATGTCATCCTGTTCTCCAGAAAGCTAACAAGTGTGGTGTCCTAAAGATTTTCTTGGGTTTCTTTTTTGTTCTATTTTCACATTCCAGAGATAATAATTTTAGCAAACATAGAAAGTCTAATTTATGAATAACTTTGGGTTTGTTTGTTTTGGTTTTTTTTTAAGTTTCTCTACATAAGAAAACAAAACAAAACAAACAACCCTAATCCAAGCCAAAGGACTCGCTGTACTTTCAAAGTAGCATATTTTCTATCCAGATGGGTTTTGGTTGTCTTACACAAGCCCAGATGACAGCTAGTTTCCCTCAAGGGCTCATTTTTTCCCCCTTTGCGTGTTACATGAAGATTTGGGTAGGTATCTCTCTTTCCATGTCTGAAAGACTAAGCAATGAAACACAACAAGGGGCTATATATAAGTAAGCAGACCTTGATCATCTTTCTTTGCCAAAGTAGATTCTACTTCTTCTCTGAGCTTTATAAAATAAATTAAAAAAAAATGAGCAATTGCTGATGCGCTTTCTGCTCTTAAAAATCATGACAACTTGGTCAACATATGTTATGTAGAAAGGTTTGTACGGGCTTATGGCACAACAGGGCCCTCAGCCCTAACAAAGACCTGAGGGCACCATGATTAGAGGGTGCACTTTAATTTCCAAGCATCATATAGCCATATTTTCATATGAATTTATGCAAAGCCACTTATGTTTTACTAGAAAAACAGAACTGCAGGTTGGGAAGGAGGGAAATCCTCACACACCAGTTTGTGCTATCTGGAAATGGGTATGAAAACACGGGTCAAGGGGAAGAACTTGCGGCTTATACTCCGCACTTTAGCTAGAAAATCCTGCAAAGATGAAGTTGTAAGAAAAATGAAGACTTAGGAGAAAAAAAAAAAAAACCCAAACAAAAAACCAACGAAAAACCCCAAAACACAGCAGCAATGTTAAACTAACAAATTTCAACCCTCCTAAAGACTCCTAGCTTAATTTCCTGGCTTTGAGGCCACAGCAGCTGAAGTTGGCTGTGGCATCCTGGTGCTCAGTCCAGTCCCACAGCAGGAACAGAGCAGGTACCAGCATATGCTCAGCTGAATGTGCTTACCAGCTTAGTTTTGGTTGCTGTCTGTAGCATTAGAGAGTCACTGAAGCATGCTGACTGCAAGGTCTTGCCAAGATCTTGCTTGTAGACAATAAAACGCCAAGTAGAAAGAGAACTTTTAATGCCATTAGGTTTTCCCGTGTTGCCTAAAACAAGACCTGGCAAAATTAAATATTCTTTGACCAGAGGACAAGTTCTCACATACAAAGACACTTACATGTCTACACTTAGGACAGTTTACTCTTGGTTAGAAAAAAAAAAATTAATAGTGTTGTGGCAAAAGCAATCTCTGAGGATCTAACTTCTTTATGTTGTTCCAATACCACCTCACTTATGCAAGGCTGTGCTAATGGCTGTGGTAGCATGGCTCTGCTTTACTGTTTTCTCAAAAGCAGAAATGCCAGCCCTTTAACATTTTGCTCCAAAACTATGTTCTAGTGATTGCAAGTGAAAAGGCTCAGTAATAGCCATTCAGCAGCCTGCTTTGGGTGACAGATGGACAAACATGCCAGACTTTCCATTACGGGAAAAAGCTGAGAGCTATCTTGTTTTCTCAACTCTTAATTTTATTTTGCAGTTTCAGTAGACCCCACAGCTTGATTTGTCATTTTACATAGTTACAAGTGAAGACTTGCTTTACTGGCTTTACTTTTACATTGGACATCTGGTCTAAATGCATTTGGCAAGTAATATTAGTACATTTCCTGCATTACAATATTCACCTAATGTTAGATTTTATTTCTGGATGCTCTGATAAGCTAACATTTTGATTAAACTGATATTTGTCAAGGCCAATTTCAGAATTCAGTACTAATTGTATGCACATTAGCAAAGGAGTTCTTGTAAGCAGATTTGGAGAGTCTTGGGGAGAGAAGCAGTCCTGATACAGGAGGAAGTTACAGTGCGATAGTGTATATTAACTCAGACATTTACACAGACCAGAGTTCAAATTACCTGTACGAAAGCCACAGTCACCATCCTGCTGAGTAGGTTAAAACTTGGAAGTCTGGTCTTTTAAGTCAGAAGAAACTTAGGAGCCTCATTAATTTTAAAGAAAAAGAAAAGAAAAAAAAAAAAAGGACACCAACATATCCTTCTTGACAACTTATATCCCTTTATTGCAGCTCATTTTTCAAACACATGTTGAGGTTAGACAAGAAAAACCCTGCTGTTAGACCATTCCCCTCCTGTGTGCCTCCCTATTTCAATTCCTCTCTCCCAGGTCGGTTCTGGTGGGGAATTTTAGAACCAAACTCTGCAAAACTGAAATGCAGAAAGTTTTATACTACTTGCCAAGCAAACTGACAGTTACTTGCTATTTTGGAGAACCATCCTATAATTGTGCCCACCTGTTGTAGCACGCTATTTTTAAAGTTACACCCAACAGCAGCGCTAAACCGCGATATGGCAAAACTTCTCAGCTACAACACTCTCTGCTCCCTCACCCCCCGCCTGCAGAGGTGCAGAAATCCTGCTACGGAAATCACACAGGAACAAAGATTTTTCTAAATTGGTTCTACACATTAACTCCGAAAGGGGGATAGATTGTTTTTTCCCCTCCCTCTTACATCCCCTGGAGCAGCTTCCCTTTCACCTTCTCCCCCCTCCTTCCAATGCCTGGCTGCCGGTGTTATTCTCCACCAGGCCTGGTGCTGCTGGGATCCCTCCAGCCCAGGCCACCAAAGTTCTTCCATCTGGCTGGAAATGGTATGGAGACTCTCGTGTCGATCCCCATTCTCCCAGGTGCTGGTGGGTGGAAGCCACCAAGCAAGCCCTGGGACCCCAAAAAGCCCAGCCAGGCAAACTCATGGTCTCAAAAGGACTCATCATTTACTCCCAACTTTTCTCTCCTGGCCTCAAATTTGATTGGGACAGACTTGTGGCACCTGCCAATTTGGTGGTCCCAGGAGCGATATTTGAACCTTGCTGCTTGCCAGAAGTGGCATTAGCAATCTGACCAGCAACCCGCCACAAAAGGCTGCGCCAGGTTTGAAGTGCAGGGGTAGTACTTTTAAAGAACCTTTTCTCAATTTATTCTGTCCAGAAACACTTTGGGAATATTAATTTTATATGCAGTGATCCTAGGCCAGTCAAGTACAGGGTGACGAGACATGGATGAATAATTGACCCATTTCATTTTTCTGTAAAGTACCTAGAAAGCACGCTCACAAGCTTGACCAGACCAACATATACAACCAAATATCTGTGTGATTTCAAATGGCATTAAAAAGCTCCTTTAAACATGCCTTATTTTTCTTTCACTGAGGACCAGAGCTGCAGTGCTGTACAGGGGAGCATTCAAGGAGCATTTACTTCCAGGATCGCGTGAGTCTAAACTTGCCTTATCCAGGACTTCCACCATTTCAAGTTTCTTTCTGCGCCCCTGGTGCCTGCAGTAGCTGTGCAGCCTCATGCAGACTCACTTAGAGCAAACAGCAGAGATCAAAGACAAATATGAAAACAATCAGGTTAAAGTCATAGGCAAGAGTCCATGCCGGGAGCAAAAACAGCATGACACACCTACCGCTCTCCTCAGAGCCTGGGGACCTGGCCTGTTCTTGCAGCAAAAAGCAGCTGTACATTTAGGTAAAATGCTTCTTGCCAAACACAAGCTTGCTGAAGCAGACATGCGCTTTGAATTCATGGTTATAATGGAAAGGAACATCATGATCTTTAGGCAGAATTGAAAATTCAACTGTTCTGACAGTGTATTTGTCCACTTCACAAAAAAGCAACTGCTGCTCATTCCCGGATTTGGGTGCAACATGGGCACCATCAGCTTCATAAAGCTCCTTGATGTAGAACAGACTGCAGCCAGCTCTCCAAGGAAGAGAAGTTTAACAGAGGAAAATCATCCAGCCTTTTTTATCAACACTTTAGTAATAAATACAAAAAGCTGAACCAGCGTAGTTATTTTCTGCCTCCAAGTGGCTGTGCTAAATGGGTTGATCCATGCAACTAGAATATTTCAGAGGACAGGTTGGCTGCTTCTGGACTGACCAGTTTTAGTACCCCCTGGCACTGCATGCTTCAAGCACAGCAGAGCATCAGTAAGCACCTCCAGAAATGAATATCGAAAAGTTAACAACTGC
Source organism: Aramus guarauna (assembly GCA_013400195.1). Taxonomy (NCBI): domain Eukaryota; kingdom Metazoa; phylum Chordata; class Aves; order Gruiformes; family Aramidae; genus Aramus; species Aramus guarauna. Next base: position 146,800 of record VXBL01001063.1, on the reverse strand, counting down.
ATTCCCCAAGGCAGGTTTAAGCTCACTCAGATCAATGAAGAGTAGGTTTCTCCCAAGCCTGAGCCCTGAGGGTGTATCAGCAGATTCTGGACACTTACTCTCAGGACACAGCATTTGGTTGTGGGGCAGGGGGTAGCCATTTACATAAACAACCACTTCTACGCATGAAGCATAAAAGAGAAGTTAATTCCCCTTTTGTCTCCTTTGAAACATATTATAAACTCAAATCCTCTTTAACCTAGCACGCTGATGAGCGAGGGCGTTTAGTAGAGGCAAACTGAGACAATTCTGCATCAGATGGAACCGAGAGCTAGTGTTCAGGAGTACTTGATGTAAGTGAAATACTCAGTTTCTTCACCTACCTCCCTTCCCTATAACTAAGGCAAAATAACAGAACCTCCTCCCCTAAAGCTACATTAGAGGCCTGGTTGTTTTTTTTTTTTTTTAATAGCAGTATCAATTTAAGCACCTCTTCATCCTCCCTGCTCCCTATCCCATTCCTTTTGTTTTGCTGTTAGAGCAAATGGGATCCGGGCTTAAAAAAAAGAATTGTTTTTCCCCCTAAAATCCAGATGACATCTTTCACCTGATCCCATTGACATAACTGAAGACAGAGGCAAGTGACAGAGGCTGTATCTCCACAGAAACCAAAGGAATAAAAGAAGGGAAGGAAGTATCTCAGGAGGGACTTCCAAATGTCATTTCACACATTCTCCAGCAAAACCTGAGAGGTCATTTGTTCCTCATCTGTCTGTGAAAATGCCACATCACGTTCACTTTGTCCTCACTGTCTCTACATATGCTCTACATCTAATTATTTCTCAAGTCTTGATCATACTTAAGGATAGTCTCAAACCAAGTATGAGCCTGATTTCCAGATCTCTAAAACGGAGGAGAAAAAGCAGATTCAGCCAAGTGAACACACCAGTTCAGCTAAGCATGCCAGTTTTTAAGAGGCATCAAATTCAGATCCTGCCCTCCTTAATTAAAAGCTTTGCTTTGGCTTGCCAAGGGAGAAATTTGACAGCCATTAACTATCCTGCACCAGAAATAATTCTGCACACAACAGACATAAGCAACAGCAGCAGTGAGCTACTGTAACACAGCTTGAGGTGATATTTCCTCCTGGCAGTTGAGTACAAGGCTCTATTCCCATCCCCAGCAACAAAAGAGCCTCTACTTTCTCCTCTCATTTCCCCACTACCTCCACTCCTTCCCTCACGTTGACTACAGGGCTGTGTTGGTACAGATGTTCCCGCAGCCACCCCATGAGCCCCAGCGCTGCTCTGATCAGCCTGGAAGATAACACAGCAGGGGAGAGAAAAAGTGACTGTGATCTGGTTCAGCACAAGGCCACACAAACAGCTGTGCTGGCACAACACAGCGAGCAGAAGTTGTTTATGCACCCTGCCACAGATTGTGTCTATCGCCTGGGGGGCAGCTTGCTGAAGGCCACCCTTCCTCGCCTTCACCCCATGCCCCCATGCTGCCTTGCCCCCATCTGACTCCACAGCGAGCAAGCTGAGGGCACCGAGCTTGCCAAGCTAACCGTGCCAAAAAGCAGTTTCCTGTCTGTTCAGTTTTCTCGACTGACTTGCCGCAGGATCAGATGGGCACCCGTGCCTGCGCAGAGCCTCTAGGTCATGTTAGGTACGAATATGGTACCACCACCACGTCACACCCACGTGCCAGCCAGATGCCACGTTCCCCTCCTTGCACAGGGCAGGCAGCACAGCCTGTGCTCAGGGACACCTGGGAGGATCCTGATTTGAGACTGCTGATAGTTTTCTGTCTCCAATTGACTATTTACAATCGGTTCCTATCTAGCCTGGCTAACAGAAAAAACCTCGTTTGGACTCAGATGTAGCTTTGTAACTGGCAGACACACCAGAGCGTGCCAGTTCTCACGTTTTCCAAGCTTACCTTCTCAAGCTAAACAGCAAGGATAAAATAAGGTATCAAGGTAGAAAATCCACACATCCCCCTGGCATCATGAAACCTGAGACGCATCCATAGCACTAACTTCCCAACATAGAACGTTTCCTGGTTTTACATATTTGAGGATTTAGCGCTAATCCTTTCCTCAAAACCTATACAACACTGAAACAAATCACACAACAACCAGCTGAAGAGCGAACATATAGATGTCACTCCATACATGCACCGCGTGCTTCAGCTGTGCAGTAACTGGGTCTGCACAAAGCACTTAAATACAGACCATGCTGTCAAGCAAAGCCAAAATTTCATGATGTACCTTGGAAACAAAATGCACATGGTACACAATCTGAGCTTCCAATTTTGTTTTGTCAAGAGAAAGTACATTTCTAAGCCTCCTGGCTGTGAGGATAGCCTTGGAAACACAAACCCTGATATCTGCTTGAGTCCATAGACTGTTGGAAACAGTGACTCATGCATGAATTCCCACTGCCCATTAATCTCAAAGTGTAAGCACTTATGCAGCAATAATGGTGTTTTAATGTCCTGGCAAAAATGGGAAAAAATGGTTAGCAGAATTTGGGAGTGACTGTCAGGAAATGAAGATAAAGACAATGCTTGGAGGACAGCAAGAACAAGGAAGGGACAGGAAAAAAAGAAGTAAGTTCTGAAGCACAGCTCTCCAAGCCAAACAGGAGTTCAGCTACCACCTGTTTCCAGAAGCCATGTTTTCGCACTCATCTCCATGTAATATCCCTCAAAACAACGGCAGATCTGTGGCTGGCTAAGTATAAACCCCCCTCCTTTACATAGCCAGCCAGAGACCTCAATGAAACCACAGTGGGCTTCAACCCCACTCTTGCACTTTGGCAAGCTGTTAAATGTACAAGACCTAACTTCAATGCATGGAACACTGTACCTCCAGACCCTGACGTAACAGCACTGCAGAAGTGAACGCTAGATCCTGCTCAACAGCTACGTCCAGAATATTTTAAGTGGTTAGCGCAGCACATTGAGCTTGTGAAAGACCAAATACTCTGTCAAACTGACTACAGCCCTAATGTTTACAAGAAAACTGCCCAGTTTCCTATTAGACAATTGACCAAGAATATCTAGTTTTTTTGTGAAGAAGGGTACTCTCTGAACAAAAAGGGAAGCATTTTATTTCTACCATCTCCAACTTAAGTTACTGTTTTGTTGGTTTTTCTTCCCTAGCAAAAATTCTGTAGCTACATGAAGGTAGATATTTTTGTCTCATCCAAAACAATTAGAGCAATGCAGAATTCAGACTTACAGTTAATAACTTTTTGCTCTGTTTCCCTTATACAAAATTCGTAAGATGACTTAACACCCAAATCCCAGCTTTTCAACCACTCAAACTACTTCACAGCACTCAGCTACAAATGTATATTTTAGTTAGACACCTTTTGAAAGTTTTATTCTATTTTTAGCTTGCATATCTCATTGAAGTGACAGGACGTTTACAAATGCCTATTTTTAAATATGGTATAAATGGTCCAAATGAGAATGTTCTCAAACCCAGTAATTGTTTCCAAGATTAAAGCAAAATGAGTTAGAACACGTCATTTGACATTACAGTAAGAGGCCAACTGTTGCTCAATCCAATGGAAACAGACGTCTTTCAGGAATCTTAATTTTCAGTATTTTGGAATACTGAATGCAAGTAACTAGCACAGACGTATGCAGACAGCTAGCAGTACAAGGACATAACTATTTTACTATCACACTTCTGCTTAACATGGAATTGTTAAGAATTTTAACATTTCTTTTAGATCTTCTATTTTAAGAACTGTTTTTCCAGTGCTGAGTTCCTTAGTTCAAGCTTCTGCTGCTTAAATACATACATGGGTATTACCTCTGCCATTCACATGATTTCCAAGTTAATACTAACACACCAAAGGGAAATATTTAACATCTAGATATGCACTCTGTGTTGCAGATCCAAGACAAATGCAGTTTCCATCCACAGAAAAACAATCTTGCAACAATCTTGTTTCCACTGTAGTTCTTAAGCTGTCCATGCCACTCTGCAGAGACAGCTTCACAGTTTATGAAATGCATAACACACATGGACTTCCCAAATTTAAACCAGGGAAGTCCACCCATGCCTGCAGTGCATTTCTGCAGATGTCCCTGTACAACCTCACAAGTAGCTGGAGACTAGTGTAGATGTGTCCAAGCACATTTCAGTTTAGTCCCTGAAAGCATGTCCTGGTAATAAACTTGCATAAGTAAAATTAAGCACAGATTTATCAAAAAGAGGTTTGGCCTTTGAAGAGCAGACAGAGAGAATGGGTTGCACCTTTAAAAAAAAAAAAAAAAGAAGTGGGGAAGTGGGTAACAGGTGAGCAAACTGTGCTCACAGAACAGCTGACAGTAAAACTTCACGTACAACCAAACATTGCTATCAAAGCTTTAAGTTGAGGGGATTATATCCTGCTGTCTAAAATCACAGTCTTTTCAAAAGGCCAAAAATGTGGGAGATTCTAAAGACAATATTATCTCCTGGGGATGAAGAAATAAAAGTGATAGACATGAAATAATAAGTATACCACTACCACAGTACATCAGAATGGTTTTCATGCACAGACCGCAATAATCCTTTACATTAGCTTGCAATGTTTTGTACAGATTCACGATCTGTATAACTGAGTAAAACACCAATTAATTGAGGAATAGTGGTCTCCAACAAAACCAGGTAGATACCAGGCCCAACAGCTTGAGGCATGTACTAAGACTATGTCCCTGTATAGTGATAAAACATTTACACAAGTGAAGCATTCGCCATGTGAAAGGGAGAACTGCTTACATCCAGATAAATTGCAGAGGAAGAATCTGACATGTGCAAACAGCCACTTTTGCTTATTCAAGCTGATGAGTCACATGATTAATTGCCATACTTTGCATTGTTCAGATAAGGCGTAAAGGTACAAACAAGGAAGAACCTACCAGGACTCTCTACTCGCTTGTAGTGGTAGGGGTTGATGCAAACCTCCTTCTGTTTTGAACCAAAGGGAAACTCACAGCATTCCAGTGGTTTCAGTTCATGATGGCTCTGCAGGTCTGGCCAGCGCCACACTCTACAGTAAATTACATGTGGTAGCCCTTTCCGGTGCGAAACCTGAAGCCTGCCGTCCAAGGAACGAGGAATTGTGACACAGTTGCTGGGCTGACCAGGACAGCTTAACGCTTTTTCCAGCTCCTCCATAGCACCTTTTTTCTTCTTCAGTTTTTTCACTAATGCATCAACAGCTTTCTCTGCCCATTTTTCTTCTTCATCTCCCTGCTTCCATCCCAACAGCCTCTTCACTGCTGGGCTGGTGAAGGAGAATAAACTTGTCACATTCATGGTGACCCCACTGTGGTGATACCACAGAACCGAGCAGGAGAACCTGTCCTATTCTTCCACCACCACCAGGATACAGCAGATTGTGTTGGCAGTTAAAAACAGCCTGTCTCAAACAATCCTGGTCCTTTCTCCTTTTCAGTCCTCCAGTCCCAGGAAGGCAGTGCTAACATCCCCCCTTGATGGACGCAACCTTCTCAATATTCTAAACCCTTCCGGCTGAGAACCTGCAGGAGATTATCAAAGGGAAAGAAAAAAAAAATTAAATTAACATACAGCAGTTAAAAACACCCCCCACCCAAAAAAACAGCCAGCACCAAAAATCCAACAAAGTCTAGACAGCCTCCAGAACTGGACTCAAGGCACATCTGATGAAGACTTTTAAGCAGCAGGGCTTGCTACTGAAGTCCGTATATCCCTCTCTCTAAAACAGCCCTGAATAAATGAGGTGATCACCATGGAAAATAATGACGCAGCATAAACAAAACCAAAAGAGGTTGGGGAGTGAGGGTTAGTGGGAGGAAAGGGCAGGGGGCAGAGGTAGGTGGTGCAACAATTCCCCATCAGCTCAGTTCCCTTATCCAATTTGCTGTGTGACCTCAGTGATTTTTGCGCCACGCAGCAAGGGGGACAGCAACTGCATTTGCCAGCTGCAATCAATACTTCTGCTCAGTGCCCAAGTGGGGCTTCAGTTAGTACCATGAGAAGCTCGATAGAAGTCAAAACCGAAAAAGACATGGCTGTATTCCCATGCACACTCTACAAAAGGGCAAGGGTCCTACATTAGAAATGTAGTTCACATTAAACCTAGCCTAAAACAGTCCCTCAGATTTCATCTTTCACCATTAAGTGTGCAGGGCGCTCCCCTCTGCCTACTAACCATTGCAACCTTAAGCAGCAAAACATCCCAAGGAACCAGTGCAAGATTGTTAGTGCTTTTTTTATTTATTTATTTTAGAGAGCAAGTGGAAGCAATATGCCCCAACAGCATTGTGCCACCCAGCTCTCTCCAACTGACAGCGATGCAGTTCAAAAATCACGGCGCTAGCTTTGTGCGCATCACGATCTGAAACAAAAACAGTTCAGCTTCACCTCCACCCTACTTTGAGGAATAAACCAAAAAGAAGGAAAGAAACGAAAGATCTTTGCCCTCACTCATCTCACATGAGGAAGAAAACTCCATCTCCCCACCCCATCAAAAACCTTCACAGCACATAAGCAGGCTGTGAGGGAAAGATACCATGAACTTACTTCACCGGTTACATCCTGACCCTTCCCGTTGCAATGCCTGCCTGATGTACTCAAGGACACATGAAGGACTGAGAAGAAGGAGGAAGTCCTGATAAGAGGATTTTAGACGGCACAGTGGTCCTTGAGTTAAGAGATATGGAACAGGGATGAAGCAATGGGTGAAGAGGGGGAGGAGCTCCATACATGAAGAAGCTCCTGCTGTGGGCAGTGAGTTTTGTACTTGCCTGGGCTGGGAGGAGGCAAAAGGCTCTGCCAGGGGAATTAGGAGAGACTCCGCACTGGCAAGGAGGGGCGGGGGGGAATCAGACAAAGAGCACTAAACCACTGATTTTTGAACAGAGCATGAAGACAGACAGGAAACGCATCCTGGACTGGATACCAACAGGTTGCAGAGGAAGGGGAAAGGGGAAAAGGATATGAATGTTTTTGTTGCCATCAGAAAGACAAAAAAAAAAAATAATCCCCCAACCAACCAGCAACCTATACACACATAGAATAGACAGTGTCAGCACACCCTCCTCAGACAGAATTTTAGTTATACTAAGAAAAGATTAGCAGAGCATTTACAATTTTACTATCTGCACACTTACTCTCTATACTATCATGCACCGTAATGTAATTGTTTCATAGTGTAACACTATACTTGAAGTAATTTAAGCTGAAAACCATCTAGTTGATTCAAATTAATTTATCACTAAACCAATTATCTAATTGCAAAGGTTCAGTTTTATTAGGCTGAATGCATAATCATTATTTACACAAATGTAGTTTATGGACTAAGACACAGACCATGACTACCTGCACTTTGTCCCATTCCTTTTATGCTAAGAATTGTATTTGAAATAATAATGTCAATACAACGGAAGATTTGCATGAGCCTGGGGCAAATTTAAGAATTTATTTTAGTACCCGGGCATGTGCTATATTGTTAAATGAACTGAAACTCCATTACTGTCACTGACTGCACCCTAGGTATACAGTGCATATACGGATAAAGAGCTCTATTAAAATGCTGTCCTAATTTAAGACCCCTATTACCAGAACTTCAGTACACGTGCTTCGAATGTGCTTGTAACTAACAGAGTTATTCTCAACTCATATATAGTCTGTAACTCAATCAACATTCTAAATATCTTTCTTCTGTATCTTTCAAAAGACACAAGTTCCACACACAAAAGTTACAAGTTCGTCGTACATCACCAAGTAGTCAAGTCAATCTTTCTACTTCACATTCATTTGAATTAAAATAAAATAAAATAAAATAAAAATTAAAAGACTTGAAGTTCTAATAAAAAGGAAGGTATAAAGTCTAAAGCTCAATTCAAACTTCTTTCAACATTGATAATGAATGCAGACATGCATTTCCCATTTCCACCAAGCTAAAAAAATTTAAAAATAAGTGGCCAACCTACTTGCTGTAAAAAAAAGAAAAAAAGAGTCCCCTCTATAAGACTGTACATTTATACCAGTGCTTGAAAATACAACCCTAACATGAGCTAGTACAAAAGCTCTGCAAAGACTAAGATGACATTCAGATGCAGCCCCAAGTAGTCAGACCATAGGAACAGATTTTCTGAAGTTTTTGGATCAAATCCTGCAACACACACCTCCCACTCCCAAAATCATACGCTCCAAAATGTATTTCACCATCACAATCAAAGGTATTATCTTAACAGCTGGCATGTCTGTAGCAACAACTGCAGCAAGAAACACACTGGGAGCAGGAGGAGTAGCATTAGGTACGATGCTTGTAGATACGCCTGGAAGTAATGCAGCTCAGCAGGACCTAGCTGGTACCAGACCCCAGCCCAGGGCCTCCTGCCCGAACAAAGTCTAAGCACGCTCCAAGCCCTGAACAAGCCACGAGATAAAGTAATAGGGGAGAAAACCCACAGGCTGCTGTATTCTATTCATCCTAAGCTCCAAAATCAGTATTAAGCTTTTTTTTTTTAAAAAAAAAAAAAAAAAAAAAGGGCAGCGTAGGTGGAGTTTTTTGTTTCCAAGAAGCAGAGAGTGCGTCCGCAGTGCTGAGCCCTTGCCAGTACATTCCGTTTCCCTTTCTGCCACTCTTGGTTTTTGCAGTGCATCATTTCCTGTATTACTTTTGCACAAAGTGGTCTTATCAGCTGGAAGTGCAAAATAAAGATTAAACCACGAGTCAGCAAATGACACGGTCCGCGTCTTTCTTCCCCAAATACATGTGCCCTTCTGGGAAAGTAGGAGTTAGTATTTCCAATAGCTGAGTGACCACCAGCCCTTGCAGGGCGTGTTTATTCACGAGGTATGGGTGAAACAGAAACCTAGGCCAAACAACAGGACGTTCTCCAAAAGGCAGCCTAGAATCAGTTTAAAGGAAATTTGTTACCCACTTTTCAGCCATTCTTTACACATCAAAACCCATGCACTTTTTATTATGCGTTCTGTCTGCTGATGGATGAGTTGGAATCAACAAACTTCTTTTAAATCCCAATGCTGCTTTATTTGTCTTTCTTCACTGCTGCTGTCTTTTGTGTAATATTTGGATTAACATAGAAACCTCCATGCAGCTTGTGAGAAGCCTTTAAAAACAAAAAGTGAGCATTATATATATAGCTGTTTAGGCAGTCTTCTATTTAAACAAACATATTTAGGCAAAATGCCTAAGAGTGAAGTTCCATTTTTCTAGCCCTGTCAGCAACACTAAGCAGACATTAAAATATTCAGTGAGACTGTTTTCAAATTCCCACAGGAGATCCCATAGGAAACTGTTCTACTTTGCATAAATGACTGTTTTTGGTGGGCGGTGAAAGGGTTAGGACAATTAGATGATCCTCTCCCAGGAGGGGAAGTGAAACAACTCCTAGCCCAAGTTTCAGGCAAATAAGAAGTGTCTCTAACTCTTCTACTAATTTCATTATTTATATTACAGGCTCAGTGATGAAGGCAAAAAGGATCCTATTAAGTATTTTTAATATATGCTCGGCACAGTTAGACATAAAATGGGGCAGGAGCCACAGTGAAGAGAATCTACGTAATTGTTAATGGAGAAAACTGTCTAGTCTCTGACTACATTTTTAAAATCCCATTTATCTTATTTTATTTTATGTACCTCTTCCCAGTGTCCATTACTTATTGACAATATAAAGAAATAACAAGCAGAGAGATTTTAATTTCTTAAAAAATATTTAGTAATTTACCTTCTCTGAAAGAGACATCTTTTCAGCAACTCATGTACTCAGTACAATATTTAGAACCTTTAAAAAACAAACAAACAAACAAAAAAAAAAAACAACGAAAAAAAGATCAGATTTTGGCATAGAAGCCAGGGAGCTCTCACTTTAGTCCTGCAAGAGCTATTTCCATGTATTACTAAAAAGCACGCAGTCTAAGCGGCTGTAATGCTAGAATGTGTTACAACAGATTGCGCACTAACTTCCTCTGGCTCCCTATTCTTGGAGCAAGCAGCAAAGTTTCAATTTCTTTCTTCAAGTGATGTGACTTGTAAAACAAAGTCCAGGGTCTTCTACTGAATTACTCTGTTTTTAATCAAAGAGTTCTTTCTTTGTACCTTCTTACGGTAGAAGATCAGATCTTGGAAAAAATGCATGGAAACCTGGTAGAAGCCTCAGTGGCATTACAGTGAAAGTGCAAATAGAAAGCAAGTTTCATTTCAAAGTGCTGTAAAAGTCATTAGAGAGTTTATATAGAACCTGACTTGGCTTCCCTTGTATTTCTGAAAAGGACAAGGAGAACCAAGAAAAAAAACAACAACCAACCAACTCTTAAATGTCTTCTTGGCATGGCAGAAAGAATTAAAAACAACCACAAATTCAACCTTAAAAATGCAATCATGTGTTAACTTCTGCTACATATCATATTGATACAGGTATCAATATGTGAAACATGCATATATGTATCAAGTGTTGGAGGAAGGAGAGAGCACACTGGTGCTGAAAGTACTTCATCATACTTAACAGGAATAGGTAGCTTTTTTCCTGACAGTGCATTAGACTCCCTTCCTTATGCCCAGCAAGGGCAAACAGGATACTTCCAGCCTGTTCTGCCAAGCAGCCTGTGTCTTGGATCCTGAGACAGATCAAAGCACCTGGCCCGAGAAACCTCCTCTAGGACCACAGCTCACACTATTTGGCTGAGGGACTGCCCTTCCCAGGAAGCCTCCCATATATCATTGCTCAGCCCACGGAGAAAATCCTTTTAGATACCTGCGTGCGTCCTTCAGTTCAGCAGACGGCAGGAGAGCAAGTGTCACGTAAAGAGCAGATGCTGACTGCACCCCAGCTAACCGTAACAGCAGCCTGTACAGTTTCCTGTAAGAAATATCTACCTGTTCTCAACAGGGCAGTAATTTGCCTTTAAAAGAAGGACTTGCATAACTTCTAACTTATCAAATAAGCCAAATCAAATCCGTGAGTTCCCGAGCATGACCTGAACAGCAAAGAACAGATTCACCACTCGCTCGAAATGAGATAGCAGGGCCAATGTATGCTTTACCAGTGGAGGGGAGGAGGGCAACAGTGACCCAAAGAACAAAACCCCCACTGCTGTTACTCCAGAGCATGAAGAAATAACCTGATGCTATCAATATCTGCCAGCTCCTTCCCAATGCTCACCGCAGATCAAACCAAGTACACAGTGTCCAGACAGTTTCTACTGAACTGCAGCTTTTCCTCCACTTGCCTACCCACCCAGCTTCTGGCAGACAAAGCTCTGATCCTTGCCCTGGAAGTCTCAATTATCATGATTACAAGAATGAAACAATAGCAAATTCTTACAGGTTTTCTGGATTTGTACTTTGCCTTCTCAAATTGAAGTTACTAGATTTGAAAGACTTAGGGTAACTTCACTGTTGCTTCTCCAGAGAAAATACTTGGTTTCCATATATGTTAGAGACTGGATCCTGTGTTATAATCCAACTAAAATGGCATAAAAGTCTTTTTAAGAAAATACATACCTGTGAGAAAAGCTAAAGAACATAGAGGTGCTTCCCCAATTTTATCAGAGATGCATCAACAATTAAATTTGCCCTTTTTCTGATTAAGAACACTCTTCCCAATGCCTTTGCAACTGTTTTGACATATTACAAACTATATTCCTGAAAACAAATATGAACACCACATCTTGCAAGAGGCTTATCTACACCTTCATTAAAGCACAGCTCCTCCCTGTTTACAAGAAGCACCAACATGTACCACCTCTTAAATGTTCACCAAATCCTCAAATCGTGCAGTTTTAACCTGAGTTGAGAATCAATGGCAAATTTGTAGTTTGCACTGCTCATTCCTGTGTTCAGATTTTTTTTTTTATTCATTCCTGTGTTCAGACACACGTCAGACTCCATGAAGTTGCAAACTGCCAGCTCTTCCTTTAATACTGCCTGGTCTCCTCACTACACTGATTTGACTTGCCAAAAATACAAAAACAACCCCTAACAGCAAGTTTGCCAAGTTACTTGATCAGGAAGCTGGAGAAGCCTGGTACACACCAGGGCTAGTACAAGTGGGACACATCAAAACGTACACCTCAAGCGTTGACAAATCCCTTTTGGTGTCAGCAAACAGTTGGACTGAATCTGATGTGTTATCAAAGATTATCTCTAAAACCGCAACTTAGTATTTTAAGTGAGGAAGGAACTATAATTTGATGATTCAGTCAAGACTCTGGCACAGATGGGATTACAAAACTATGAACTTCACTAAAATAACCTGTAAGATGAATATGGTGCTGTGAACCACAAAACTTGCCAGGACGGTGTTCATGAGGGTTTTTTTCTAAATGCTATGAAGGAGAAGACTCTTCATTTTTCACTCTCTCAAAGCTGAAGGCCTCTTAAAGAAATCCTCAAATTAAGACACAACATTGGAAAGAAAAAAATATCCAAACAGTCAGCAAGAGACAGAATGAATTACCAGCCAACACAGTGGGTATTTCATTGTGGATCTCTGGGGTAGGCTTATCCGCTTCACTTGTGCTGTGGGGTATTTAAACCCCACATGTTTTCCCACCAGGCATCAGGAACGCTCAGGAGTGGGCAAGGAGCTCACAGTCAGCATCGTGAGATGACACAGGCCAAGTCCTGAAAAATGCAGAACAACCTATAGACCAGTTTGGAGCACTGGTTATAGCTTTGTGCATAAGGGACATCCACAAAAATGCCATGACTAGTCTAGCTATTAAAGTAAGTTGGAAGTCCTTTACTAAAAGGTCAAAAGGCTAGGGAAAATGGGGGTGGGGGTGGGTGGGTGTCCCTTTCATCATAAAACCCCTGTATAACTCCCTTTTTCCACAAAGACCATTCCCTTTCCTGACTTTTTGAACTGTCTTTAGAAAACAGGTGTTGTTTACAACAATAACAAACACGCATCTGTGTGGGTGTGTTAATACACACAAAGGCAGGATAACTGAAACCTCTTCCTATATTTAGATCTGTCTGGTCAGCTCTAATTGCATAATTTAATCAAAACCCTCTCCAACGGAAACACATCCATATTCATCACAAGCATCAAAGGAAACATCTTTACAAACTATATCCTTTTACAAACCAACACATGGTCCCACGCCACTTGTCCAATTGTTGAATTCCTCCTTTGGGAAGGGCATGGAATTTTATTTCTTTTTATCAGCTGAAAAAAGCATTTCCCTTCGATTCATCAGCACAGGGCGGGAGGAACTTCCTTCACAGGTGAGATGGGGAAAACTTACTGACATGTCACATTCAGGGATTTTTTTTATTTTTTTTAAGAAGTAGTTAAAACATACATTTGCAGCATAAAGGGAAATCTTTGAAAACAAAAAGAAAAATGCCCATCACCACTCAGGCATCAAATTTTTTGAGTAAAACTCATAAAATGCAAGATGTGTTCTGTCTTCACAGAAAAACACAGCCTAGCACAGACTGCATGGCTTTAGCATGGGGTTTGTCAGCCCCAGCCATTGTAGTGCTACAAGGGGGTATTTTTAAGGAGGGAACCCCACCAAATGCACTCCAGTTATGCTCAGCTGATGGCTTCTGTGAGCCACTGCTCCTGCAAGTGATTCATTTTATCAAGAACATGCACCAATACATTTACATCAGCTGCATTAAACCACTTCTGAACACTATGACCCTGACCTCATTTATCAGAGATTAAGTAAAGATGTTAAATTACATCTCAAGATCCCCAGCTTTGGAGCAGAACGTTTCACCAAAGCAAGAGACAACAAAAACTGAGAAAAAAAATTTACGTATTCACTAATAAAAGCATTGTCAGGTCAAGCCTCAAAGCAGAATAAATGGATGAATATTAAACCAAAAAGGAACATTTTTAAAATAATTAAATTTTTTCACAGATTAGTCCCCCACCCACCATTTATACACCTGAAATAAAAATAGCCTCTTTAGTTTGCCAATATTGAAGACATTTCAATGCATTTCATGAGATGCACGCTTCAGTTTTTAAAAACGATTCCTCTAAATTCCTCTTTGTTTTATTTGCAAAAACTAAGGAGGTACTTTTTGCCTTTAAATGACCTTTAACACACTGTACTTTCATCATGCCTTTAAAATGTCAAGAGGCAGAGCAAAAGATCTACATTAAATTTCGTGAAGTGTCCTGCAATTCACAACTACCATTCTCGACAGAGAAAGTGTTTAGAGATGATACAGCTCTCCAAGCCAAATTTATACAACCCAGAAACAAAACATCAGTATTTGCCAGAGTTCCATCATCCAGTGAAACACTGTTTAATTACAGTATTAATTCAGTGGTCTTCTGAAAACTGTGACTGAACTTCAGATGACACAAAACCCGGTCTGCTCCCGGTCCCCAGGGCAGCGAGCAGCAGCTGAGCTACCACATTGCAGCAGATACTCCCCAGCAGTACCCTGGTATTTGTTAAGCCACCTGAACTCACCAGACCCCTTACAAATGGAAGGAGCGAAGATCGCAGTGTTTAGAGATGCTGCTTCTGCTTACGCAGAAGAAAATGACACTACTTTGAAGATTACAATTTACAGGCAAATACAAATTTATAGGAATCCTCCTGAGATCAGGTCAAGGAAATTTTGGGTTCGTGTTTAAAATACAACAGGAAACATAGATCTAGGTTGATCAAGGCCTTTACTGGCACGTGAGGTACAAGCCTGAACTTGCCTACACTAAAAACTTGAACTGCCTTCAACTACACCAATGTAATCCTAGAACAGGGTACAATTTCACCAATATTAAAAACTATACTTGTGGAAGAATAAAGCTATTGACATACAACTACAAAAGCATTTACATGGTCTCTTAATTTTACAGATGTTTTCATCTAGACAATTATTCTACGTAACCAAAGGAACAATTCTTGGTTCAACTGAAGACCAGGCATTAGGAGCACTAGCTTTCCCCTGAATTGGCACGCACTCTTGGAACAAAACAAGTATCACATGCTACTGTAGTTGGAGGCCAACAACCTTCCAGATGACAGTCAGTTCACCAATGAACTCTAAAAGCTCCCTTCTCAGGAGCGTTTTAAGCCAAAGAAGTCTACTGACTGCAACTGAATTGGCTATCAGTGCCATTTTTTCCTGCCATACCTAAGCCTGTAAAACCGTGTTGGCAGAAGGAGTACTGTCACTGAGAGCACTGGGCTGCTGCTCAGCAGACACAGCTCCCATTTCCTTTGGGCAAGCTACTTCCTCACATCAAGCCTCAGCTTCTCCTGCCAACAAGCGGAGAACAAAGCTCTTGAAGGCTACCAGTTGAAAGGCAAGTATTAGACAAAGAAAGCAAGAGGGATGACCACCAGCACAAAACTTTGCTGGCAAGACAGCACCAAGACAACAGCTCTGTGACAGCACATGCCATTCCCCAAACAACACCTCCACACCATGGAGGAAGCGGGTAGTAAGTCACTCAGCCAGAGGCAGCTTGCCCTGACCAAGAACTGATGACCACTGCAGTGAGGGGCCAGAGGGCAAAGGCACTGGGGCTGAGATCAGGTGGTAGGGCCTCCTACTACTGCTGACAGGGAATGGCCAAGCACAGACCCAGAAGGTACAAACACAGCTTCTGCCTTCTAAAAGGCACAAAATGAGGGCATCCTTGTATGTGAGGACTCAGAGAGATCCAAAAGACTGTGGGATGAGGCAAGAGCAGCAGTCACAGCCCCGTGCCAGAACATCTGCAGAATCTCACGTCAAACTGTTATCTCATATTCATGAGATCAAGGCTTTGGAGGGTTTTGTACAAAGGCTTCAACCCACTGATAGGAACTGATAGTTCATACAGCACTTGGCAACTGTGTAGCTTGAAAGGAAGTGGGAGATATCCTCCTACATTGCTTACCGGGAATACGGAAGTTTTACAACACGAGAAAACGGTTGTAATCTATCTATCTCATCCCCTGGTTATCTGTAAGCTTTTTATGATTTTGGAAGAAGAATCAAGCCACATAAAGAATTACTCAGTACCCTTTCCTTATCTGCGAGCTTTTTTTATTAACTGAGCCTATATGATTCTGCATGTGGAATTAGGGCAACTTATTATTCATTCCACCATAATTTTCCAAGACCAGTTTAAAGTTTCAAAATTCAGGTTTTGCAAAGTTGCAGTACTGCAACCTTACAGCTGAGACACCAAAACACAGTATTCCCTGAACACCACATGCTCTGCAGGGTCAGCAGCAGGCTCAAACAGCCATAATGCTTCCCAAATTTTCCACTGCTGCCTGCTACTGAAGAGTCATAGCTGTCCTAGTACAGAGGACAGAAGGACTCCAAGCCTCGAATATGTCACAAAGTGAGACTGCAAGGATGAATTTCCAGGACTTGCAGCTTTCCAAGACAACTTACTACTCAGGCTGAAAGCTGGTGCACAAAAAGAGCACACAAAAATTTCTAACTCCTTGTCTTTAAACTGACAGTCTAGATGCCTTTAATTCTGGGGCTGAAACCAGTACTCCCCAGATCTCAAGATAACGAGCCTTTAGGCGCAAGTGACCCTGACTGCTGGCTGGCCTGGAAGATTGAGAGTCCTCGTGTCCCAAGTCAGGGGAGGCAAGAAGCTGGGGAAAGCTGTGATGGAAACCTACGTATACTCAGAAATACAAGGCTTCAGCCAAAGCAGCCTGCCACCAGCGCTCCCAGTTCACAAACCACAGGAGATGCATAGGGTCTGACCATGAGCAAGAGTCATAGCTGATAAACTAGTGGGGACAAGGGCAATGGAACAGTTATACAGTAAACTGTAGGAAAGAGCCCTGGAGTGTTTATGCCAGTTATGTTAGCTGATGTTTTGTGCAGAGAACAACATTTCAAAGAAGCCTGCAGCCAAGCCAGAGGGAAACAAACAAACAAAAAAAATTATAGTCAGGTTCCCAAGGGTCTGGACAGTACTTTGGCATAGCAGAAGGCTACAAGGGAATTCAGCGAGAACCTCACTCCAGCACTGACACTATTGTATTTCAAATTTATGGATAGTCTAATTCCTTGAAGTTAAGAAATATACTACAATGCAATGTTTGAAGATGTTAAATAGCTAGCAGTAACAAGAAAAAGGGGTTTAAAACACGTTTACCATATACCGTTAAAACAAGTGCTTTCTAAATTTCTTTTGAGAAAAGTGGATTGAAAGCCAAAAATTTCAGTGACTTATGCAGTGGTGCAGAACCCAGGAAAGCTACAAACAGTGCATTGGCTTATAGCGTGTATCATCTTCAGGCGTCGCCACTGGCAGTGGTTTCCGGTAACACCAGCCTGCTTTTACAGAAGGGTTTTTAATGGATTTAATATTTAGCTTTTCTCTAGTTTCTTGATAATGCTGCTAACAGTACCTGGTCTGCTACCTGTTTCAAGTTATTTAATCCTCCGAAGAGGAAAAGAAAGTTTCTACTATTGAGAAGTTAAACTTGGAGGACGTTCCCAATGAGGAAAAATATTTGTCCTATCTCACACAGAACAGGCACTAGACGTGCTCTGCTCACACGGTTGCATTAAACTAGAAAAACATTTCTCCTATAGCTTGCAGTCTATACCAGCAAAACAGCACTTGACCAGAAAAGCTTGTTTAAGTGTTCCTCCCTGTCCATCCTCCCTCACCCCCCATAAAATATGCTGTATCGTTAATCATTGTTGTTTTGCTGCCAATATAACTACACTGGGGCTTTGTGACTGACGTAACTGTTGGCAGTCTAACCTCACCATGCTAATCACCAACACAAGTATCTGGGAAAAAACCCTGTAAATTAGACCTTTCCTTGGCAAGCATATTAAGGAAGTCTTCATAAACGAGTACGATAGTACTCCCAGATAACTGGCTACCTCCAACAGCTGCCTTGGGCCAGCAAGGTCACAGGTCCACAAGCAGATGGGCAGCTCTAACAGCTCGCCCCCACCCAAAGAGAAAAGGTTTCCCTTTACTCCCTTGTCCCAGCTTTGGTACTCCAATATAATTTTTCCCCTGCTTACAGTCTGCAGCCAATTCACCTTCCTAACCTGACAAAAACAACAACAAAAAATGTTCTGCAGAACAGCTGGATCAGCTTAGACCAGGATGAGGACCAAAGTCACCCAGCCAGCATACGCAAAGAAATCTGCAGCTGAGGTTGAGGGGAGCCAAACTGTTAAACGTTCTCTCCATCTTATGGAGCTGCCACTCTCAAATTTTAAATGATATCCAGGACAAAGATTAGCTCACACTCAGACGCGAGTACTTCAGTCGATTTGCAAAACCTTGTCTCATCCCCAGAGCAATGAGCTCTGCTCTAGGTGGTTCTGAATGCTCTAGCAAGCACTTCAACCTGCCTCTGCTACCACTGTCTTCTGCTCTAGGTAAGTTGGTAGCAAACTTCAGAAAAAAGAAGAGTGATTTCATATCCATCTGTCCAAAAATACCACACACTACAGAGTTTTAAGCTGAGAGTATTTATAAAGTATTTTCCAGATGAAATCTAATACAACACATCACAGAAACTATAATTGTGTTATCTTAGGTTTTTAAGTTAATAAAGACAAAGACTTCTCCTTTGGCTACTACATCCAAGTAGAAGCACTTAACACTGACACGAGCTCGCATGGATAATAAAGGGCCTATTATTAAGTATGCCAGACTGTAAAGCCAGCAGCGGGCAAAAATGCAAAACAGGAAACTCTAACAGCAGAGATGGCAACCTATATGTGAGCCAGGTTTTCTGAAACATTCAGCAAGGTCAGAATTCACATTTTTCAAAGTAATATAGTTCATCACTGCATTCAGCAGGTAACTAGCAGAACAGGGATAAAGACATTACCAATGTCTGTTTATCTGTCTATCTATCTATCTCAGTGATAAAAAGGCAGAAGTGTCTGACAAGAGGAAAGATCAAGAGACTGAAGAGAGATGAAACTCTGGTCCTGAACACTGAAGATCTATGGTGAGACTTCAGTAAAGCCCCACAAGTTGAGTTGCTGTCTCCCTCATCTCCCTCTTCCCTCCCTGTGCAGGGAAGCACATACTTTAGATGCATTTGAGACTCCTGAAAGACTACACATTTGAAATTAAACCAGTGTAATCACATTATACATTAAACAATCCCTGAAGCCATCATGTACATCTTGTCAGGTCTATGAGAAAGTCTAGGTAAATTTCAAATCTACTTGCATCACTGTTGTGATAAAACAATAATGCTGTTGTCATACAACTGGAAAAAAAAGAAGCCATCTGGACACAGTCCTGGGCAACCCGGGTAGCCCTTGAGCAGGGGGTCAGACCAGGTGACCTGGTGACCAGATGAACCAGAGGTTCCTTCCAATCTCAACCATCCTGTGATTCTGTGAAGTTCTCAAAACAACCACCTGCTAATCATTTGGAAACAAGAATTTGGTCCACATCAGAAAAACAATTGGTTCAGGAAAACTGTATGGAACTCTGCTTGCCTCAGCACAAATACAAAAGCACATCAAGTGCTCACAGACACATGTAGGATGCAAGCTCTATTTGCCGTGCATAGACAAAGTCACAAGAGAAATACTTTTTAAAGTGATATGGCATTTTTACCAGAAATCAAACTCAATGGATCCTGTCATATTAATCAAAAATCATATATTTCAACAGAGGATAGAAGATTTGTCCAGAATTCTGTAAAGACTAGACTCATGAATTATTATGAAAATCTCAATCAGATTACTGTTTCCCTGATTTTGACCACTTCACCAAATCCTATTTAAAATGGCCTGTTACCTTACTGTACTACTTTTAAGAATGTCAAATACCAACCAGAAAGAGCCGAAGGCAAAGCAGAGAAAAACATTATGAGAAATAACCCCTCCAAATTTTACATAACTTTTAGAATATTTTCAAAGCATCCAAAAGTCTTCTGAGTTGCCTCACTCATCCTTCCTTCACTGCTTGTACCCTTGAAGTTTGGCTTCATGCATGGCTCCTTTCCATTAAAATGCAAGATGTTTGTCCTCATCACTTGTCACCTTGCTTCACATACAGCCCTGATAAGAAGCCACCTTTCCACCCCTTTTTTCACTGCTTGTGGGCTACTGAAAGCTTCAGATCTACAGAGGTTCCCATACCATGCTCATTGCTATAGCACCAGGTATCTTAAGCAACCATGACCAACCCTTGTCATGTTCACGTACTGTTTGTTTCCCAGCCTATCTGCAAAGGCAAGATGGATTGACTTAATATACATGGAGTAAGGTCAATAGAAAGAAAAACCCTCAGACAACTTGTATTTGTACGAACCTGAAGAGAGAAAGTCCTCCCTAGGTTAAAATAAAACCAAACCAAAACCACCTTCCCCAATGCAGATTTCAGTCAGGAAACCACAACAGTGGTAAAAATATGACAGATTTCACAACAGAGCATTTAGATACCAAAAGGAAGACCTTTCATTAAACACAATTGTGTTTTATTGATAAGCCAGGTTTAGTAACTTTTCAGGACCTGTGAGTAGAATCTATGTTCCTAAGCAGGTACTAGTGGCCTAACTTGAAAGTAACTTTCTTCTTTCATACTACACAGCTCAGAAACCATTGGAAAAAAGACAACTGGCCAACAGTAAGCAAAGGTGTTCTGCCAACATTTCTGCCCTACCAGAACACTAGCAGAGTTTGTTTTGCAACATCTTGGGAGTGCTAGAAAGAAAATAAGGACAAAGAGTTAAAAAAAAACAAACAACTTTTACTGTCCCTCAGCTTTATAATTTACAGGGACACCACAGAGAATTAAACCATCAAGTGAAACAGCAGATCTCAGTTCCACACCACCTTCCAGCCTTTCTCTCCCTCACACACACACACACTTCCAAATTTGTCTTGGAGAAAAATTTTTTGAGAACCCTCTTTCCACTGCCTCTGAAAATATAATGTTTTGTCCCTCAACATGTCAGTTAAATGAAAGTCCTTCCTAGTAAGAGAAATGCAAGACAGCAAGGACATTGCAATAATTCCTCCCACGTCAATATTCCTATGAAGCCTAACAGATACAAAGGTGAAATACATTGGTAGAAGAAAGTCAAATACGCAACAGCATCTGACCAAACAGCAGATGCTTCCTCCTCCTATCACCCTCAGAAACACATTTAAGTGGAAGCCACAATTTGTTGCAACATGATTCTCCAGTTAATTACTTCATCTTTAACCAAAACTTATTTTATGCTTTTAAGTCTTTAAGCAGCATTTAAGTATTTATATATAAATAGTTATTACATACACACACCTTGATACGTTTACTTGTTCTTCTCAGCTATATCTAGGTTTAGATTACCTTTGTCTGATCCAAGCAATTTAACTTTCAACAGCATTGAATGTTAATTTAGGCATTCGTATGTGCACATGTGGCATACCTATCAAGTTTGCATAACCCTACCTATACACCAGCCTAAAAATAAGGTATCTTTAAGAGTCTCATGCCCTGGTTTCATCACACTATGCCAGACAGAATGCTGCTATTATTGTCAATACCTTAAAATGCGTGAAATCAGAAGTCTGAAGTGATTTATAAGAAAAATATCAACAGTAAATCAGTCTTTCATGTAAACACAGAAGAATGAGATACTGATTCCCAATATTGAACAAAGTGAGGAAGAAAAGCAAGCAAAAGTATCATCAACTATAGTCACTGCATGACCCAAGCAATGCTAACACAAAGGATTCTCTTAAATTCATAAAAAAATAGTTTGACCTGCTACGTAAGTGTCAAGTGTTAGTTCTGTGTGGCCACATGCTTTCTTGCTTTCATCTACCTAGACAAGTTTTTAAACATGTGCATCAGTCTTGCAACCTCTGTAGAGGAAACTCTGTAATGCTGTAAATCCTGAAATCCAACTTCTACTCATGCATAAAACCTGTATTAAGAGGATACATTTTCGGCTTCCCCTCTAACAATAGTTCTGAGTACTGAAAGAAGGTCCATCAGTCAAAGCTGGAGGGCAGACGTGATTCTTACACCCATGCTGGGAACAGAAGCAAGGAGACACTGAAAACTGTCGCGATTCTGTATATAATTACTTCAGTATTGCAAAAAAATTTTAAGGGGTATCTTAGTTCCAAGTTGCCCAATATTAGATTGATAGTCCATAGATCACTTTGATGTGGATTGGCATTTTAATGATTTTAATGACAAAAACTTGCACGTTAAATACTTCTGAATACCATTAAGTGCTATAATTCAGACTGTCTATACTGACTTATTCAGACAGTCTCATCTGCTGCCATGCTGGAAGAATGTTCCCTTTATAAGCACAGAAATATGAAATAATGCTTCAGAAATCACTGGTGAACCACATTAATGATTTGCTTATATGCCAAGTCAACGTAATAGTTGCCTTTGGATGATACTGCTTTGAACAGTGCCTAAATATAATGACTTATATAAAGACATGTTTAAAAATAATTTCTTTTCCTCCTTGTACTCCAGACTTTGCCTGTGCACGCTAGGGAAAGAGTAGGGGGAAGAACAAAATGAGAAAGACGGGTGACATCTATTCTAATATCACTCTCAAGCAAATAGCCCATATTGAAATAAAAGTGACATATAGTCCAGAACAATTACAGAGTTCGGTTAGAATGCCTGAAGCGTGCAAGTGTCCAGAATAGCTGTGCTGGTCTGGTTCCCTGCATTGGCAAGTCTAGAAGGAAAAAGAAAAAGCTTCAACTCTTGACCTAAACCCAGCTTTTACACAGTCTCCTAAGCCACAGCACTGCAAGAAGAGTACAACTGAGTAAAGGAATTCGTACTTGTAGGAAACCCTTCATAATTTAATGATGGCTCAACCCAGCAGCTGTGTCACAGGCAGTGCTGCTATCAGGGGGCAGCACTGCAGTCACACAGCTGTGCAACACTTCCACCACAGCAACCCCAGTGCCACAGTACCCAAAACACATCCTCCCTCCTTCCTCAAAGTAACAAGAAATAAAAATGGAGCCCTCTACACAACTCCGCAGAGTTCAGCCTTACATGCACTGAATACTTGACCTCACACAGTCTAATGAGAAGTAGTGTGCTCAATCTTTGTCTCTGTTCGACTATGAGGCACTTCCAAAGCCAACACACGTGGGCGTAAAACCGAAGCAGGGAGAGATCCCTTATGATCTGGGTTCATTCTGGAAAATGCTTTACATTCCTTGAAATTAGCTTGTTTATTTTATGAAATATTTGGCTTCTCTATCCTGTTAAAAAACAAAGACGCCCCCCTATCAAATCCACACAAACCCAAAAAGCTTCTGTAATGCAAATTAGCATTTGTCGGAGGAGAAGGATAGGGATCTCTGTGGCAGCCATTAGCAGCCACCAGTGTCCTTCTCCTCATCCCTGAATCCACCCTCTGCAAAGCCCTTCACAAAAGGCCCAATCTAACATTTTCCCTGGTTAGTTTGAATCTTGAAGAAAAGTGACATTCTAATAGAAATAGTTACACAACAGCCTGCAGAGATACATCTATCAATTAAAAAGTATCAATTTAAAATAACTTCTTTCCCACCCCAAGCAAAAAACACTGTTCTAACATAAAAATCCTCTATGCCGTTCTAAAGTCACACCATCGCAGCTCGAGAAGTGCAAGATGCTTGTGGAGATGAGCCTTTAAGTCACCAGCATTTCAAGACATGCTTGCCAATTTGGTGTTTATGTTTTAAATTCAAATTTTCTGTTCAGTAAACTTCAAAGGTAAACTTCTAGGAACTGCATATCTTCTTTATTAAGACTTGTATGCATTCAATTCTTTTGAGACACCGCTGTACACAGAAGAAAGGCCAGTGGAAGAAGACTAGTCTGCAGCTACTAGAGGGAAGCACGTGAAGTTTTTATGGGCAGAACAGACCTTTCCCCCCTCTGAAAGAACAACTGGGTAAGTATGTCATCAAAACCTAAACCGGAAATTAAAAACAAAACAAAAAAAACATTGGTAGAATCACTTCATTAACCATAAAGCAATTTGTGAAATCTGATTTTTATTTTCACAGATTTTATGGTTCTCCATAAGGTAGTTTCATTTATTCATCCGCGTTGACACAGCAGAAGAGAGCTCCATATCCACGTTTTATAAGACACTGCACCCAAAAGCAAGATTTAATTCTTTTATCTGCCACTCAGAAAGCACCTTAGCTAAAGTACATCATGTTGAAATGCAAGTGAACCTGGATACTAATGGATCTCTCACCACTAGTGACCATTTCTTTTCTCTGCTTCTTTTTTATGCCTCAAAATTAATTTTTTTAGTTACATTTGTGACTAAAAATAAGAGTGGTTTCTTTCTTGGCTGGGAGAAGCTCCGGAGATGCAGTGCAGAGTTCAAACCAATTCAGGTATGAAGAGTTGGTTTAATCACTAATACATGCAAAACCCTGAGACTGCCAAGCAACACACTGACTAGCAGAAAGAAGAGAAAGGAGTTTTAGCGGGATTTACCCAAAACACTTCATAGTGATTTTATCAGCAGAAACAGCAAGATCTAAGATGTTTAGTGTATAATAAATGTTTTACTATCTGTGGCATGCTACTTTCTAAGCTACTTAGAGCAGAAACATGAATCTGAAGCCACAGTTGCCTTCACTAAGAAAAGTAGAGTGACCTGTGCCAACCCATATTCAAAATTACAGTCTCTGTTCTAAAATGAGTTTGGTCATACAGTTCAAGATATGACTAAGATGCTCTGTCTTATACAACAATTTGCATCTGCAGGAACATTTCAACAGGCAATTACACACTTCAGCAGGATAAAAATACTAGGGAAAAAAGCCCAATTAGCTTGTTTGCACATTTGTCCCTTTGGTATCTGATAGCACAGTCTGCAGGTAAAGTCTAGCTCATTTTGAGGCTTGAGAAAGGATATATAAAAATCAGAGATATTCACTCACAACCACTTCCCCCCTGCTTCCAAGTTGCACATGCCTTCATCTATTTCAGTTGCTAATGACTGCAAGAAAGAGGTTAAGAGTCAGCCTAAATTGGTTCAACATTTATTCTTCACCGGGCCACAAGATTTAATTTCAACTACTCTTTGCATAACTTAAATAATAAACACTGTGCTCTCTTTATTTGATTCTTAAACCACCCATATCTGAAGGACAACGGGACATGTCACAGACGCTTGCTTTGCTGCCCTCATAATATGGTTTAATTATGATGACTGAACTAACGGGCTCACATCATAGACTTTTACAGGTTGACCCCGTGTCATCCTGATGTATCATTTTGCACCAGTTCAGTGCTGTAAATCAATTTAAGATCTCCAGCAGGTTGAAAAGGCTGGTAATGATGCTTTCTCTGCAGTCTCTGGGGACTTCACATTATACACAACTTACATTATTTATAAAGCTGAGATGATGCCTCCATTAGGCTTGTAAGACTACTCAAATGAGCTTTTATTTTACACACACAACTTAGGCTTCATAGAGCTATATGTAACATGCAGTACATTCATGCTTCACTTTAAAAAAAAAAAAGTCACAAGCCCTTCATTTTTTAAATTTAAATCTTTTTAACAGGTAACAATACTCATCATTTAATCTGAATAATTTGCCACTATTCAGAAATACAGGTAATATTTTTATTAACCTTTGTATTGCTTTTCTTTACGTTCAATTCTTTAGTGTTCAAACTACAGAGGAAAAGCAAACACTAAACTCATCAGCTTTCAAACATTTGATTTGATAGTTAGTATTTATACAGACACAGAAAGATCCCCATCTGTTTATTCAGTCACTTTTCTCAAATGTATTGGATCATCACATCTTCAAGGGTACACAAAAAGGCAAGTTGGACAGGACAGAGTAGGAAAAAATGTATTTGATTACATACTCAATGGTTGACGGGGTCAAAACCAAAGCAAGGACAAACCCCTACCCTTAGGGTAACCTGATCATGCCTTGAACTGATCCTCTCTGGTAGCTGTGGAAGTCTTCTGGATCACCCAAATCAAGGGAAATTTTTCTCAAGCACCTACTTACAGGCTGAAGTAAATTGCAAGGTTTCATCCCTAAGACCAGAGCAAGAACTTCAAAAACAGCTAGATATCTTCCATTTTCATACTGATGCTGTTCCAGTCACAGTAAAGAAGTGAGCACTCAAAACTTGCACTAAAATCCAGTGAGAACCTCTAAAAAGCTTCATAACACTGCTATCCAGTTCAATGCAAAAATAAAACAAGTATTAATCAGTTGCAACTAACAGACTCATCTCCCATAATTCAGCAGAGTAATTACTGACAAGTAAAGAAAAAAAAATTAAGTCAATGTTAACACCTCAGCTTCCCTCACATGATTTGCTCCTATTGTTTGACAGGACAAGGTGCAGACAGACAACCTCATGAAGACTAGCAGAGTTACAGACACATCCCTGCACAGAGAAGAGGTCTCTGTGGGCTGGGTTAGCTTCAGTTTTTAGTCTTGAGTACTGCTTAAAACCACATAAAACTATTTGGGGAAAAAAATCAAACATAGTTTTCTCTTTTTGATTTTTCCTCTGTGTGCAAAAGAGATTTGAACTATCAGCTATGACATGTTTGAAATACAGCTTTTTCCTAAGCATGTTAGTTTCAAGATGCCATATGTTTAAACGCTGACATCCATTAAACACTGACATGTTTCACACAATGATCTTTTCCATTTGCTTGTATCTGAAAGACACATCTACTTTTACTCCTCCCCACCTGGTTTTAACAATACCTCTCCTTCCCCAGATAAAACTGTTACCTGTTTTACATGCAGTAAGCATCTTTTCCTCAAATACACCAAAATACTGATTATGTTTTGAGACAAGCGCTAATTATTCAGATACCGTAAAAGCAAACTGTAAGGCCAGACCACGCATCTTCTTGAGATAGCTCTATTAACAAAAGAGCAAGCACAGCAACCCTTCCTCAGCCAGAACTCCCACTGACTTCAGTTTATAAAAAAAAAAAAAAAAGAAAAAGTCAGGATTTGGCCCAGATCCTTTCGAATGCATGACTGAATATTTCCACACCAGTAAATTTTAATAAGCTTTAAAGATCTATATTCGGGATAAGATTATTTAGCTGTAGAGCCCAAGTATATGAAGCAACTACATTGAGGGGAAAATATCGTGCATCCAAACCTTCTAAGAGGGAGAAGAAAAAAAATTAAGTGAACTTTCCTTGACCTCTAAGCAGAGATTTGTCATTAAAAAAAAAAAAAAAAAAAGGAGGAGAGGGGGGCTGCGGAAAGAAAGGAAGGGGGGAAAAGAAACAACGTTAAACGGGCAGGGATACGGATGGGCCGAGGTAGAAGGCGAAAGGCTTTTCCCCCACAAAAACAAAGGAGGGCACTTGCCCCGGCCGGCCGGGGCTCCGCCGCGTCCCCCCGCGGGGCGCACAATGGGGACGGGCGGCGGCTGCAGCGCAGCCCCGGCCCGGGGTCCGCCGGGGAGGAACGCGGCTTCCCGGCGGGGAAGGGCTCTCCCTCCCTCCCGCCGGGCCCGACGCGGCACCTACCCACAAACTTCGAGCCGGGAGCGGCCGGCGGGGAAGCGGCCCCGGGTCTCCCCCGGGCTGCCGGAGGGACGCCATCATGCCGGGGAGGAGAGGAGGAGAGCAGAGCCGCGCTCCCTTCGCGGCGCGGAGGAGCCGCTACCCGCGGCCCGCACCCTGCCCCGGGGCCGGAGACCACCCGGGGGAGCTGGGGGGGGCATGGGGAGAAGAAGAAGGAGGGGAGGAGGGCAGCGGGGCGGCGCAGGCACGGCCGCCCGGCGGGGAAAGGCGAGGGGACGCGAAGTTGTTACCGGCTGCCGGGCGGTGAGGGGGGCCGGGGCACGCAGGGGATCCGCGCCGCCGGCGGGCAGCCCCGCGCTCGCGCTGCCTCCGCGCCTGGATTGATCTGGTCTGGCTGGCGTCAGGCAGTCGGAGCCGCCCAGCCGCCGCTCGCCCCGCTGCCAGCGCGCGGCTCACCGACACACGCGCGCACTCACGCACCGGCCCGGCAAGGGATCCTCTCCAAATTACCGCCCCCGCCGGGCCCCGCTAGGAGCGCTGCGCCCGCCGCCGGCAAGCGGCCGCCCCGCGGCCCTGGGAGCGGGAGCGCAGCGCTGGGGTGGCTTCCCTCCCGCCCCCTCCCCGTCCCGGTGTCTCGGCCACAAGGGCCCAGCCTCCGCCACGTCTGCTCGGGGCTGGCGGAGGGGTAAAGGCGCTGGTGTACCCGCTGGAGCGCGGCGAGGTGCTCCGGCAGCTGGGGCTTTAGGGAAAGCTCCGAATACTGCGAGACTTGCCATTAAAGTTAATGCTGTAACACCCTGATTGAACTGGATTTCGTCCCAACTCTTGCTTACAGGTGATTCACTCCCCGAGTCTGTTCTTAATATTAAAGTAATTGCTAATATAATAATACCTTCCAATAACAGCCCACTCTTTATCCCCGGGTACTGTACGTGTGGACCTCATCCCGGCCGTACGTACTGTTGCAGTTACTCCTAATTTATGCAAGTAAACCTATTAAAGTGCATGAGGCTTCTTGTGCAATCAGATATATAGGAATGAAGTCTCACCCCTGCGGCCCTCTTGAAATGAATTTGACCTCTATTTGAATCTGCAAGCGTCTGCTCGAAAGTGGACCTTGCTGAAAGTCTGCAGCCCGCTCGAGGAACGCCAAGTCTCTCTTGCCTACTACGTTTACAGGAATCCTTACGATACTCTGATGAGCGCAGCACGTAAGTAGGATTGAACTGATTCTTTAACAAATACTTTGGCTTTTACCCAGTCATCATTCCTGGAAGGAGATATTATGAAGTAACAAGTGCAAGGTGTTTCTACATGGCAAAATAGTACGATACACCTATACTGGCATAATTACATCTCCATACTCATGCCAGGAAGTTTTCACGTGTATATGAAGTTCTAGGTATGGTATTAACCTCATTTTAAAACCCAGCAAAACGGAGGCCCTGAGAAGCGGAGGCCCTGAGAGTTTTGCCATGTGAACAGCAGTCCTGGACTTACCCATCTGCCCACCCAGGTGCATTACGAGTCTGAAGACACAGAACTGGAATGACTTGCCCAAGGTTACAGAAGGAGCATGACAGCAGCAGTAAAAAATACCCTGGTTTATGGCAGTGAGATTATCGCCACTTCTTTCTAACTTCGTAATCTAAATTTCATCCATTTCTTTGTCACGTAAATACTACATAAATTGCAAACAGGTAAATGGTACTACGTTGTTAGGTAGCGTGCTACAACAGAAGCATAGACCTCCTATGCAGAACGATGCCATAATATTAATGGGGGAAGCCTGGAATAAAATTAGGGTTTTAGTGCTTAAGTTTTGAACCTTAAATGATTCAAGATGAGTGTACTTTGGTAATCAGCTTTAACTTGTATTTTGTGGTTGTACTGTACGCAATTACAGCTAGCAAGTAAACTTTCTTTTTACATGCAATCATGCAGAGATACAGCGTAGTGCTGGGCTGCAGATAGAACTGGCAAAGGTTTGTGTCAAGACAAACTAAAATGTCTTTAAATTTTGTCAATGTAATGAATATATTTGTAAGCAAGGGACAGAAGAAGAAGAAGAAGATGACTGCTACTGTTTTTTGTATTGTGGTAGTGCTTAAATCAGGGCCAAGTGTCCCAGGTCAAGAGTGGTGGACGCAGCAGCAGCATCTGCCCCAAAAGCTTGGCAGCCTCAGTGATCCAGTCTCACAAAGAGAAATACCTGGAAAAGGCCTTATATGTGCCTGAGCTGAGCTCTGCTCTGCTCTGCTCTGCTCTGCAGGCTGACTTGGCAGGACTGGGGTGGGCGGCAAGCTCCATCCCCTGGATCCTCATTGCTCGAGTATCTATTCGGTGCATGATTCACACTAAACAGATATGACAAGAAGATAATTAGGGAAGCACTGCAGTTTGTCAGGTGTCTTGTTAGAACCACGTTTTTACTGCTTTTGTTGATGTTAGGGCTGACTGGTTGGTTCACTTTGGCATGAGAGAATTAAATTATTTTCTACTTAAACTGAGGCTTGGGGAGGATCACATTAATATGCTCCTTTACCTAAAAAGGGCTATAAAACAGCCTAGTATGGCCTTTTGCTGATGTTTAATAACCAGAACAGTTGTTCTCGAGACAGCTGGTTAGAACTGGCTTCAGACAGATCACTTGTGTGAGAAGACCAGAGGGCAAGCAGAAACAGTGTGCCATGGTCAAATCTGCCACGTGCCTTCCCTGGCTGGGCTATTCTGGTACACAGCCGAGTCAAAACTTCAAGTCTGCCGCCTGCTTTAGGATGTTCAACTCATAGCTAACTGTCCAAGCCCATTACTCTGTGTGTGAGTAGTACCAGCAATGTCTTACTTGTACGCTCACCGCTTCTAACTCCATTGGCTATTTTTAACATACCTTAATTAAACATTATTAGCATCTGCCTAGCTTTTCTGAATAATAGGAGGAAACTGAAAAAAGGAGAGCAGAGGGGCACGTACACCTGGATATCTAGCTTGATGCTACTCCTACAACAGTGCTCCTCCTCTGCATTGGACCAAATAACTGTTCTGTCTCAAGAGGCGACAGAGAACTCTTTTTTTTGGTCTCTTTTTACTCTGCAACTACATGATCATTCAGACTGGTACAAGGAAAACAGGCCCAGGAGGCTGGGGCAATGAAGAAAGAGAAGAACCATCCCTTCTGTAAACAGCCTGACTTTTCATCAGATTAGGTGTACAATCCAATGACAGCATCAGTCATAAGACCTGTGAACCTGAATCTTAATGGCATTGGGGCACTTAGGCAGATAAACTTCTAATAAGATTCTCAAAGGAAACTTTAATCTCATAGACACTTCTTAACATCTCGCCAAGCACCTGCCTAATCACCTTTAAAATCTATGTCTCAGAAACAGCTTATCAGAAGGCAGAGTGCTAAAAGATACTCAGTATGCTGCATATTTTATACTACTATATAAGAAATACTTAATTGCTACTAATAATACTGCTGCTGCTACTACTATTAGCTTTCAATCTTCCTCTAAAATCAGAGTTTATACGCAGATTATGATTTCGTATGTCTTGTTAACCTCAGCCAGGCTTCATCTGGCTTATTCAAGAGGTTCCAGGGATAGAGAGAGCCTTCTGGAGACAGTTTAGCTCCAAACTTGGTAACTTTGCTTCACCTTTATGTACACCGGGTTTCTGCCAGAAAGTAGACTTTCATGGATAATTAAATTGTATCAAACACAGAACTTATTATTTACATTAAAATCACTGGAGTAATTTTCTTTTTAGCCATTACAGTGTTGCCCTAGCGTGGGAAAATACCCACAGAATTTTCAGAAAGAAGAGGCAGTTCTGTCAAGAAGAATAATAGCTTTCTAAGGATACTTGATTTCATTATTTCCTTCTTTCCTGGGCTGGCTGGTAAAATTTATCATCCCCTATCCTTCATGGCTTGCCTGCTGCTTCTTTGAATAGGTGAGGTATTAAACAAGCCTCCCACCTCAGCATTATTAAAATAGGATATGCAGACTGTTTAGCAACTTCACGAGTCTGTTTGGGAAAGGTGCCTCAGGCAGGAGACAGCATGTGGGAGAAGGTAAGGAGTATTTTTAGGAGGTCATCATAACTGTGCAGAGCTGCGTATGGTTTTCAAAACCCATCTGGATACAAGGCCCTGTCTAGCCACAATAGCACAGAGTTCATAGCTGATGTCCACTGTCGAGAAAGGCGCTTAGGTTTGAGCTATGTTGAATCCTTCAGTCCAGACTCAGAAGGGGTATGATAGCATGGGCTGACTGAACTGTGGCCTCCAGAGACAGACTGAACAGGGCAGCAAAATGACAGCAGCAGCAGCAGAGCTGCTCACCCTGTCCCCACTAAAGAGGGCCCACGGACCTCCTGTCCACCCTCTTTACTGCCTACCTGTGCTGCCGAGCGCTCTGCTGTGGGCTGCAGGGGTAAAGGGGCTGTCAGGCTACACATGAAGAGGAACTAAGGTTGTGAGAGGCCTTTCAGACATGGTGCCTTTTTCTTTCACGTTTTTAATCATTATAAAAAATGGGCTGAGTGTCGCAAAGCATCATCAAAATGTGGAAGTAAAGGGATGCATTTAGATGCAATATATGTGATTTTGTTCACTACAAGACAGAAGTTGTGACATGAGGGCTCTCTATACGCCCACTTTGGTGTGTCCAGCCATTTTCTAGAATTAACCCTTCATGAGTTTGTCTCTGTAGAGTCAAATGTCTACTTGGGACCTGGCTTAGTTTCCTGACTCACTCTCATATGCAAAACAACAAAGTACCCATTTCACTCTTAGAAGGTCTTCTTGAACTGGCCCACCATGATTAAGTGGTATTTCTATAAAGTAAATGTGGAACCGATAATTTTACAAGGTTATTACATGTATTTCCCTCTGTTACATTAAATAAGGCTTCTGCCATAAATCTATCTGCAAATGCCAGAAAGGTCTTTGATCAGACTGAGTAGTCGTTCATCTTTTCCACCCTTGAGATGATGGGATTCAGACCAAAATTCATTACTTTCCTAAGATTAATGTACCCAGCTAAAACTGCCAAGATCCTTATTAAAAGTTACGAATCCAAAAGGTTTGGGCTGAAACAAAGTACTAAGCAGGGCACTCCCTTATCTCCTTTATTGGTTGTTTTCTCTATAGACTCTGCTGTAAGGACTTTGCTCCAGCAATATTACGTTGCTAGTAAAGAAGGGAGGTTGCGCTCTGTTCTGACAGCTGATCACATGCTGCCATGAAGCACCATATTCCTGCCCACTGTACTGCACCCGTACGGTACGTTC
Source organism: Aramus guarauna (assembly GCA_013400195.1). Classification (NCBI taxonomy): domain Eukaryota; kingdom Metazoa; phylum Chordata; class Aves; order Gruiformes; family Aramidae; genus Aramus; species Aramus guarauna. Next base: position 114,051 of record VXBL01001063.1, on the reverse strand, counting down.
TAGAGAACAAAATTCTCCCTTTGGATCTTGCCTGCGTCCCTGTAGACGCTTTTGAAGGTAGTTTCACTTTCTCCTGGCTATCACCTCAGTAAGACGTAATGGATTTCATGTAACCAAACATTATTGGTTCTTTTAAAATTAAATTTCTCTTCAGTCACTCAGCTTCAAAAGATTTACATAACTGGAATAACTTAGCTCTATTACTGGTTTCTTGGAAGACACTGCTAAGATTAATCTTATCTCCCATTTTAATTAGTGTTTTCAAGTTCTTACAGTCTTTGTCCCAGTTACATCTTGTTGCAAAAACCACCAGAGAATGATATATTAAAATTTATTCAGACAGGTGGCAGATACAAAATTAAAGCTAATAACTCTATGAGAAAAGAAATCAAAGGTGGTTTGGCAATCCTGTGCTCTTACTACTTGGTCACTCGGTTGCACCGGCTGTACAACCAGTGCACTAATGACTGGTGCTGTGCGAGTGGCCGTGTGTCACAGTTTGCTACACAGGGCTGGGGAGTGCCACGGTCGTGCAGTTGCACTAGCCTCCATGGGCTAAAGAGGCCTTGGGGCAGAACTGGATTGCAGCGATGGGTGAAGGCTGGGCAAACCACGGTAACTGTCTGGATTAAGGCCTCTATCTCCTCTCTTCAGAAGTGGAGACAAGTATATTAAACTGTTGGGAGACTAACAAAATCGCACATATTGCATCTGAATGCAACCCTTTATTTCCACGTTTTGATGTTATTTTGTGACAAAATACTCAGCCCATTTTACATAATGATTAAAAACATTAAAAAAAAAAGGCACCGTGTCTTATTTTTCTTCCTCATAGAAATGATACTCATCTTGAGTAATTTAGAAACCTCTTTTCAATTTTTCTAAACTGATGCAAGTCTAAGTCACGTTGCCTGAGTTCAGTGTCACTCTTGGCTGCGTAAGTCAGCAGTAAAGCAATCCCACCCTTCCTCCTCCTCAACGGCTGCTCATCCCTGACCCCATGTCACCCACCCCCTTTGTGCTGGCACAGTTGTCGGTGCAGCTGCGAACTGAACTGGCCTAGGGAACTGATCTGGCTGGGGAAAACAAATGTTTCAAGGGCCAAGCTCATTTTTAATTTGGATCGGTTCCCTGATGTGGTTCACTGCGTGGTTGTCCAAATCCTTGTGCTGATCCTGTGCAGGGGCAGGACTGAGGTGGGAGAAAGGGCAAAGCTTAGCTTTTTGATAGTGTTGTTGGCTTCAGCCAGTTTAAAGTGGTTATGAAACTGTGGTAGACTTACTGAGCTTTTTTTTTAACCAAGGAAAAATACATTCATTTTGAGCACAATTGCTAACATGGTTTTAGAAGAACTACACTAAGCATAGGAGCAGAGCTCACTGGTGAATAACAGAAGACTAGGAGAAAGTGTGGAGGAGTGAAGTGAGCTGGTGTGATCACTGCATATTAGAAAAGGCAGCTGTTGGACACTGCATTATACAGTAAAAAGCAAAAAAACTGTTGCCCTTCTGCTCTTCATGAACTAACAGAGGCCAAAGAATCGCAAGGATCCCAATAACAATTATCAACTGACTCTTCAAAAGGCAGAATGGTGCTCAGCTGGCTTACAGAAACCAATACCTGGGCACCAGGTATGCCTGCATTCCCACGGCTTTTTCTTTCCTGTATTCTCCAATTCCAGAGTTTTTCTTTGTGGAAGAAACTGAACTCTGGAGACTAAGTAAATAAGTATTTAATTAGTCATCCCAAGGCAATGGGTTCTTAGTGAGTTCTCCATAACAGATAGCTCTGACAATAAGTGTACATGTATTGTATTGGTTTCCATTTGCCCTTTCAGGAGGAAATTACCTTGTAGTTTTCAAACATCCTGGCAGTCACACAAAGTGTTGAAAAATGTTGCCCACATGACAAGAGCATTTAGACCAATTTTAAATTCCACTATTTTCCTGCTTGACCAAAAATAGCTCAATCAGTGAACAGAACAAATAGTGGTCAAATAATGGAGAGTGATTTTGTTTTCTCCCCAGGTTCATGCTGCAGCTAGCCATTATGAAAACTGTTTTTGCAATATTTAGTTGCAAAACTGAGACTTAACTGAAGCTGGCTTACAGCTCATAGCTCATATCTTGACACAAAATTCATCCTTCCTTTCCCTGCCAAAATTAATCTCTCTTTCTGAGTGGACAGGAGCACTAGAACCTCTCAAAGAAAAAGAAAAAAAAAAAAAAAGTTCTCTAGTATTTTCAGCCCTAGCAAATCAATTAGTTATTCTTTATCCCGTTTTCAGAAATACTTGAACCGTTTTGCTGACATTTTCTACACATATTCTGCCTGAAGCATACACCAAGGACAATTAATATTTGATGAAGTTCTAAACACATGAAATCAATATAGTCTCAATGTAGGAAGTACTGGGCAACCTGAATTACAAGTGATGATCTCAGTCCACTAAAAATATAGTTTAAAGGACCAAAGCATGCTAACGCAAATCCAGAGATTCTGCTGTTGTTGGAGGTATCAGAGAGAATGGAAAGGACTACATGGCTTACCAACACTTAGGAGAAGTTTTCTAGATACCACAGTCAATGGCTTTTTAAAAGCAGGGAGGAAAAAAACCCCCAAAACCAACAATGCAGAATTAAGGACCCCACTTGCCTCTTCAGACGATTAGGTATAAAGCAGTTTTCAGTGTAAAGCATCTTATCTGGATGTTTAAAAGTATCATCTTTACTGACAAGGATCAAATGATCAGTATGGACATCACCACAGAAGGGCCCCAGAAAACTGCAAGTAGCAAGAGAGAGCAATGCTGCCTTACTCTAGCTGAACACCTCCAATCTGAAAGTGGTCACGGAGTCAACACACAGTTGGATCAGCTTCTGCAAAGTCCAATCACGCAGTATGTGAACGCTACAGCTTGGAGCTGCTTGTGTGCCTCAGGCCTTCAGCACCTAGAAGACAGCGCTGATAGACTGTATCACCCTGGTTAAGCAAAGCATACGCTTGTCAGAGAGAGACCAGATGGAGTACAACAATTTATGGCCTACAGTTAGACAGGCCTGCACTGTGATCTCATCAAATCTTGAACAAAATAGGTCAAGCTTGGTCAGTGTTCAGATGGGATACACTCTAGGGAAAACACAGATACTGTAAGAAACAGTTTAAGATTCGGATTTAGGATTCAGCTGAAAAAACTGCTAAGGCACTGTCCCAGTTTTAGGCTAGATTCCCAGGTGTCTGAGGTACCAAAACCAGGTCCCTGATCTGTCGCGTAGAAGGGGCACTGTACTGCTTGCACTATATTTCTCATTTTTCAAATGAGAAATAAAATTACAGTCATGCCTTGTGATTAATTAAATAAATCATTCTTGTCTTTGCTTGTGGACATGGCATTTTCAGAGGCAACATAAATGGAGAAAGGGAGCTTGTTTGGTTTTATGATCCTGGTGCAACCCGCTAGCCCTCTCTGCAAAATCCCATTTTAAATCTTTTCAATACTAGAGCACCAAAACCAAGAAACTTAAATTCCTTTAAGACTGCAAACACCATGAAAACGTTCTAGCAAAATAAAGCAAATTATATAATCTATCGCTTTACAGATACATTCCTTTTCCTTTACATTCACATTTCCCATCCATTCACACTCCCACTTACCAACCTTTACCTCAAACTCATTTCCCCAGATGCTGTTCTAACGTGGTGTCATTCTTATGCTGATTTTAAGCTCCTTAGTTCAAATCCTGTAACTTTTTCTTTGCTTGCAAAACACAGTATACATGTAGAATTTTATGTGTAACTGTCATGCTCCAAAAAAAATGTAAATTTTTATCTCCAAATAATTAAAAAGACAAGGACAATTATGCTTCTTGGGAAATTAAGTAGTCAGAATGTAACGAATCAAACTGAAATTTAGCCAGGACACCGAAATGACACCGCTGGCTCAAGAGGAAAGTGCTTGTGACAATTCTGGTAATTACAAGTGGTCAGGACTCTGCTCTCCTATCTCCCTCACAGTCTAACACCTCCTGCATGCTGTGTGGGGCAGGATGCTGCAGAGTGAACACTAAGGACAAAATGAATTTAGAAACCTCACTTTCTCCCTATGATTGTATTGCCCAGCTGTATCAGTCTATCAGTCTACAAAAGAATTAATTTCTAGATTATTATTTTTTAGGTGAAAAGCACCCACATATTATGTGCTTGCTTTGTTTTGATTTTTGTTTTTCTTTGCCTTATGGTCATTCATCTTTGACAAAAGTGAATCAGAGAAGCAATGCCTGCGTTATCGTTGATTTGTGGTGTATAATCATGTTAAAGACAGATCACTGGTCTCCTCCTTACTACAGTACCATTTATAACAGACAATTATCCCTGCATGGTGCAGTTGTCATGATCTAGTGATTGTAAATGCTTGTTATCAGTGCGGAGCCAGCTAAATGCTGTGTGTTTCTCTTTAAAGCCGATTTGATTTTCCAGAGCTGTCTGTCATCCTTGAAGTTTTCTCTAGTGCAGCTCAGTTCTCAATCTACACACAAGTGAGGTCCTTTGATGTGAAGTGTGTGTGGCAGAATCTGCATACTGCTCCCACCTACTCCAGGCAAGGACTATAGTCAGGAAAAAAGAAGAGCAGCGTGTCTACACTGGGAAATCTCCAGCCATTGCGCTGCACTGAAAGGAAGCCCTACTAATGGCAGTGACAATGTACAAATGCCAAAATAAAGGGCAAAAGAGGGTTGAATACAGTGGCACTGTGTACAAAAAGGAAATGTACCAAAACACTCTAGTTGGTTTTAAAATTAGCTGGAGAAGACGCAAAGAGGTCTAAGTCTTAATGACCTCAGTGCCACAATATGCCACTAATTAGCTCTATGATGAATAAATGGGAACAAAATAAAGAGTGCCAGACTAGTGGTTTGCTAAGACCTTGTCTTGTGTTGCCTACTGGGGCCTGTATTATTTTTGCTTGTGTCTACACTACCTTTTTAGTAATCAGGACTGGAATTGCAATATACACCATACATACATAAACTGAAATACTGCACTTGCTCTCTGATCCTGTAAAGCATGGGAAGAGCAGCTCCTACCCAGCTGATATTTGTGAAGCTCCTTCTGGTGGGCATGCACACACTTTTATTTTTTCTCTGCCAACCATCTCCCTGTCTCCTGCTGTCCTAACCCAGTAAGCCCCACATTTGTTTCTCCTCTGCCTCTTTCTGCAGCTTACATTGTGCCTATGTTGTATGATTATTTTTCTCTTCTGTGTATTTATCTCCCTGGTCTCACTCCTAGCATTTTGTTCTTTCTCTTCCTCCTTCCCAGGTAATGAGGATCTCATTATTTTTTTCAAAGGAGTATCTTATTTACTCCATTTACATTTTAAATGTATAAAAACCTGAAAATGCAATGGCCTCGAGTTCCCCATTCCTCCACTGAACAAGGAAAATATGACTTTAATCTCTCAACGCACTGGCTGTGTGTTGACTGTGCCGGAGGACCCAAAATGCCTGCTCTACTCTGGCGGATCTTACCAGAAGCAGATAACCATCAGAGTGCAGCAGTAATGCTCTGCTCACACCCCTTCAACACTAGGGGTGAGAAACAGAAATGGCTGAAAGTAGCCTTAAGCCTGTTTGTAAACTCATTGCTCCTGAGAGCAGCAGTCTGGTCCCTTGTGTAACTTCAACAGCATGCATATCAAGAGGCAAGGAACATCATCCTCTGCATTTTTTTCTGCAAGTTAACTATTTCTTCTTAGAGCAATACATATATATACAGCTTGGTGAAGAAAGATTTCTGGAAGCCTTGAATATTATATCACTCCCAAATGCTCACTCCTCCTTAAAATCCATCAGGCTTCCTTGAACCCCGAAAAATCTGTACTTTGAGGATTCCTGGACACGTTACACATTTCTGTATCCAGAGCAATTGCACAGACCCCCAATTCAGCTTAACATATGTCATAAGCAGTCAGTCAACACTGAGAAAACGCTCTGAAACACTATCAGTTTGCTGAGCAGACTGTTGCATACAGCTCTCACGGTGCCAAGCTATCCAGAATTGTTTTGTATTCTCCTTGCTAGGATTTGCCATTTGTGTGTGTCTCTTGGATGGGGGGTGTGTGCCTTTTTTTTTCCTTTTAACACTCATCACCCCAATGGCTACCAAGAACACAAATGCCACAAAAAGGATATTAGAAGCACTGTAAGTTATTACATTACTGGGAATCTAGCAAATGTTAGATCAATGTCCTTACATTAATAAAGTGAGTGGCTAAACATCACGAATCTAGACCACTCCACCAACATATATTGTCAAGGTATACAAGCTATCAAGAAGAAAGTACCCTGCAGGTATGCAGGTGTTGCTTATGCAGGGGTGGGGCACAGCTCAGCAACAACATTTAGAAAAGGAGGCCAGGGCTTTTAAAGGGACCATGCCCCTCTTTACCAGTAAAACAACACAACCCATTTATTAATAATTCAATTTTTTTTTTCCATTAAAGGGCTTGCCATAAGTAGGAATGCTGCAGCTCCCTTCACATCATTAGTCTTTATTTCATTCATGATAAGTACTTTAATCACCAGGTACGCATTTACCAAGCAGTGGGTAGCTAGGTGGACTTCAGCCCTTTCATCAGGCTGGCCCAGCAGAGTGTGCATTACATAGCTTTTCTCCCATCCTTGTTTAGATTAGCGCTCTCTTCCCCCCACTCACATTTCATTAATGGTTAGAACAAATGTCAGCTTAATTCTCACCTATTGGTCACGCATACAGAGGCATACAGAGGCATACAGGCAGCAAGCACCTCAATGACAGAACTTTCTTCCCCTTTATTGTAAGGAAAGAGATGATAGCCTTCTAGAATTAACATATATGAAAGTAGACTGAGTTATGCACTGTTACCAGCAGATCTTGTGAACTCAGAGCCTTGCTTTCAGCAAGACAGACGCGATAAAATCTTTTCTCTTTCTTCAATAACGTGACTAATAAATGTAGAAATTCCCTTCTCCTCTCTCCCTTTGCCAGTATCTGTCTTATCTCTGGTTCTTCCTTAGACATAATTTCAAACATGAAAGACATGTCTATACTATGAACAGGCAACCTTAATTCTGGCATGAGATCCCTGGCACATCACAGTTTAGTGTTAGAGAGCTGAAGCTTAAGATCTGGCATCTACAAAACATGGTAACTGGAATTTCTGCTGCTGACTTTCTGCTTGCCTAGTGAGATCCTGTGCCTGGGGTTAGCATGCTGTAGCTTGTGAAGGCAACATCAGGCTTCACTTCAGATTTCTTTCCAAAGCAGGTGCACAGCTGAAAAAACGTGGCAAGCATTTATGAAATGGTTCTCTATTAAACACTATATCCAACAAGTAAGGGGGGACCATCCTGAAGCCTTCCTGGAATTTTGGCAGCATTTCCAAGAGATCATCTGCAAATTACTAGAGATGGGTATTACATGTTTGCTGTCGGCAATAAATAAGAGTGATTTTAAGAGGCAGCATATATTGACAAAGTAACACCTCTAAGAATAGAATACAACCACTGGCATAAGCAGTAGAAACACACTAATAAAACTGAGGAGGACCTAGGGAGTGTCTTAAAAGGATATCTACCAGCAAAAATACTAGTTTAAAATCCAAAGAATGCAAAGGGCTACAACCATACTAATCCCACTCGGTTAACTTGCTAGTTTATTGTATCCAGAGATCACAGTAACTATACCTTAACTTGAGCACCCAGAATACTCCCCAACTCCTGCATGTGCATCCCAGCTACATTTCAGTCTCCTATCAGCGTGAGAGAGACTGCCACTTTGTCTTCCACTACGGGAGAGAAACAGGCACGTTAGCTGAGAGGGAACCATGGCATGCTTTTGCCAGGCCCCTTCTCTAGAAGGCTACGAGACCAAGAGCACAATTGTCATTCAACCCAGTTTTACTTTAGCAACTTTTATTTACTATTTGCTCAATGCCACATGACAGCTTTCTATCAAGGGAATATTTGAAAGTCAAGCTAACTAAAGTCGGTGTTTCTTAAGACCTGGCTGATTCAGTGGGAATCAATGGGAATTGTTCTAGTGACTTTTATAGGGATCAGATCCCTTAGAATTGCTGAGTATCTCAGTTTTAGAGCTACGCTATCTTTTTTCGAGGCAACTTAGAGCTTTCTCAGTGGTAAAATTTTTCATTTCAAAAAAAGTAAATATTTTGGTTTTGTGTATTGATGACCCAAACCAAAATAACCAAACTCCCTGAATTATAAAAGATAACAGTCTACTTGTATTTTGCTCCCAGATCTGAACTTTGCAAAAGCAAGCTTTTTTTTTTTTCTTTTTCTAAACCATACATTTTTCCTATGACTTTTTCAGTGCAAGTGGTTACAAGGAAAAAAATCCTCTTGTGCTGCCTTATATGCAAACACTGAACCTTTGTGAATATGGGGAAAACCTGCAGGCAAAATCGGTAAGTAGCAGAAATAAAATAGCTTTTTCCAAAACCAGGCATAACCACCACAGTATGTGTGTGGTGGCACAAGTCATGATCACGGGCCAATACTAAGATTCTTCAGTGAGGAACCTGGTATTTCTATACCATGCAAGGGAAGAGTTAGGACATATGTTACACAGACAGATGCAAACATTTCCATGTTTACCTGCCTGTATTCTCAAACCAGCAGGCTCTGGGTCAGCTCTGGTGTGGAAATGATCTCAGTATCAGGATATGCTTGATATCCACTGCATTTCAGCAGAGCTTTCTAGTTTTTGCTAGAAAAAAACTAAGCAGAGCTGGCCATGCCTGTTGATCTTGTAGTACAGCAAAGCCAACCACACTGTTGTCTTATTCTTGCGTGCCTTTGAGTGGAACAAAAAAAAAAGGGGGGGCGGATTTTTTTTTACCAGGGAATGGTATTGGGAGAATCAGCTGGAAAATATTGAGGCCCTCAAACCCTCTGCTCTTCAATAGCATTTACACAGGGCTGTAAATAAGATGCCTACCCTCAACTCACACAAACTGGAGTCCTCTCTGAATAGGCATCATTATTGTTTAATGGGAAGTGGAGGAAGAGATGCTACTGTTGTTGCTATCCTCATGATCTGCAACATCTCTGCTGGTTAGAGATCTTACATAGGATGCTGCTTCAAATTCTCTTTCACCCCCTCCCAGACTCAGCAGAAGACTTGCCTGACAACACAGTCAAAAGGGATCTGTCATACAGGTTTTTTGGGCTCACTCAGATGAAGTGAGTTGCAAATTATGTATGGTGCTCTCAGGTTTATACTTTTAGATTTAGGTTTGCCTGCTTTAGCCACCTCTGCCTTATTGAGATGTAGTTCAAAATAGTTATTGGAGAAAGGAAGACATCTAACCTCAGAAGCAGCTTAAACACGTACAACAATATTAAGATGGGTAATAACAGAAAAGAATGAACTCCTAAATTCTTTGAAATTTCTCATTTTGTGATTTTTAAATGGGTAGTATCACATTAGAAGTTAGAAATTAGGGTTTAGCCCTGAACAAACACTTCTTACTTAGAAAAAGGCTAAGTAAATACCCAAGAAGTGTATTTTTCTCAAAGCATAATTCATTTCTATGAAATAATACCAGGGAGAACTGTACTGTTGGTACCGTTCTTAGCCTGCTTCAATAGTTGATGACATTTCTTTCGCAATTCTTTTCTGAACCTGAATGAATTCCTTTTCATATGAATTCCCCTTGCTCTTCTCCCAGAGTCAGTAAGATCAGGTGCTGGGATAGATTCATTTGACATTGGAGAACATGTATGTGGGGCAATCTTTTATCAGAATATCTAAACAACATATTTTGTGCAGATGACAATTTGCTCCTACTCATGCTCCAAGCTGACCTGAAGCCCTTCAGCTTCATTAGCATGGTGCTGAGCTGAAACTAGTACAAACTACTGAAAGTGCCACATTAGGGCAGCTCTGAAACTTTGTTGGCTGGTTGACAGCAAAAAGGCATATGCCCGCAAGGTACCATACCATGTTTGAAGCCTTGCCATCAAAGGCCAGCTGCTTGTGCTTTTTCAACATCCACTCCTACTAAACTCAGAGGGATGCTACAAGATGCCTTAAGACTTCTGAATGACCTTTTCTAACCTAGAATCTTTTAAAATATACTTTTTAAAAGTTAAAACTAATGTTCTCCTTTATGGGAAAGGCAGTTGTCCAAGCTAAATGAGGTCAGTTTATACTTTAAAAATAGCTTTTAAAACTGCATGGCTACCCAACTCACCTCAAATTTTAAAGCATTAGGCAACTGTGTTACCCTACAGCGAATGACCACTAGTTAATGCCAATTGACTATAAAGCAGCACTTTATTTTGTACTATCTGTTTATATTATACAGAGTTCAATTTGTGGTTCTGCCAAACCTGGGGTCATAGCAGAGTGGGAATTCGGTAAGAGTTTTAGACTGATCAAAGGGAGGGGGAAAAAAGATGTGAACATTCAGAATTTGGCCAGTGACAAAAGCAAACTAGAACTTTTGGTCTGCTGAAAAGACCCAAGAATTGCATTGCTCTTCTGAGCAGAAATAACAAGATAAAGAGAGAATAAACTGTTTTTGCATACTCTCATAGATGTAAGATATCATAAAGCCTTGAAATTCTGCTAACTTGAGACTTTTTTAACTTACTGTTGCTTTTGTCTGTGAATTAAGGCTATTCCCCTTGCCCAGGAAAAGCAAATACTGGGATATGAATGCTTTACAACTTTATGCTAGAAGAGGCCACAGATGGGGAAGCAGTTTGATCAATGTGGGAGGGATCAGCCCAAAATAACAGTAAGATATATTATACTATCAGAAAAAGACATGTCTGGAAGGAAAGTTTTGAGCATAAATTAATACTGACCTTAGCCAGAATAACTTGCTCTCTTCAACATCTGCAGCTGTGTAGTTACTAGGGAGTTATCTGGCTTCATATGCTTTTTCACATCTGCCTACTAAATCAGAGATAGAAATACAAAAATCTAGCACAAAGGAACATTATATGGATTTGTGACACTCCCTGAAGGACTTGGGGTCTTTAAACTAACAAAGATACTACAATGGGACTCAGGTATAATATTCTCTTTGTGACAGGTATAGTATTGGTCTAACATTGTGCCTGTTCCCTTGTGCAATGGAAAAAATATATCTATTTTCCTCTGATGAGCTCTCTGAAACTTCCAAACATGGGTAAACAGAACTACAGTAGATGAGACAATGAGTTTGGCATACATGCATGAAACTTCATACTTCTGAGATGAGCAAAATGAATAAACTCAATTCATATTAATTGCCTTACAACACCATATGTGAGCGAAAGCAACAGTGGGAACAGATTGTGAGAGGACAGAGAGACTCTCACAGTTTAGCTCATACAATTTTCATCATTCTTCAGCATTTTCAACATCACCAGCAACTTCCGAAGCCTTAATAGAAACAAGTATGACAAGGTTATTCAACAGGAGTAACAACATTTTTCAGCATGTAGCATGTGAGGTAGTGAAATGAGTGGTATGTTGTATTTCCCTTGCCTGCATCATCTCAGGTTATGTTATGGTCCAGTCTAAATGACAAGGTGATGAAATTGCATAGGTGTAACATGCCTTTATTTCAGCAGCGTGCATGACAGAAAGTACTAAAATCCCTAAAGTATAACAGTCTTGAATAATACGGTTCTAAATCTTCAGGTTTCAGTGGGATATTCGTATGTTATTGCCCCACACTTGCAAAATATGGGAGTTGTTCTTAAATTATGTTCTGAGCGTGTATAAAAAACCTCCACCAAATCAAAGTACAATAGCTTTTACCCTCATTTTGAATAGTTGAACTTTTAATTTATAAAAATTGTGCATTTTTTTATATCTTTATAGTATCAAACTACATTTTAGGTTAAAAAAAAAAGGTGACATTTCAAATAGGCAGTGCAAATTGATGCAATTTTAATGTACTAAGAGATTTAAGGACACAAAGCCAGAAATACGTAATCAAAATCAAACAAACATGTCTGCATGCACAGACATAAACAAAAATAGTCAACTTGAATTTATAGTCATTAAGCAAGGTGAAGAAATTCTGTGTGATTCTCTCTGGAGAGCCACCAATATAACTTGTACCTTACAGCAAGCAAATAACATTTTCATATAGGAAGAAGAATAGAGAAAGGGAATGTAGACACAAGCTAAACAAAAGCAGCAGTGACAGATGTGAAAGGTAACAGAGATACTCTTTATGTGGCAGAAAACTATTTTCTATTGAATTTATTTTCTGCTGGATTAGCAAAATGGAACAGCTCAGAGAAATGACAGCGCTAGTGCAAAAGAAGGGCTGCAGCAGCAAGATTGGTTTAGACGACTGAAAAAAAGAGCCGCTGCTTTGGATACTTTCGATAAGCTAGAAGGCCACCACTCAGAAGCCATGGTGGTCTCAGTCATGCGTCAAACGTTCAGGTTCAGAGTGGTCCTGGCGAAAGCTCAGGAAGAAGTTGCTTGGCTCGCAATGTTAACATCTGAATGGGCAGTCTAAGAGCACTGGAAAGCACAGGCAGGCAAGCACACTGCTGCTGAGAACATATAAAACTTTGATCGGGATCAGACCACTCTATGGAGCAATGAAACAATCAGGAGCTGGTACAAATAGGAACTTGTACGCCACGGCATCCTGGCACCTTACTTGGCAAGCAGTGCTCAGCATTGCTCCATGGGCATAGCCTTCCAAAAATAAGCCTTTCAATGTACAAAAAGGCTACTGTATAGAGTTGGTGTCCTCAGTTCCACAGAGGACAGGGAGTGGAAGTGCTTGGCAGCAGACGGCATGGCACAGCTAAATCCTTTATAGCACGCAGAGTCTGAAGGAATCTAACAGCTTTGTTGAAGAAAACCAGCAAGCTGTTTTAACTGAGGACATGCTTTCTAAATAGCTCTAATACCATGCGGTATTATTTTCATCATTATCATTAGTAATATGGAAATATGAGCCTACCTCTTGATATTTTTTTCTTTAGTGAAAAAGGTCTTCTCTTCCTGCTTCTTATGAGATAGTGGACCTTGCCCAAAGATAGTCTGTTCCTAAAAACATTTTACAACTTGCTAAAAATCTGCGTACATGGCCAACCTGGCTTAAGCTGATGTTAAGGATGAGATCTGCTCACAGAATTAATACATTGGATTTGGGATTACTTGGCCCAAGTTTTGATTGACTGATAATAATTTCTTGCATCTCATTTGGTGATATCTATAGCTCTGACTCTCATAAAATGCATCTTTAAATTACCCTGAACTCATCTACTCTGTGATTCCAAGGGTTAATTTGAAAACACACACATTCAATTAATGGAGCAGATTACTTAGAGCAAGGGAACACAGAAGTGTGATTACTGCAGAAAAAAAAATTACAAGTAGAAAGTGAATTTAAATGTTAAAATTATTTTTCTTCATCCTTTTTCTTGACCCTTCCTTTTTTTCCCATGAACAGTGAAGCTGCTCTTGTATACATGTATATAGATGGGCAATTTCAGTGTCCTGCAGGAATGGAAGTAGAAGCTCAATTTATTTTCACATCCAAGGATAGGTATGACAAAAAAATACCTGCACGTTAAAATAGTATACCTGGCCAATAACAATCAACTAAACTTTGGAATAAAACAAATAACAAAGAGCTTTATAAATGTGCTTAAAATGTTGTAAAAAAATTGTCATCCCCATAGGTTACAGCCATGCAGACTTTTCTTTCAGAGGCCTGGCTGTTATTCCATTCCCCCTCCAACCCCACCACTTCATTCCTACCCTCTGCTGCCTCCTCAGTCATGTCATGACAGATATTTGTGGGGTGGTTTATCAGGGCTATTTTTAAGAAAAAGTGTGATTGTGTACTCAGCTCTGCAGCTGATGTGTAAGCTATATTCACTTCATCAGTCCAGCTTTTCCATTTTTTCCTCTATGGTCTGTAATCTTGTGTAATCTAAAATTCAAGCTTTTAAACTTCAGCCATTACAGCCAACACTAAAACACATCCAACAACCTCTTAATATCTACAGAGTTCTTTCAAGTAAATCCAGCATTTCTTGAGAAGTTAAATCTGGTTGTTTTGTGATGATTTGGAACTGAAAACAGACAGCCTGGGTAACTGGAACTTAAAAATGTAAAATCGACAGTGAATCCAGTTTAGTTTTTGGCATTGTATTATGTTTGTCTCGGCAGTAATAACTGTTATTATGTTTTAAAACAAATATCTAGCAATGAAACAGGTCAGATGTATTTCAAAAAGTGAAAATCAATGTATTTTTTTCCACTTGCTTGACAAGGTGATTCCTTTATACACTCCTTACTAAATCACAGGGTGATTTTAATAGGAGGAGAAATCTGGGATTGCCTGAGATGGATAACTAGGTCAAGTTACCCTCTGGAAGAAGTCAGTGAACAAAATGTGAAACAGAGAAATCCACTGCCTTTCCTCTTTGAGCTTCATGCAAATATACTCTGGAAACTCGGTATGTCTCATTTTCTAGGGCTCAACCACAGTATCAGCCCTCCAGGGATGTGCTTTCACTAACACCTTAAGCAGTCACTGCTGCTGAAAAAATAACCCAGTCTTTCCCTCCGCTCCCATACCCCACTCCTTCCTGCCCCCTTGCCACTCATCTGTAAAACTGATCTTGGTTAAAGCTAAACAACAGTTTTGTTGGTTTGGCTTTGATGCCTGGCACAGTTCATCAGCTGGCTGCGCAACCGCTGGTGCTGGCACAAGGAGGGAGGTGGTGGGGAAGCAAAAAACAAGAGCAAGGTGGGACAGCAGCAGAGTTAGCTCTGGGTGCAGCTAGAAGATGCAGCTGAGCCAATTCAATAGCTTGCTGCTGCCAAAAACATCAGTCCCACACCCTCCCCTCTCCTCTACACCTGCCTGCAGCTGTGGAGCCAGGTCCGTCTTCCTTGTGCAGCCCTAATGCCCAAGTGACCTTGCAGTGAGCCAGCTCAGCTCATTAAACCATGGGACATCTGTTGTCATGTTTTAACTGCATGGGAGCTGGAACGGCTCACCGAAGGATCAGAGCAATATCAGAGCCAGGGCAAGAAAAGCGTACAGAGTGCACAGCCAGCAGCAGGGAGGCAGGTTGAGGGAGTGGACAGAAGAACCACCCCTTTTCAGCAGCAATGACCTGTTAGTTTGGCTC
Organism: Aramus guarauna; assembly: GCA_013400195.1. NCBI lineage: Eukaryota > Metazoa > Chordata > Aves > Gruiformes > Aramidae > Aramus > Aramus guarauna. Next base: position 98,875 of record VXBL01001063.1, on the reverse strand, counting down.
AACTGGATCTTCTAACTTCACCCTTGCACTGTTTTGGGCAGCAGTGCTGGCTTATGTCAGCTGAAAGTGTTGTGAAACAACATCCTATGTCTCATTCCAGCCATGTAGGTAAGCAAGACTTCAATGAGCAATTCACATACCTACAGTTAAGAATATGCTGATATACATTTTGCATTAAAGCCCTATCTCAGGAGCCACATATAATTTCACAAGAAGCCCAACAAATGGCCTTCAGAGAGGTTCACTGCTCTGCATTTCAAAAAAGTGGACCATTATGCCAGTAGTAGTTCTCTCCTAAATGATAGCTTTAAGCACTTGTTATTGATTTACATTTTGAACTAGTTTGTTTTGATTCAAAACATCACTACACCTACAACTCCATTCGTGTTGAGTTACTGTCCAAGTCTTCACATAAATTACCTCATCAGCTTGCCAGAGATCCAAGGCTGTGGTTCCCTGTGCAGATGCTGCTGGCTGCAGGAAGTCCCAGCATCCCCCTTCTGTTTGTCCTGACCTCATGCTGCTGCATCCTGTCTCTCCAGCTTTGCCACTTAGTGGGGCTACACTGCAAAGTGGATAACCAAACTCAGACACCATAAAAATATTCCAGCTGCCCCCTTTTATTTTTTGGGGGAGGTAGTGCCTCAGGCTGTAGTTTCAGCAGTAATACTGGCTTATTGTATAGCCAAACACCATAATTTCCCCCCGCACACACAAAGTTCATACCTGCCCACATTTCACTTATAGCACACTTTCCCTTGCGTAAGTGTGCATGGCTGTGCTGGGAATGGGAATAGGGGACCTATCAAGCTGTAACCTAGTCTGGGAAAGAAAAAGAACTAAAGGCACTTAATTCCCCTGTCTGGTTCACAGCAAACGTACTGATGGTGTGATATGCTGATATGACTGAGACCATGGTTAAACAGATATTTCTAGGCATTTTACTTAGACATCCCCACCATTCCTTTCACTTCCCCAGTAGCACATTCCCATCGTTGAGCTTCTTCCTGCATTGTGCCAGAAAACAGGCAATTCGATTTCTATGTTAAAGCCTACAGTAGTAGATAGCTCTAAGAAACAAAAATTCTCTATCCACCTTGTTATTTATGCAGGCATGCTATATTTTTAAACAAGCCAAGGTTTAAAACAGTCCCAGAACTCACCCAAACAATCACAAAACAATCAAGGGCTTCTGAATCTGTAGTGATCTTCTCAAGAAGATCATCCAGCATGGAAAAGAAAAGCTACTGAGCAAGAGTGAAGCACCTTCTGCACTACCAACAGGCACAACAGGCTGTCCTGGGTGCCCTGGGCGTCATTGGCTTTGGCAGAGCAGACTTGCCATATCCGAACCAGTTAAACTGGCTCCAGAAGTACCGCAGGAGCCCAAAGGCAGGTAGTTGCTCATCTGAAGCTGCAAATAGTGTCAGAGATTTTTTTCCCCTTACTGTTGTCATTTTTGATTGCCAGGGTCACTGGGTTGACAAGTACAACTGGAAAGCATGCGAGCTGTGGAGATGGTAATTCTGCTCTGTCCAAATATTACATCCCTGGTGCAATCTGCCCAGTGGCAGGTTCTGCATAGCACTGATCTGTCCACAGTGAGTACGACAGTCGGTGTACTTCTGATGATGAACTGGCCAACAGTGTTTTGACGGTGCATTTTAGGTGAAGGGATTGCAGATATAAACGCTGCTGGCTTTGTTGTGTCTGAGATAGTTTTTCTGATGATGAAATAAGGTTCCTAGTCTGATAAGGAAGAGGTGGGGCATATAATTAACCAACCAAGTAGCTAGGAGCAAGTTCTGGACTGTTTGTGTAATGGTTCCTTTGGTGGACTGTACTGGTTTGGGAGAGACAATTTCTGCTCTTTATTAAACAAACAGTAGGGATAATTTACATCTCAACACCGTTAACTGTTTCAGCAGTAGGGAGGAGATAAAGTCACAGATCTGCTCAATTAATTGTGAGAAAAGTCTCATTTTGGTGCCACAGTTAAATGATATTTGGGAGATACCCCGATTTCTGTGCCTCCCAAGAAAGAAGTTCAGTGGAACTCAAAACATATTCAAGCCAAATCAAGATGCCCAGGCAAGTGAAGTAGCAACACAACCTACTGCCTTTTCATGACTGGTGTGAAGAGGGCTCATTTTGTGAGTGGAACATAAAAGAGAGTGGTCAACTTGTCTCTGGACTCCACTGATGTCAGAAAAGCTTTACTTTGTTAAAACTTCCAAAAATGTTCAATATCTTTGTGGAAATGAAGTTACACAAGACAGGGCCAAAGGATCCAGCAGCTCACAGCTCACCACAGCTGCTCACCTAGTCTCACTTTTCTTCTCCCAGCAGTGTGATTATTCTGTTTACCTGCTGCTGTCCTCAGAACTCGTCAGACCCGTTTCCTAAGCCAGTTCAAATCATTAATCTAGGAGAAAAGTGATCCAGGAAAAAAAAAAGGAGGTGTCTAGTCTTTTACTGGGCAAGTGATCTGAACAAAGAACATAAAAGCATACAACTTATATCAGAAATGATTCAAAGGTGGGGGCAGAACACATGGTTGAGAGTGATGGAAGTGGGGAGTTAGTTTTCAATAATTTTCTTTCTACTACACAGAGCCCATTAACATTCAAGATTTCCTCCCTTTCCTTTATATCACCTGTCCCAAACTAGTCCAGTTTTGCCTTTAGTGCAATAATACAGTAGATGTTTTATTACTTGTTGGTGAGTGCACTCTAACATCGTCTGAATTTCTGATACTGACAAGGCAAACTTCATTAGCATGTTCATGGGATTAGATAATTAGGTTGAAGCTAGCTAACATGTTCTCAAAAATTCATCTTTTATCCAAGTCTAGACAAGCACATCTAAAGAGTGAGAGATTCCACTCATTTTACCAATGAACAGGTGATAATCCACTGAATCATACTTTTGCATTTTCAGGCTAGAAATAGATACAGTCAATGAGAAAGACAGTATTAGCAAGAGATCACTAATGGTGGGAAAAGCAATTTGCAAATTCAAAAGAAACTCATGTCAGTAAGAAGGAAAGCTTTTGAGGAACTTGCAAATATTCTAATCTAGCCACCATGGAAGAGTAGTTTAGATTCCTAAGTCATACAGATTCACAGAACTATGTGGATTTCACAGAAATGTTGGCATAAAGTATTAGTCTGCTCCTGCCACTGACTGTTGCTTCCACACCATAGTAGCCCACTGAGGCAGGTGGGACATTTGATCTATTTTAAATGAAAATGCAAGTCTTGTAAAAGTATTTGAAAAAGCTGCATTTGTTCACTGAGCTGCCTCACAAGAAGGGGGATGTATTTCCTAACTACTTTGTATCACAGAAAGATACAACCTTGCAATCAAGATAGTGATAGTCATCACTATCGTGGCAGGCTGTATCACAGTGGTGCATAAAAGGTTTTATGTCAAAGTACTTTAAGATGATCAAACATCATTTCTAGGGAAACAAAGGCACAGAAAATTGCTTCTTCCATCCCTAGCTAGTCAGAAATTTTTTCCACTTTTTCAGTGAAGCTAGCTACTGCCCAGTGGTTTCTTCACCTCCAGCCTTGCTTCCCAAAACAGAGTCTTCACCTGTTGTTGAAAGCAAGAGGAAAAAAAGGAGTCCAAGACTGATACAACCTTTAGATAACAAGCTTTGGGAAGTTTTATATCTCCTGGTTTTTCTTCAAAAATATTGTTCATATTTTCAGTGCTTTTGTCATCTTTGTTCTGTTCCTGTTTGTTTGTACTTCCACTCTCCTGCCTGCCCCAATCCAGGTGTCCCAGTCATCCGAGTGAAACAGTGCACGCTTTCTGTTCTCCCTGCCCCAAGTCTTTGCATGTATAAGTATATAGCAAAGTATGTGCAGGCTCCATCCAGGCAAAGCTCTTCAAATCCTGCTCCCCATGTTCCAGCAGGGGCCCCTTGCACCTCTAGCTGGTTCTCTGCACTCCTCAGAGCCTCATCAAAGCACTGCCTCCAGGGTCTTCCCCTCATTTCCCTAATACCTGCATCTTCTGCTTGCATAGGCACCTCCTGAGAGAACTGCCTCTTGCCTTACAGCCTTGCCCTTCATAGCTCTGTTCCACAGCTGCCATGCCCAAACCAGTGAGCCTGGGCTCTGGCAGAAGAGGAAGCACCACCAGGCCTCCAGCACCACGGCAGCAGCGTGGCTTACCCTGGGCCAGGAGAGGGAAGAGCACAGAAGTGGAAGAGGCAGTTTCTTCCCAGTCCATTAGCACAGCTGTGTGAGCAGAAGGCAGCTCAGTCCCAACTGCAACCCTTCTTCCCATTCATCTCCTTATGAGCAATCCTGAGGGAGTCGCTAGAAACGTCACACTCTTTGCAAAACTGCCAGAAAGAAGGAAATTTGGGGGTGGAGGGTAGGGAGTTGGAGAATGAGAGAGAGAAAATGAGGAGGGAAAAGACAAAGGCTGGACAGAATATTTGTGGCCTTCCTGCATCCTCGCTGGGGAAGCCACTCCTTCCCACTCCATCCAACGTGAGCACCTGCTAGCAGCACAGGCGGAGTAACCATAGAGATTTGTTTACCATTGTAACATCATATTCGATATTTGTTACCACCTTCTCTGACTCCAGCCACTTGAAAGCAAAGGCTTTTTCCATGAGCCATGTTATACCCCAGATTCAACTTACTATGCTATCTACTGTTATACTCTCTCCAGTCAGCTGCCGTTCCCTTTTTTCCCTACTTCTCTTTTCTCCTCTCCCAGGATGTGCATATTATTTTCTCTCCCTCTTTAAAGCTTCTTCAAATATTAGGCAGACCTCCCTGGGGAGGTAATACCCTTACCCAACAGAAGTGCAAGACTGAAATACACATAAGATCAGTGTCCTGCTGGGAATATGGAGTGTTGTCCTTAGTGAGACAGTGGCCTGGCACTTAAAAGCTGCCTGTGAGATTTGTATCACTTTGTCATAATCCTTTTCCTCTTCTTGGCAGAGGAATACCCTCTAAAAAAGGCCACAGTCAATATCAGAAAACCAAAATGGGAATATTACTTTCAGTTACTACAGAGTTTCCACTGAGATAGCAAAATAATAATTCTGTGCTGGGTAAGTCAAATGGAAATCATCCACCTGGAAAAGGCAATTGCTTCTGAAAACTCAAGAGAAATACCCATAAAATACATAAAATGTTATCCACTGAACACATCTTTGGTACAAACTCACTAAATTTAAGGGAGTCAGACCCCTATATTTCTTCACAGGTTGGAGGAGAGATGCTACCACAAGATTTGAGACCATAAAGGTGAATGTCAGGAAATGTATTAGTAATTAATCTTCCTTCCTTTTCTCTCACATTACAATTTACCCCTGTTCTTCTGTGTCAGCTATCTTTGTGATTCTCACAACAAACTTCTCCCTTGGTTATATTTATATGTTCCTGTAGAACATTAACAAAATGTCGTGCTTTTCCTGAGAACACAGTTAACAGTTAATTACTCATGATAACTACTAAAGGGTTGAAGTGTTTGCTTTAGTAGGCTCTACAAAGATACATTTTAAATGCCACAGGATAAGCTGGTTGCAATGAGAAGTTTGTTGTTTGTTTTGTTGTGTGTTTTTTTTTTTAAACAGTTCTACAGTTTGAATGCTGTGGTATGTAATTAGGCAGATAGGTTTAGCCTGGTAAACATGAAAAACCTGAACAGACTATTCCCATTTCCCCTACAAATCTATTTTTAATGCAAAGAACTATGTATATAATTCTTGTTGGAAATAATGGATATTAACTTAAAAAAAAAATTTTTGTAAGTCAAAATGAATAGTATATGCCCCTATTTTTCCAGCCTTATGTGCAATATTTTTCACCCCATGACTGCCATTAGCATTGCTAGAAATCACGAAATTCCTTTGCATCCTGCAGAAAATTATCCTCATAGGGCAATACTTTGCTACTCTTATTCTGTGAGTCATCAGTCCCATCCTACAAGACATCAGTCACATTGATACCAAAAGTGTAAGACAAGCTTGGCTCTCCCTCCTATTAAAGACAAAAAAAACCCCACAGCAAAATTGTAAGCCCCTTACTGTTATAGTTCAGAAGGTATTCCCAAGTCTAAGCTCACTGATACTCTAAAAAGTTCATAGTTTATAATGATTTTGCCTGTAACAGCTACCAGACAAACTTTAACTGTTTTTTAACATAAGGAGAATTGTGCCTGCCTTCCTAAATTAATTGACTCACACACAATCTGATCAGATGTTATTCCTGTTTACAAATGCAGGGACTGAATTTGAAAGATTAAATGATTTGCCCACAATTATTCATGAAATCAGTGGCAGAACTGGTGTTGGAAAATAAGACCTTCCTGGGTCCCAAAAACATATCCTAATTACAAATCATGATGACCTACCTATGTACATTATGTATGAATGAGATAACCTTGCAGAAGTAGGAAGTGACTTTGATCTGACTGCGAAAGAAATGGAAGTCAACCTTTCTCCAGGGAGTTTTCAAATCACATCAGTTTCCTGGTAAAACTCTTAATCCCTCATATTTCAAAGAAAATGCTGTATGCTACTGTACTAAATCAAGATAAAATTAACACAAACAGCATTTCCAATGCAACAGAAATATGGTGAACACAAACCTTAATCTGATCACCAGGCTATAAACTGGTTCAATGAAAACAGATCAGAGCAAAGAACTTGTCAGGCCTCAGTACAGTTGACAGTAGTTTACCCTGAAGGGTCTATGTAGACTTGCATTTGCAATGCCCTTGCTAGATGTATCTCCAGCGTAAGTAGATGCAAAAGGCTTTTATTTTTTGGCTACTTCAGTGCCAAAGAAAGGGCAAACTAATTGCTTCTTTGCTTCTTCTGCCACTCATTACCTAGTATAAAACCCATAGACTACATAAATAAAACACAAGGCAAGAAGTATGTATCTGAAAATATGGGTAGGACTGCTAGCACCCAAGAGGAGTGCTGGATGCTGTCTCTTTTTGCACTGTGATGTGCCATTCCCTAGAGAGGCAGCTGCCTGTTAGAACCAAATATTCATATTAAATCCCACTGCAAACCTCCTCTCAGGAGTTGGGGTTGGTGATGGCATCTTCTTAACCAGCTTCTGAAGTGATCACTGTTGAACAATGTGAGCTGCTCGTTCTCCTAGGCCCTGTGCAAATGTTAGGGAGTAGCTGAAAGAAAAATCAACACTGGGTTCGAAGACTATATTGAGTGATAAAATTAAATTTGACATCTTTGTAGAACTTTTAAAATTCTTTGCAAAAAGATTAATACTAAAATTCATCTGTTCTTGCAACAGAGATCAGAAGCTAATAGGCAATAAGGATGGGGACATTTTAAGTAAAGACATACAAGGGGGGAAAAAAAATCTTTTTTTCCCCAGTGCGAAGCCAGCATTTGTATTTTTGCTCTTCAGTTTAGTTGCAAAACCTTTGTTCTGACACTCCAAGAGTGCCAGAGGTAATCAGGTGTGTTAAATTTATTTTCTTTCTGCTTTGTTTTGATTTGTTATACCTCTGTCAGGTATTTGGCTCACTCTGTAAAAAAATTCTGATGGCTTTTCGTCCATCATTCAGAAATCTCTCTGTAATGACCTCTTGAATTCCTTGTATTTCTGCTATGCTTTACAATATAATAAAGCAAGGTTTGCAGGAAGAGGTAATGTTTTTTTATTAGAACAAGTGTTAGAGATGGGAAAACCACCCAAGCTTTCAAATACAAAAGACGGGACTCCTTTTTGATGTAGATGGTATTTAAACTGAGCAAAGGCTCCCAGGTGAGTATCAATAAGCTAAAGAAGGAGTTAAAATATGTTTATTTATTGAGAAGACTTGAATTACATTTTATTTTAGAAAGTTTGTATTTAAGCAAGTCTTCACAAAAGCATTAAGTAGTGTGAACTTTACTAACACTTTTTGTTAAAAGCTTAATCCACACCCACATCAAAACAAAGACAGAAGGCTGAGCTCTTTACATATGAGAAGGTGACTTTTCACACATAACCTTAACAGTAAACCTTTTGCTTTTTTCAGGGAAATACAAAGCTACAAGATAATAAAATTTCCCTAATTTACATATCTTCCAAGAAGTGGAAATCACAAAACTACAGACAACAATCAATCTAGGGAAAAAGGTGCAAAGGGAAAACTCAGAAATGAGTTTGTTTAAAAGTTACAACAGGTAAAAAGAACCTTGAGCTATGAGTGCTTTTGTTTTGCTAATCTGCCTAACATTCTAGTGATGCAAAAAGAAAATAATCCTTGAATGAATGATTCTGACTTTGTACTACCGTGACTTGAGTGGCTTCTTCTTAACAAAAATCCAATACTTGGTTTGTATTTAAACAAGTCTTCCTAAAGACCTGTTTTCTCAAACAAGTCTTTATATGGGAAAAACAACTGTTGATTTGTTTGTTGTAGTTGCCATGTGAGTAACTTCTATTAAAGTCAGCAGGGCCTTGCCTACTGTGAGATTTTTTGAACCTGTAACTCTTAATCAGTATAGCTGTCAGTTGTAGAGCCTGAGGAAGCTGTCATACAGACAATATTCAAATGTAGCTGTGTTTTTCCCACAGTGCTGTTGAAAGGAAACCCTTTTGTTAGCAAAGCCTGAGAGACATTAGTATCCTGAAATGGAAACAATTAGAGTGAAGAAGGGTCTCCTAACCCGATAAACACTTTGCAAGTGCAACATGTCCCCAGAGCTGAAACTACATGCCACCAACAATTTTTAAATCTCTTTCACATATATAGGTTAGAAGTGTTAAGAATTTGTGGGAAAGTTTTTCTTCAGTGTACGCCACGGCTTGATGTTTATTCATATGCTGTAGTAAGCAAATGAGAAACTAAGCACTTCGTAAATGGTGCATCATTTTGACTACTTGATCTGCTCTACTGACAGAACAGTTTGGCATAATTGCTAGCATACATAATATTTTCAAATGACAGTTCTCCAAACAAGCCAGAGCCTGAGCTAACAGCAGTGAAAGGTGAAGAGAAGCTGCCTACATATTTGGCTGAATTCTAGATTATTAAATACTACAGAAAATTAATATTTATAGTTGATATTGTCCACAACAGAAATGCATTCCTCTACCTTCAGTACTTTCAGTATCTTCAGCTGTTGCTTTAGAGGTGAGAAGCCAATTTCTCTGCTATACCCTTTGCCTGTCATTTGACCACAACTGTTTTGAAACGGGCCCCAAATGTCTTCAATGCTGCCTCTATGTGTCGGTTTCATTTAACATTATCACTCAGCTCATGCTGTTGCTTCTGAATCATGTCAGGTAGTTCCTAGTGGAGTAGCTTCAGCTCCACACTGCTGTGCCTCTTGGCTTGTAAGACAGGCAGGAGTACACATATGGTTGCCTTTTGAACGGGAAAAAGACTTCATCAGGAGTGACTGGCAGAAAACGATGAACAGCACTTTAAAGAAATCCAAGAGACAACAAAGTATGGCCAGTAACAAAGGCTTAGGGTTTTCAGTGACCTTTCAGAATCACACTGATGCCAGGATATTATCATGGGATTAAGATGGAGACCCTAAATTTTCAAACATACCTATTTTGTTTTGGCATCTCAGTGTTTGGCTATCAAATTCCCAACAATTAGCTGCCACCACAATTAAAGAGCACCTTTCATAGAAGCAGTCAGGCAAGCAAAGATACAGTGACAGCAAGGAGACTAACGGCACGAGGGACCCACAGAGAAGGATACCTGGTCAGTATACATTTAGCGGCTTCAGATATGCCGGCTCAGAAGAAAACCTACAGCCGAGTTCCAGCTGGGAGCAGCCTGTAGTGGCATGAGCAGCAATGTGGAACTGGTCAGAGTACCCACAGGGAAGACTTGTACAGATGCTGAAGAGATCTGTCTGTAAAAAGGAGCCTGCACAGCACAAACTATGAGCTGTTCTTAATGTTTCTGTTTATACCTGGTTTCAGAATAAAAGCTCAGTATTGATAGTATTTTTCCCTATTGCCAGAAAGAAGCACTTTTCATTTTCGTCCTACATCTTCCAAAGGTGTAATGCCTACAAAATTTGCCAACACTGCTGCATAAAACAGGTTCTGAAACCTTAATTCTTTTTCCACAGTAGGAGAAAATCCATCTTTCCTATCCTGTAATGTTGTTTGGAACAAGAAAATCTTGTAATCTGTAATACCGTAATACCATACATAATACAATTTTAGGTCCTTTGAATGTTTGACGTATATTACTTAGGTCAGCCAGGTAGTTACTATCAGTGCTGTCTGCTCCACCTGGTCAAACTGCATCTTGTGTTACCGAGATGCTCCTTCCTGGAACCTATTAGGGAGCTTGCCGTAGCCTCGTGCTTTTGTTGATAGCGTCACAGATTGACTTCCCTGCAGTCCCATGGCATATAGCTATGTTTTTCTTTCCGGAATTAAATTTCTGACAGAGAACTGCAAATAACCTATTAACTCTCAGAAAAATCTATGACCAGTCTTCCACCTCAGTGATTTCTTTTTTAAATCATGCCATATTTTCAAGGCTTTCTTTGTAAGGAGAAAGATTAGAAATATTCTAAGATCTCTTTCATCTTCCAGGCCTCACAAATTGGAGAGGATAGGCTGCCACAGGCTTTGGTAAACTACAAAATGCTAGCCTCTACTTCCAGCTGATACTTTACCTTCCTACTCTGACTACTAGTAAAGGTAATAACTGTGATGATAGTTATAATGATTTTGCTATTAGAATGAAAAAGCTTCCACAGCAGCTCATCCAGATTGCAGACCAATATAATCTAATCAATAATATATGAAAAAGATACCCATATGGCTAAAAGAAGACTTGGATTGACAACTTTCTAGAGATGTATTCCAGACTGTATTTTCTCCTTCCCAAATTAGAGTTTAAGATCACGTAGCCATTTCTCTTAAATACAGTAAGTATGCCACTGATGGCGACACCTTGCCTTCTGGAAAGGCACTACGAGCACCCCATATACCACTCATTGCATGTACATACCCTCTTTGTTAACTGTAGATCCATTGTCTAGGTGACTTTTATGATTTGAGTACAACAGAGGAATCAATTTGATGCATATGGGGTGAGCATACTCCAGATGATCAGTCACTTGCTATCATTTTGATACCTCGCACATCAACAAGAATATTTCTCTCCTCCTTGTGGTTACTAAGCTAAAGGTACAGTCTGAGAATGAGAGCTTTTTTTGTTTTTAACTTGATGATGGAATTCTGGTTTTAGGCTGAACCACTGTCCTCATGTCAGCTGTGATTATTTTGTGATAAGGCCCATTACAGAGAAGGTGAAGGATAGGCACGTTGCATTAATACATAAGAGATTTTTCCTTTATCATTACAATATCATTAAGAGTATTCTTTGTCTGAATAGAAACAAAATCATTATGATCACAGTGTCCCTGCACATATCTTTCTCCCAGCCTGAATACCTTTTGCAACTAGATTTGAGAAACCATAGAAGTCTCACAGCAATTATATTCCCACTTAGTTTCATGCAGAAAGGGAATGCACAAAGGACAAAGACCCTGGAAATATCTCTGTATGTATGCCTATCAGGGAAAGGCTGAAGCACAAAATTATTAAACATCTTGGAATCCACAGGATCATCCTTTGTGGATATTGCCCTGAGACTTTGCCTCAGCTATGAGAAAAACAAACCTCAGTCAAATCTTGCACATTCTTGGACAGTATGTCAAACAACAACAAGATGCAAACCAACAGGAAAACTAATCCCAGCATTCAGCTAAATACATCCCCAGACCAACACATCTCATTCCAGCACTTGGCCTGAATAACATAGTCATTATTTTCCTGGGTTTTGACCTTGAATAGTCAGGTTTATCTTACTGGGTTCCCTTTGGCCTTGGCACAGCAGCATTCTGAACTAATTTCCAAATCCAGCATGGGATGACTCTGTTTGTACTGGCACACCATACTCTGACTTATCATCTGAACAGGGCAACATTGGTGAACTATTTAGAATGCTCTAGCACACTGCTGCAAGGGTCACCTGAATTTCCAGCTTGTTTTGAGCGTGATGGCAGACTAGCTCAGAGGATTAACAAGCAGATATCACTATTTGCTTATTCTTATTGTCTTTATCCTAAGCATTTGTGACTGGACACTGTTACTCCAAGATGGAAGTTAGGCTACATGCACTAGTCTGTCTTCATGTGAGTAGTTCTTCTGTTCAGATATTCTAACTACTTTCCGAATTACTTTCCAGGTATTCATCAGCCTCTAGTTTTAGCATCACTGTCCAGAGTCTGTGTTATAAGCCATACCTGTTGCTTTCCACAGCTTCTATATTGGGGTACCCTCCTGTTTTTCTGTTAACACTAAAAAAAACCATAATTCATATACTGAAATTATACACTGTGGAAATACCTAGAGTTTTTATAATGTGAGTTAATATTTTTAGCCTTTGTGCAAATCACATTGTCAGTGTAGTTTGCACAAGGTCAACTTTTGCTCACTGAACATGCAACCTGAGATACGTAATTGATACATGCTAGGAAAAAAACCACCAGTGTCACTGTATATAATGGTGGAGATTAAGAGAGAAGCCCCTTTTCACAAAGTTATAGTTTTTAAATGATGTAGCCATTGAGCTAATATTTGTTCTCAGTGTAAAGTGATTGGGACTTTCCATTAATATCTCTCTTCTTTTTAAAATTTAGTTTATATGAGCAAGTAGAAGATTTTAATCAGATGAGCTGACAAAACATGAACAAAGCATGGCCACCACTGCAGGACTGCAGCGATTCTGGAATGGTTTTGATGGTGTAAGCCTGGAATTACTCCCTGCTGGGACATTTTTATTTAAAAAAATCATTGATTTATTTTGGAAGAGAGTACACATATGCAAAATTACCCTGAATAGCTATTCTGGCCAATGACGCTAGGTGGGCAAGCATGGAGTGTGATTTTCAGAGCCATATGCAATTTTATTGTTATCTGGGTCACTTCAAAATCTGTGGGAAGATCATGGTTTAAATCTCTCAAATCTCAACACAAAAGCTCAAGTCTGTAGCTAGAGCAGTATAAAGTTGTTTAATTTACGGTAGCGTATTTTGTTTCAGCTTATTTAAAAATGTAAAAACTCCTTCTTAAAATCTATTAGTTTTAAATGCAGATTAAAGCCAAGAGAAAATAAACCATAAAACATTCATAGATTTTCCTCTTCATAGTTGAACTAGCTAAAGAATTAACTGAACTTTGATAAGCTTCAGTTAACATTTTATACTGAAGACAAAAGGGATTGTGTCTATGCATGTATGAAACAGTAAGAAGTTTCAAGATAACTTAATCTTTCTCACAATCTTTTAAAGCAGTTCTGCAAAAAGGCCTAGAGCCTAGAACAATTTTCAGTTGGTGAGCCACAGAACTGCAGGAACTCATGGAATTCAAGATGTCTCTGGACTGCTTCCAGAGGGTCACAGAAAGATAAGGAAGAAAAAAAACAGCAAATGAAAGTTTGCTAGCCAGATAGCTGCACAACCCTAAGAAATGTTTTGTGAATTTGTAAATAGGGAGGCTGGTCTAAACTGTTATCGATAGTTAAAGAGGAGCCATCTGTGCCTGTACAAAGTCCATGTACTGAAACATCTAGAGAAGTTTGCAAAGTCACTGTTGTGCGTTGGCCTTGAATCCTATCACTATCGATTAAAATATTGGTATTGTTAAAGAGTTTGTCACTATTACAGTTACCAGTTTTAGTTGGGGCATAATAAAATTTTTTAGTGTTACCACTGCTTATTCAGAAAAACAAACGTGCTAGACTTTAACCTAAGGGATTTATTCTTTATAACTTGTAACACCACGTTGGCAACAAATTTTAAAAGCCACATGGTTAAGTTAAGAGTCAAGGGATAAACAAACAGAAAAATACCTGTCATAAATGACCTATATGTTCATGTTTTTCTATATTGCTATTCTTCGCAGTGGCCACAACTATATTTACTCCAGAATTTCTGTGACTAACAAAAAAGTTTCATCTCTTTCACAAATATGTGCATATATTTATCTTAACTGATTTGGAAAAAAAAAATGAGATAAACAGAAAAAGTAGTAGAATATGCGAATGCAACAGCTAGGTATGAATTCCTCTGTAGCTGGGTACATGTTCAAAGGAACTAAGCTTTAACTTTAAAACACTGTAGAATTGTTACATTTTTTCCATTACCAAGCACAACCAAACCTCAGCAGTAAGGTTAAACCTGTGACAGCCAAGCAGATATCCCAATATTTTTAGATGCACAAATTAATTAAAACAAATCTCAACAAGCTCCTATAAACAAGCTAAGAAAAAGAAATTAAAAAAAAAAAAGAGCTATCAGAAGCAGGAAGGTTGATTTTGCACAGGATTAACCGCTTAGACAAGCTAAGAGTGAAAAGCATATTAATCCTGATGTAGCTGAGAACTCTGTCTCCTGTTCAGCAAATAATTTAAAAAGCATGTATGAGATTTACTGGAGCTAATGAGATTTAAAATGCTTAACTTTATACTCAGACTCATATTGTTTTCTGAATTGGCACCTTTGATAACGAGGGAGCTTGTTTAAAAAAGGAGAGAAACAAATTGTTCATACAATCTTCATGGATGCAAATCCTGTCTGCAGCTTTCCTTTCACTGAATTGAATAAATTGCAGGATAATCCAAACTTCATTTGTGCATTTATTGAAAGAGAGCTTTGGTATCAGAAACACACATCTAGAGACAGAAATAGCTGTCAAGTCATTTAGCTCTGTCATGCAGAACTTGTATATTTGCACATAGATAGCCATTTTCATGCTGATAAACACTCTTTGAAACTTCCTCTTTGCGGGATAAGATGAGACAGTCCTGTTAATACCTTGGCACTTCTGTTTCCAACCAATTAAAAAAGCCACTAGACTTTGTTTCCAGCCTCATGCAACCACAGAAATATAATAACAATTGCTAATAATACATTATACTAAAATCTCTCTTGCAGCCACCTTGTGGTATTTCAGTCTCTACAGAACTTAGACACTGTTTTAAGAAAATTCCTAGCTATTTTGGTTATAAAGAAAATCACCATAATATGAAACAGTGATTTTCACAATTTTCAGTTCTTTCCAACAATTTTCAGTAGTTTCCAGACTTGCCAATATAGCTATATCCTTGGTGTATTTCTTTTAATGTAATAAACACTTCAGATCTTTATTTTATGACAAGTATATGGTTGTTGTTAAGCAATTATGTAAAAATTAACATTAATAAAGGATACTGATAACTGGGAAGAGTAACTAAGAAATGGTGTTTACTACTGCCTCAGGCCATCCTAGGTTGACTGAGTATTGGCTCTAAATCTCAAAAATAACACTACCAGTGTTAGTATTTTTACAAGTTTTGTAATCCATAGATTATCTGGATAGAGTTGGAAGCCACTAAAAGAAGAGCTAGAAAGAAATGTTATTGCATCTTGTGTAACTCATCAACCTCCACTTTGCCCTATATCTCTTGATTTGCAGAGCCCTGGTAAAGGTAGTCCCTTTGACGAAAACTGAGCACTTACGTACATGGCATATATACGACAGATAAGCTGAAGAAAGATACACTGTATTCAGAAGAAAAAAAACCCAAAACATTGTAGTACCTAGGCTGACAAAGTAAGTTTTACAACCATACATAACATACACATATATCTATGATACACCTAAAAAGTCATTGCAATTGCTGACATTATGTTTGCAAGATAAAAAAGCTCAGTGGAAAAATCAGTATCTAAGAGAGGCAGACTAAGTACCAAAAATAAAAAAGGGACAGAAAAAATGTAGATGGAAAAAGAGCACATTTCAGTTCTGGGACTACATGACAAGAGTAGCCTTTAGGATGTTTAAGTAGATGTTTAACAAACAAGTCTTTCTTGGGGGTTTAGCAAGAATTTAGAGGAGGTGATGTTTATGGCCTGTAATGGCCAATGGCAGGTGCCCCACATAGTTAAATGTGCAAGTGCAGATAGAAAAGGTGGTATGCTAACCAAAATGTGTGGGGT
The DNA here is from genome assembly GCA_013400195.1 of Aramus guarauna. Lineage (NCBI taxonomy): Eukaryota > Metazoa > Chordata > Aves > Gruiformes > Aramidae > Aramus > Aramus guarauna. The sequence continues at coordinate 82,845 of VXBL01001063.1, read as the reverse complement.
TTGTGATCTTTTTAGGACTTGATACAGTAACAGTGGTGTTAAGCAGGGGGCTGGACAAATGCTCTCCATCCCATAACTAAAGCACAGGTTATGCTCATACTGTCACCAAAGCAACCTGACTAGGTCCAGAAACAGCTCTTGTTCTCCACTGACACTACCCAAGGTCTGGGTACCTAACACAGGTATTCTGAACCATTCTGATGGGCTACTTACCTGCTTTCTAGGTGTTGTAAATGCTAAGCTAGGCCTTCATGACTAAATAGGCATCCCTCAGTATATATCAGAATGTTTGATATGAATTAAAAGAAGCCATGTTAGGAAGTTTATATATGCATCTCTTCTGAGTGACATATATATACAGCAAATGCTGGCTTAACAGAAGTGCTCCTTGTGCTATGACTTCCAGTTATTTGTCTCAGTCACTACAGTGAGCTTTTGATTTCTTCCTGTTAGTCAAGACTGACTTCTTGCAAGATAGTTACTTTTATTATGGAATTCCTTAAAGACATATTTTTACAGTCATTTATAAGAGCAGCAACATACAGTAAGGAACGTAGTAGCCCACACTGGTATAGTTTACAGTTTGTCCATTAGCCAGGTGTGTTACAAGCAATAATAATATACTTGCCAGTTAGATCAAATATTATTTTCTCAAAGGATAATCTGTTCCAAGTACATGAATACACTTCATCTCTAGCCATGTTCAAATCTCAATAATTATCACACTTGAAGAATGGAAAAGCAAGGAAATTGTCCATTTTGTTAAGGACATCTGGAAGGAGTGTCATAAACACAGGAGCAAACAAGCAAATTTTGAAGAAAAAAAATTGACTGATATCCTTGAGGGTAACATTTCGTAAGTAGCACTACCACTATTTCCTTCCTCCTAAGCAGTAGGTCTCCATTATAAAGATGAAAGCACCTAGCACTGTCCTAGCTTCCAGTTACATCTCTATCCTAACATAGTCTGCCCTCTGATGCTAAAAACCCCCTTAAATTACCTTGTGTTCACGTGTAAAAGTCTCTCTTAAGCTTCAACAGACACTTTCTAGAGATAAGAGATAATTTCAGAGATACTTACTGGGCTTCACTCACAGCAGCAGCTTTGTCGTTCCCCCCACAACCATAAAAAGTGCTGAGACTTGTGTCCTGATCACTCCTAGGAAAGCAAGGCAAATAAATAGCTGCTAGCATTTGGTTTCTGATGAGGTAAACTGCTTACACATAGCAGTCCGCCTCTTCTGACACTTCTGGGACTGACACAGATGGTGAGTCAAAGTGCTTTCAAATAGTAGCTTTATGCTTATGGAGCCCCTGTTTTTCAAACTCTATTTTCCCTTAAGAGTAGGTATTTTTAAAATACTTGCATCTCTTCTACTTTGAAGAGATCATCAGGAAAGCCTGTCAGCAATTTTCTGTGAGGACAGAGGGGAGGGGAATTCGATTGTTTGTACCAGCTTATCACCAGCTATCACACGCTTAATGTGCTACAAGGTACAAGGCTGAAAACAAATTTGTGTTACTTTATCGCAGAGCTCAAACTGAATTGCTTAACAATATGGCCACACCGATGTAGCTACTGAAAAGACCATGATTTGGGCTGTGCTTATTAGACTCGTATATACAAGCAATTCAGGATAATAGGAGCAAAAATCTGCTTACTGTACAGCTCCTTGGTATTACCTGTGTCTATGCTTACAGAAGAGAGAGTTGACAGAGCAGTTAAAGCGTATCTGTGTACATTATTCATGTACATTTATCTGTCAGCAGATACAGCTAAAATCCTCTCAATAACTACTTTCAATATTGATTAAAATAGTGTGCGTAACTGGAGACAATCCCTTATGCATTCAATAAGCAACACTTACCAGGTCATTACCAGGTAAATTAGTCAAGTTTATTTAAAAGAGGGAGCAAAATTTTGGCTACCTTTAAATTACTTTATAAGCATCATAGGAATCTTACTTCTAAACTGTAATTGCCATGGTGTTGCAACTGTATATTGACAAGTTTCTTGTTCCAGTCACTAGACTGTATTTATTTGGCTGTGCTAAAGAAGACTAATGGTCAAAGTACTCAAGGCTCTTTGTGGCTGAGGGAAAGCATCAGAGCTCAACACTTCACAGATTTCTGGGAAGCTAATAAGATGCGTGGCTGATGCTGCATGCCAAGAAGTGGGCAAATGGCAGCAGAAAATCATTTCAAGTCACTTCAGGATCTTTGCTGAGTCATATCAGTTTCAGAGTCTGTGTGAGCAAGTCTGTGTGGATTCCACATCACACTCGAAACTACCAGAAAGGATTTTTGCCTGCCTTTAATATTTCTATAGCTAATTTACAACATCTGCCTGAAAAACCACCAAAACAAATTGAAAAAAATGCAGACTCCAACAGTGTGTCTGAACATCTCATATAGCCATAATTTGACAGATCCAAATCCAACTGCACATGCACCATTACCAAAAACCAGTGTTCTCCTTACAGTCCATCTGTTCGATGGTGAAGCTATTATCAATACAGACAGAACTACTATAGTATACAATTTCTACTAATTCCTTTTCATTTTCTGATGGAGAAGCTGATGCATCTGTTACTCTCATCCAAGCCTTGTCTATTTTAGGCCTAGTAAGTGGCTCAAGGTACCTCCCTTTACGACGTGCATGGGTAGAGTAGAAATTCGTTTATTTATCAGAGGAAGCACTGAGAAGGAAAATTGACCTCAATTTCCCTCCCTGTTCTCTTCATTGCTCCATGAAAGGAAAAGAGACCATGCCTACCAAGCAGCAAATTATAATGACCATGCTCAGCTCAACAGTTCTTACTGATACATTTGGTTGATAGATTTGGTCAGAAAGCAGAACTAGCATTCATGTTATTTCCCCTCTCTGCTTGTCTACTTGCTGAGAGCCAGAGGAGAAATAGCACTCAATGACCGTCATAGCTTTAATTTGGACCTGAGTTAAAGGCTTAGGTAGCCTAACCAAACACTGTGCAAGCAATTTCTGCATGAGTTCTTCACTGCTGTGTTGATATATGGAATAAGCTTCTATATTGTATATTCCAATAATCTATCCATGAATAGATAATGTTAAAGATACACAGGCATGTGCTGATTCCTATTTTCTGGCTAGATACAGACAGAACATAAGCCTTTCTGGAAACGAGTGCTGTTGCATTACTGCCATTGAGGATCTCAAAACTATTCAGGTGGAGAACACAAGTGGCAGCTATACGCCATCCATGAAAGAAATGGATACAATTCTCACCTTACCTTTGTCTGCTTCCAGAGGACCAACATTACCTCAGACTTATCTCTAGCTAACTCATCTGTACTCACCTTAACCAGACAAATCTTTCATGGGGTGAGATGGAGAGGGATAAGCCTTGGTTTCCCTGTCATATCAAAGCAGCCCTGCTACCCACCTTTTTGTTGCAACCCTTTCAACAAATCCCAGTTTATACAGTTAATGGATGGACAGAAATTACTCTGAGAGTGTCATGATTGTGATGTGTTAAGTGCACATTTACAAATTCAGTTATTTAGGACTTCTTAATTCACTGTGAGTTTGTCTTTTTTTTTTTAAACACTATGTAAAAAAATTATACTTAGAATATAAACCACTTTATGGGATCATAATTTCAACAGACATCCAAAACACAGTTTTGCTGATGGACAAGAGCAAGTCCATCAGGGAGAAATAAACATATTATCAAGCTCAATGTGACCATTTGTATTGTCAGGGAGCTCACTGTATCCCTAGATCATAAAGACTTAGAAGAATGTAGCCTAAGAGTTAGACAGTGGTAAAATGATTTATTAAGTCATCTTAGTTATTACAGCAGTGCACTTTTTTCAGTCTAGAGGCTTTATCCATTTGCCTTAGAAAATCATTTGAACTAAAATAACTCAGAGTCAAAAAAATTACTAGCCTGTATGCTGCAGTTTATCCCATCTGTCTCTAATTTAATCATACTAATTAGCTGAACTATCATAAATATCATATTCTCCTTCTGTCATCACTGTTCACATTCTCTGTATTTATCTGCAGATGCCATGAGCACTTATTTGTTCTTGCTATATGGAAAACATAGTTATGTCAGGAACCCAACTGTGCTAAAGCTTCTCTTTAACAAACAGTCACCCTGAGGGAAAAAAACCAGCGTCCGCAGCTCAGTAACACGTGGTAACAGGCTATCAGGTGGTAACAAACACTCAAAGATTTTACATCTAGCAGTTTGTCATATGTTAGCAGTTCAAAGTAAAGATTTTCAGTAGCCTAGGACTAATCTTAATTATTTTTTAAATCTTTATTAGCAAATTAACTAAGCAGTTTAACTCTGTGTTATCTATTATGCATCAGGAAATAGTGTACCCTTTTTTTTCAAGCAAATGTAAGAGCTAATGTGATTACAAAGGGTACCATTTTGCAACTAGGTAGAAATGAACAGTGCCCCTAACCTCTTGGGAGCACAGACAGCAGTCGCAGCCAATCAAAGAGAAGGAAGAGCAAGATGACTCTTAAAATTTTGCCAATATTTGAAATATTTGGGAGTATGTTTAAAAACACAGTTTGGTGCCATTGCTTCCACATAACTGTATCTTATACATATGATTTGTTTGGATGCAGCAGTCACAAAATTTAGCTTGAGAAATTTTGCAGGAAAACATTTAACTTCTATTTCGTTTCTCTATTAATATTCCATAAACTAGAATCAGGTTATGCTTTTTAAGGATGTTCTTTATTATAAACAGATAAATACATATTTGAAATAATGTTCAATGTCACATTTTAAGGTTTTATGCAATCCGACTCTAATCCAGGCCATGGATTTAGAAGATACATTTTTCTTATGAAGAAGTACATTGTGCATAATTCAGAAGAGTTTTACACAGAACTGTATTCTCAGATGGATAAAGATGTGTAAATTCCTCAAAATCAAAGAGAACTGATACCCAGGAGGGCAAAGCAGACAAAACAGCCCATCAGCAACTCAACCACATGAAAGACCACAAAGAAACTCCGAAGCCACCCACGCAGCTGCCTGAGGAGTCTGTCAAGGAATGAGAGGCTCTTGTTGAGCTCATGTTGCTGCTGGAAATGTGTTTGAAGAGCTTGGCAATACATCTGGATTTTACGAGTGGCACACAAAGATGAGAAAAATTAAATCAGATTGAATTATGTGCTGCAGTACACTGGTGGTGTCACATCTCAGCTAACTAGTATGTAATTTAATTTACAAGATAATGGAACAATCTCCTGCATTCGTTACTTCCAGAGGGGCAGCTGACAAACATATCCAAAGTGTTAAGTACAAACTCAACTAGATGGTTGATAATTTTAGAAGATATATAGAAAGCCTCTGTTTCTGAAAAATTAATATTCAGGCCTTGAACATCAGAGATCTATAAAACCAGAATAGGTACGGTGAAGAATCAATTCTTTTGTTTCTGCACCCTTTGGAAACTACCAGTACTTACTGGTAGAGTAAGAGAATAACACAGCTGTTGTATCACTTGTTATTGCTTTCTACCTGGTTTTTTTACAGAACGCTGATCGAATGAGCTATCTTACTTTGTCTTTCCACCTACAAATGCGAAGATGTCCCTTCTCAAAATTCTTTGCTTTCCTCAGGCAGAAAGAAATATGACGAGAGACTTACATTTTCAAAATATTTGTCAATAAGCATTCAAAACAACTCATCTAAAGCTTGACCTCTACTACAACCAACATAGCTCAGTTAGCTGCACTGAAATGTGAAGAGAGTTTTTGATGAGAAAACACTTATTTAAAGTACATTTCAAACAAATTATTTTAGATGCCTTCAAATTGCTGCAGGGAGTAGAAGGGAGAACAAGGAAAAACCTGGAACACTTAAGACAGACACTTGTCTTCAAGGCTTGTTAAATGCTCCCTTGTTTTGTTCACTTTGTGAATCTGTAGTAAAATGGACAGGATCTTAAATTAACACGGTGAAGGCTGTGAACTCTTTATTCAGTCTCTGTTTAATCTTCCACAACGCTTTTTGTTTAAATTTGTGAGTGACTCATAGCAGTGGCTTCAGCCAGGCTTAGCACAGACAGACTTTGTGCATGCCCACACAAATACTGTTGAGTCTATTCCCACTGTTGGCTTGTAAGATTCCCACTATCACTGTCCTGAGCTTTTTTGAGGAGAGATTAGTCTTTGCATTGGCCTCTGCCAAAGTATCTCATATTCTGGTGATGGGAATAGTTGGAGACAAGAGACTCTATATATTCATTTTCATTTATGACCTAATGTAGCAGATTGTTTTTTGCATTAGTTCAAATGAAATATTTGTCTTGTTAATTATGCTTTTATAGGCCCCTGAATAATGTTCTTTTATTTACAGTTAAAAAGCTCTCTAGGCAGTACCTTTTATATAAAACAAATTTATGTTGCAACAACATTCTCAAAATAAGAATCTACTTGAATGCCATTGCTCATTGTTCCACACAGTTAAGAGACTTCAGTGGCCAGAGCAAAAAGTTCATTAGCTTTGACCATCTGAATTAAAATCTTAAATCCTCTTTCACATGAGAATCCTCTTCCTCATGCAAATTTCCAGCACATGACTAGCTTAAAAATGGTTACTGTACAGTATGTTCTGCACTGCAGATGCCCTTCCATTCCTGCAATAATTAGACAGCACACTTATTCAATAGGTAGATCTTCTACTTAAAAAGCAGTTAGGTTGGGATTACCCATAAGGACTAGGGGATCATGAATGTGTTAAAATGATCTTATTTTTTAAAGAAAGGGTTCTACCCCACTCCACTTTTCTGAGATGGATTATTTTCTTCTGGTGACATAGCTTTTAGCTTGGGGTAGAGTAGGATCTCCCCTTTTGGCACTGCCCCTGAGCTTAGGCTAGTGTAAATGATCCTAGCACCACACTTGAAGATTCTGGTAGCCTATTATTAAGTGCACCAGCAGTGGTAAAGTGTAACAGGGTTTAGTTGTACTTCACATTTTACAATAGTTCAGCAGAGTGCTCTGAAACACTCTTGCATATTTAAAGGCATAAGGTTCTAATTCCTAGCTCTTAGGCTTTTAAATATGCAACAGTGTTTCATATATGATATATACTCTACTGAGGCACCATGGGAAGGTGTATACAGTTTAGGATTAGGATAGGGTTGAATTAATGAAATTTGACATCAAAATTGAGGTAAGAGTTGGCTATATTGGAACACCCTCCTAAGAACTTTCACACTAATTTTGATGTAAACCCTGTACATCCTTTAGTGGATTTCTACTGCATTGAAATATACCTTTAACTGTATCTGATAACAGGCTACTTCTAGCTCAAGATCTGCCTCATGGTGAAAAGCATATTTGTTAAGCTTGTATTCAGGGAATGAATTCAAGTCAGGTGTTTTCCTGAAGAAACTTGGTGGCGACAGTTGTGATTTCAAGTTACACATTTCAGAACTTTTTCTTGGCATTTATGAAGTAGACTAAGGCTTTCTGTCAGTAGAGAGACTACTATTACGTATTGGTCCCATAATGGACCTATAGCTCTGAAGATTTTCCTGGGTTTAGATGCAAGATCTCAAGTAGATACATTCTGAATTGGTAAACCCTAATTTCTGCTCCTCACTTCACCTTTTTAAAGGAGGCATGTGTTTCTCAAGCTTCACATAGGACTACTGTAATTTTCTCTGTATTTACAAAGTCTCACTTTTTATCCAAGTCATTCTAGTTAACCTTCGGTTAAAATTTTTAGTTAAAAATCTTACCCTTTGTTTTCACAACCAACTTAGGCTCATCTAATACTTTTGTGCACACAGCTGGAAGACTCCAGATGTACCAAGAGATGCATTTTGCAATTGACTAGCAAATTGAGATCCTTGAGTGTACAATGGCATGCACTAGGTCAGTCTAGACATTAGGGCAGCAAATATTACTCATTTATCTTGCAATTATATCATACTTTTTCCTGTTTTCAGACCTACTTCTACAGCAGTCTGATGAATTGATTAAAATTTGGGGGAACTTGGCATTACATGAGTAAGCTTAAATAATACATAATGTAATATACTTTACAGGAGGTGACAGTAAGAGAACTATCTAGAAAATCTTCTGAGTTACTCCCATTTATTGTATTCTATAATACAGTATCAACTTGTAAAATGAAAGCTGAAAGATACTACTGCCCAGTGATGGAAATATTTCTTCTGTTCACATTCTGGTATAATCCATCAAACACCAGGATAGAACTTTAATTTAGATGCTTTTCACTGCCAGCTACATTCAATGACGTTAACCAAAGTGGTAAATAATTAGTCAATTGCCTTCCTAGATGTTTTTGAAATAAACTATCTTAAAGATGCTTAAACCCATCCATCCATACATTTGTCTAAACTTTTGATGAAAATTGACAGCTTCCACATTCAAGCATCCTTCAAGCTTCTGAGAAGGCTGGAAGAAGTTCATAAAACTGTTTGCTGCTAGTGCTATAACATGAGATAAGCTTTGGGCTTCACATCAGTCATGATGTCTCATGACAACAATGGGGCACAGTGAAAGAAGAAAGTCCTTTCAAATGCTACTTGAGTTCACATCATCCGGATGGCTACCAGATGGGGCTCTGAGCTGCCTGGAGATTCCACCTGGGGGGTTAGAGTTGTCCATGCGCTCTGCAGAGGGATGAATGGGCTCTCTGTGTCACCACTGCCCTGAGTGTGAAACCCAGCTGATCACGTCTGGTGAGAGTCTTGAGGTAGGCCACTGGAGTAGACATCAGTAGGGAACCCATGGGCAGAGGGAAAGGCTGACAGTGCTTCCTACTGTCCAGGAGTTCCTTAACTGTCCATTTTACATGATTTACTAATTCTCTGGGATTAGGCAGTAAGCTTCTACAGCTAGAGAGAAAAGGATGTTTTCAGTAGCTGCCTGGATTTTAGCACTGTCCCACCAGCCAAGGCTGGAGAAGGCTTCAAAAATCTTTTCTCAGTCAGAGGTCAGGAGTTACAACAAAGGGAATGTGAAATGAAAAAGGTGACTGAAATAAAAATATTTAAGTTTCCATTAATCAGAATAAATAATATAAATACAAAAGCACACCATATTACTTATCTGTAATACAGGGAATTTTAACAGTAGTTATAATTTTTTTATTTTTGGTGTATCAGGTTTATCTGTGTCTCATACAGCTAAAATTACAGCTAATTTTCTGATACTTGAAACATTTGTTCTCAGAGTTGGAAAATGGATGTTCACCTCTAGTGAACTTAAAAATCAGACATAAATTTATACACTAAGCTAAATAAAATCTATAAAGCTTACTCTCTGCAATTCATATATTAGTCATCTATCAGAGACAATGTATCTCAAAGCACCTGAGAAAAATAGAATGTAAAGATAACATTCACTCACAGGTTTTGTGTGCAAAACCAGCTATTCTAATAAGCTACTTCATTTAGAAATTAAATGTACTTGTATATTTCACAATTTTTAAAATATTTTGAAATTAAAAATGTGATTTTGTTTTTAGCTCGTAGAACTGTATGCAGTGTGTTTTTTTGGTTTTGTTAAATATCTCATTAGTTATTTGCTAGTTTGCTTCTTAATATGTATCTTCTTGTATATTCATATAAGCGAAGTCAGGACAGGAAGTCTATCTTGTACATAGAAAAGAAGATAGTATGATTGGTAATAATTCCTAGGTGCCTTAGACAGATTGTTGAGAAATTTATGTCTCTGATGACTTTTAATTTTCTTATGGTGAAGATCATTGCATGATTGAGCTGGACAGTATATCCCTTGTGTTGTGGCCCAATGGGTTTCATATATGTAAGCAGGATATAACTGGTCCCATGCTAGGACAGGAGACATCTTGTAGCACTATGTAATTGTGGCTGCATAGTTGGACTTGACCTGTTACAAGTTTTGGGCATATCAGGAGATGAGGCTTTCATGGTTTTAGTCACCAGTGTGGAATTACTCTCGTTTTGAGTGGCAGAGATAGGACACCACAGACCCTCTTAGAAAGCAAGAGGAAACAATATTAGTTGATCCTTCATAATTTTGTTACTATTTAGTGAAAATGCTGAAGTAGGTATCTGCATACTTTGCAGGCTGAACTTGTTGTAAAATTCTCACCCCTTTATGCACAAAGTATTGCTGAGTTACTTAAGAGACATGACTCCCAGAATACTGGTACTGGGTTCATCTTGTAGCAGTTTTGGTTTATCTTCAAAGCAGACATCATGGGAGGAAGCACATCTGGCTCATGTTTTCATGTCTTTATTAGCAACCATTAGGAAGAAACTAACCTGTTAAATAAAAACTTTAATTTTGATGTAATGACTTAGTGCCAAGAATAAGAGTTCTAAAAATGAAGCTCTCATACAGTTGGTTATGCAGTGAGTGGCAGTATCCTTTTTAACTGAACAAATTGTGAACTAGTTTTGTGCTCCTAGAAATGCCATTCCTTGAACAAGGTATAAAACTGGAGTCCAGTACATATGATTAAATGAAAGATGAATACAGAAATACTGATCTGGATAACTGTATTCCATTGAGCTGAATCTCACTTCTCTTGTAGCTGCCTCATAGTCTTGCTCTGCACCGATAACCAGTAACCATAATTAAACCCAGAAGTAGCTGCCTTTTAACATTAACTGCAAAGATAATTAATGGTTATGTACTGATTTATCCTGAGTACCATCTGCAGTGAAACATGAACACAAAAATATCTGACTCTTGTGGTATATCAAACCCAAATGAAACAAGAAAGCACTTAAATCATGCCAGAGGTTGAGGTTTTCAATCTGATTTTCAAACTAAACCATCTAGGTTTACTTCAGAAACTAAGTCAATCTTCTGGATCCTTACTGGGAAAAAACCTGAACCCATAATCTTTATGTTTGCAAGAACTTCTCTTCTTTTTTAGCAATACCAGACTTCCACTGATTTCACTTCTTAGTTTGACTGTCCTTTATTATATGCCATATGAGGAAGACTGACAGTAAGCAATCTTCTAAACAGACAAATTAGTCCAGGTTGTATGTCAGATACCTTGGTGTCAGTTACTCCTATCAAGGAGGCACGTTCTCATCACATGGTTCTTGCAAGGTATTTACGATGCATTGACTCAAAAATGTTCAAATCAAGGAGGAAAAAAAAAATCCCTTTCAAGGACTGCTGTAGACTACAATTCAGCTTTGAGATGTGAAATGAAGCATGGTAGTAAATGATGAAGCAGAAGTGAAGAGTAAAAAGACAGCTTGATCAGTGTCTCTGAAAGGCTTCTACTCCTTCACTGTTTTTTTCACAGAAAACAGATTTATTTCTATTTTCCATTCAATTCATTCTTCTTGTGCCTGATTTTTTTTAAGTGAAGCTAAATAAGAAAATCGATGAAACAAGTGCTTTTTTTAAAAGTAAAAGCTGTGCATTTAGGCATAAACATCATCTCTTTTCAACAAAGAGGTTTTATATGTTTTCCTTACCTGCTGAACTATGGGAAACAAACTTCCATTCACTTTGTGCAAATTGTAATCATCTCTATTCTTGTTTTACTGTACTCTGTGCCCATCATTATGATTATAGAAATTTCACATTCCCCAAAGAAATATTTTGTAGTTAAAACATGTACATATATACATACATACTTCTGAATATTTTGCAGTCTGAGGGAGAGGAAAGTTACTCACTGGCCTGTCAATTTAGAGGCTGACACTTTGACTTGGTGTTGCACTGCACAGAACAAAACTGATCTGTTTTAGGATTTGCAGAAATACGGCTACACAGGCAAAGACTAGACACAAACTGAGAAAAAAATACTTGGACAACTGAAATTAATATGGGGAATCAAACATATCTTCCTACTGTCTATCTCATACTATGAAATGAAAATGTTTATTTTGCTGACTGATGTGTACCCAGTAAAAATATCAACTGACAGAAATTTTATAAAATGTAATGCATTTGTATAAAGGTTGACAGTGAGCTGAATAATTCAATGATTAATACAGTGATGAGGCACATAATGGCTTATTTCTACCCAGAGGTGACATCATGCATTAATTTTGTAGAATTATTCAGGTCTTGAAATGGGGCAGGGGAACAATCTTGATATCTCTCAAAGGAAAGGGTGTGGTACCCAGCTAGGAGAGAGAGAGCTGATAGAAACAGAACATAAAAAATGTTCATGAAATGTGTCAAGGCAAGCACTGTAGGCCCCATTTAGTAAATCTAAAAGAAACATCCATATCCCAAAAAGTTTAAAATGTTTTCTTACAGTGATGGAAGAAAGATGTGCAGTTAAACATCAGAGAGGAAGACAAAATGTCGCTGCATTGCAATGAGTCCAGTTCAAATTTTAATAAGTAAGTGAAAATCTCTACACATGATGAGCTTCCACTAATGCCAGTTGTTGGGGGTATTAATTTCTACAGATAACCGTAGGGATAGATGACATGCAGTCTTCAAGGAGGTATGGTACCTCTTAGACTGTATCTAAACTGGGGACTTTTCTGCAAGCACGGCCCAGTTGGGCAAATCCTGAGGCTAGTGCAGACCTCAGCACAAATTTGACAAGTTGCTCCAGCTTACAGCTAGAGTCACCTGAAAAGAACTTTCCACAGAGCAGCGTATCTGGATACAGATCACCCTGGCAACTCACACACTTCATCTTCAGACATATAGACAGCTTTGACTAATTCTGCTATGGGACACTGAGTGCCAGAATGTGATGAAGTAGTCAAAGAGAGACTAGCTGCTAGCTCAATTATTCTAAGAATGGGGAGATCAGATATATGTGGAGGAGCTTGAGTGAGTTAATACTACCTGGGGAGGTAAACTCATCAGTTATCCCACATGTACAACTGAGCATTCTTACGCTGGTAGGCAGGATGTATGGAGATTTTACCTAATGTATTCAAAAGTTTAATCTGCATCATTCACATGCTAACCTGTTTGCTTTTGCTTGTTTTTATTAATTAATTTCTTTTAAAAATCACAATATTCTGAACAAGGAAAAAAAATAGCTTCACAGGAGAAAGTGACAATGAAGTGTCTACTAATCAGAAAAAACAACTAAATTCAAGGGCAAGAATTCTGCAGGAATCCAAGAAACACCTGCAGGTTAACTTACTGGCTAGCTAAAGAAATGTCAAGCACAGCTGAGATGAAGCAGAGATGGAGCAGGTGGCCTGACACATACAAGGCCTGGACAGCAGAGTTCCCAACTTCTCAGGCTGTTTCACCCAAGTTTAACATATGTGGTGATAATGAGAAGCAGAAACAGAAGGGAAAAAAGGTGGGAAAAGTTTAAGAGAACAGAAATCATGGCGCTTCCCTTAATGTGCATGAAGACTGATGAATGAGAGGGAAATAATTTTCTTCCCAATGATCTGTAAAATATGAAAAGTCCTTGAATATGAACCTGTGGAACTACTGCTTATATAAGGGTATGTCTGTGTACATGGGGGTATATATACACGTTTAGTTTTGGATTTGTGATGACAGGTTGTTTAGCTAAGGGGGAAGATTACAGTGCTAGGACCATATTTGGAAAAGGAATAATTTTGAAGTTTCCTTTGCAATGCTTGGTATCTTTTTAGTTCAAAATTTTTTATGAAAATTGATTTCTCAAAGCAGTTTTATAAATACAGATACAAAACACTGAAGTGAGAAAACTTTATTCCTACTTAAATGAGAAGCTTACAGTTAGCCATAGAATCACTGCTGCCGCAAATACACACTACCACCACAAAAAGGGAATCTGGTCTGCTGTGTTCAGCTCCTAGTACTGCACTCAGTAAAACACATAGAAACACCCGTAATTTTAGGCATATGCTTAACTCTTTCCTGATTTGGAGCCTAAAATGTTCCTAGTATTCTTTCCATCCCAGTCTAATTATTGGATTAGATGCATGGAAAGTGAACAGCATACAGGAATGTGCCTATTCTAAGGGAGAGATTCTTTCTTTTAGACTTTCTACACACACTATATTCTTCTCTGTCCATTCCTGCTTCATTAATATTAATAAAAGCTTGTGTATTCAAGACATTTATAATACTGAATTACATTACTCAGTGGCTCTAATTATGTTATTTCTTGAATTCCAGATTGACTCCCAGCCTTACTCATTTTACCAGGTTTAAATAAGAATATGATTCATCACTTACAGAAAGCACATTACATAAGTTACACAGTTTCACAATTGAGCACACTGACTGTCTGCATTGAAGCTACAAATAGGAATAGAAATAGAGAGGATTTTCTGTCCTTGATTTGAAATTAAACTTAGACTACTGTATCAATCATGTGAGCTCTGGCTGAAATGAGAACAGAAAACATTCATCACATGTTCTAGATGTTCCAAACTAATAATAGCCTGGGACTGGTTTTCAAAGAAAGATATAACTGTGCTTAGGAAGGGTGTGAAACCCAAGTACAACTGCTGCAAATAAAAGCTTGCTTTCTTTTTTTCTGTTGGATTCCTCATGAGGAAAATTTACTCCACATGTAGTACATATAATGGTTTTGCAATTCTAATGAAAAGTGTTACCTACAGGCAGATTATACAGCATCAAAACTCTAATACGTTCAGCAGTGTACTGTGGCCTACAGATGTGACTCCAATAATAGTAAGTGAGCTCATCCTTAGTGTGGAAGATTATTCATTAGGGAGAGAATAATGTAAGTGATATGATCATTACATCACCTCTTCCTGTACATTATTCTCACTACAGCTGACAGGAAAAACATTTCTCAGTTTTACATTACATTATTTTCAAATTTTGCAGAGTCTAGATAAAAGCAATATTTGAAAGTGTATGTACTTTGAAAGTTTCATTGGCAACAAAGAAAGGCTAATGCTGCGGTGTTGAATTACTTGTTCAGTATCTCTACCTGTTTTCTTCATATAAAATAGTTATTCCATAGTATTACATCCCACATCTATTAACACTAGCTATTATAATTTCTAGGTAAAGGCTCTGAAGAAAAGATATTTTGAACCTATATAATCACAGAATCACAGAATGAAGACTTTTGGTTGAAAGGTAGGATCAATCTGATTAGTGTGAATGAGGTCTTAATATTAAACTCAAAAGAAAATTGCCAGAAGTTACAAACTCAGGGAAATTTATGTTCAGATGACAGCAATAACATGTTTCAATGAGGATGGAGTCAATGAAGAAATATGAAAAGATTTCTTGGCTTTTTCGGTGCTTTTGGTAATAATGGTTTATATCCCTATATTCAAGGATGAGGAGAAAACCATATTCATTCTGATTAGAATGGAATTTATCATGATAAACAGTGTGTTTACTCATTCTACTGCATAAAGGAGGGAATAATGTAGACCAACAGCAGAAGCCCTCCTAATTTTGAGACTATGGCATTCGTAATTTTGAAATTACGCCTATTTTGGTCTTATTTTTCCAAATCAGACTGCTGTTCCACAACGTTCTCAGCACCTGCCATCAGAATGAGAATTATTATCAACAGTTTGTAAAAGCCTTAGCCTAGACTATATTAGTATAGACATACACATTTCTATTTCATGGCCTAGTTTTTCAAGTTTCAATTAAATAAGGATGTTGTGAGGATTTGGAATGCTTATGTGCAAATCTTACATAGCATTTTTAGAACTGAATTAATTTAGCAAAAAAATACCAGTTTCAAAATGTAAACAGTAGTCTTATTTGTGTTGCAGACATTCTTCAGACAATTAATACAATAAAGTTTTTAAAATAAACCTTCCATTTAGTGTATGTGATTGAATATTGAAGTGGGGAACAGGAACAGACTTTTCATTCAGTTCTGCTGCTTTCACTGGTGTACACCTCTTTGAATAACTACTTGCTACTGTCAGTATTAATAGAAAAGAAACACGTGTTGGCTTAATCATATGAGAGTGCAACTGATCCAAGTATTTTGTGTAAGAAAATCATCACAAAATGTTTATCCAGGTTTTGGCTTCTTTGCTATGGTATCTACCTCATGCACTTGTTGCATTCACAAGGATTTCCTGCTGTTGTATGCACCAAGCTGATTTACTACACGTGTTTCTACTTCTGTACTGTACTGGTTTTCCTGCCTGAACAGTTACCAAGCAGTGCAGTATCAGTCACCACGCAATGTAAATGCTACAACATCAATAGACAAATCTCCCAAATACTATTTATTGACATTCTAGAAACCTGCTCTTAGATATAAAATCCCATTTTCCTATCATTCCTATCATTAACAGATGTGAATGAAATAGAAAATGTTTTCTCTTTTTTAAATTTAGATATTTCTATAGAACCATGTGTGAGAACTACGATGAATAAGTTGTCTTTAAATATAAGATTTTCCTCATCTGAAGCATGGCAATGCTCTGAGAGTCTACATTTCATGAATGTCTGGTGGTCTCAGAAATGGTTTGCAGGAACCAAGCCAATTCAGTAAGCAGTGCAATAAAGACAGTATGGTTTACTGCAAGCTGACATCCTACTCTAACTAACATTACTTGTCTCTCTCCTTTTGTGTGTGTGTGTGTGTGTGTGTGTGTGTTGGAACAGCTTTTTCTCACCATGCAGGCCATATATTTGGGTCTCCTAATGCCTCCGACACCCCTACTTCTCCATCAAGTTTGGCTGACCAATAGGCTTAAAAATTATTACAGTGGACTGGCGTAACAGTGTGAATGCAGAGGGCTTACTTTCATAGAAAAACAGAACAAAAACACAGTGGAGAAGCTGAAGGTCTGGGAATACCAAAATCCACATTTCCTTACAACAGGGAGTACAAAATTATGTTACTGAGAATAATAAAATTATTTTCCTCTCTTTCCCTCCTTCTCTAATTAAACAACTGAGATCTATTTTCTTAAAACATTATCGCTTTTCCCCTTTAATCAATGTTTCCATGATTTTTTGATTAACTTTCAGGTTTCTTGTCTGTGGTTATCCAAACTTTGGTGGGATCATATCTGCAAGACTTTCTTCCCCCCACCCCTGAAAAACCTAGAAAGACATTGTTTTCTTTTGGAGTAGTGGTATTTTTAAATAATCTCCTGATTACAGGTGGATCTATAAGAAAAATATCAAGCATTACAAGATCTTACAACTGTAAAACTATCCCTGACAATTTTAAAACAAAACAATATTTTTTGTGACATGGGTAAAACCACATAGTTTATAAATGTTGAGTTCAACTCTTCTTCATAGTAATAGTGCTACTTTAATCAACAGATTTCAAGATGAAGCCTGTAACTTACCAGTCTTCAAGAGACTGAAGTAGTTTTCATAGTATTATCCACGTAACCAAAGCGTTCATATGGAGCCCAGCACCAGAATGCTTTACTATTGCCTCTCAAAAGACCTCCATGAGACATGCAAGTACCACTCCCATCACTTCCCAGGTGTGGGAAGCAAAGACATTATTCTTCTCTGGCAGAAGACCTTGTTGCTAGCACTTGTACTGACTCACATCTGCAGACTTTGCTGTGTCACCAGAGCACATGCCCACCTGCGTGCCTTTGCCAGGGCAACATGTCTA
The DNA here is from genome assembly GCA_013400195.1 of Aramus guarauna. NCBI lineage: Eukaryota > Metazoa > Chordata > Aves > Gruiformes > Aramidae > Aramus > Aramus guarauna. The sequence continues at coordinate 65,320 of VXBL01001063.1, read as the reverse complement.
TCCCTATATGAAATTTTAGAGGTTAAAAAAAATTTGTTATGATTGGGACTGAAGCTTCTAGGTGCCAGTGTTGTTATGTCATTAGCAGCATGGTTGGTGGCTGATGCCTGGTGTGGTATAGGAAGACAGTTTCTTTCAAAGGAAGGGTTATTTTTTGCCAGTTTACAAACTTGTGTGGGAACACAAGACAACTTTTCATAGAAAACTTTGTAGTGTAGATGAGGCCTGAGGAAATGAGGCACTCTGGTTTGAAGGACACTTCTCACACTGACAAAGCTAGCTAAGTGCTTCCAGTCCCCTTTCCTCATCACTGATCATTTCCATGCCTGTTCTGACGCCCTGTTTGTTCTAATGTGATTGTCTGTGGAGCTGAATAATAAACCAGATCAGAGAGCTGATCCAACTTTAAAAGCATCCTCCTCTCCTCCCCTTTTTTTCTGTTTTTGAGGACATGCTGTTGAGAAAAACATCCATAGGATCAAGATCTGCAAAACTAAGGACCAGATCCTGAATAACACTACAGTGAAAAAGAAATTAGATATCTAATTAAATCTGTGAATCTGATCTTAAACAACCTGTTTAGAATCATGAGAATCCAGATCTTCAGATTCTGGCAGATTTTGCCAGATTCTTCTCTGGCATCTTAAACCTCAGTTAACGTTTGTCATTTAGTAAATGAATGGTACTTTAATCTGTTGTCTTCTGGATGCTGAAGTTATATACATTTCACAAATTTAATTTCAGTAGAGGTACTAAAAATGTTGACTTAAGTCCAAGCTGAGGGATATGCAAATGCAACTATATACCAAATACATTTGCATTAAAGATCTAATTGAATTAACTGTTCACACAGCTCCTACACAATCAGCTTGTCACAGCTTCCTTTGCAGCTTGACTACCTCCATTTTTGATAGAGACATTTAAAAGGTTTTCTCCCTTCTCCTGGGATTAAAGATATTGAGGAGCACTAATTAGCCACCTGCACCCGTAGCACAGTGCTACAGCTTGTTTACTTTACAAAGGCTGCTGCACCCCTGGGGAAAAGTCATACTGTAGTGTTTTTTTTTCTTTTAAACATTTCAAGTTCAGTTCCTTCAAGAAAAGTTTAACAGCTTACACAATTTTTAGCATTACTAGGAGAAGAAAGAGTCCCCTTTTCTCACAGTGCTATCTGGATTCTGTAGAAGAGAAAATAAATACTGTTTATTTTTCTTCTCTTTTTATTTTTTCTTTTTCATCAAGCAATTTCCACATTTGGCTTTAGCTGCAACATTTGACTCCCTATAACATGTAAAAAAGAGACTTTGAAAATAAAAGTAACATTTAGCAATCACAAGAGCTTTACTCATGTTAGCATGATGCAGAATCCACTAAATAGCCAATTCAAATATAAGAAAAAAAACCAGAAATAAATAAAAGAAACCTCAAATCCTTTAGTGCAGTGATGCTTAAGTAATTTTTTTTACTGTCAAACTGCGTCTTTGAATGAAGCACTATAAAGGACTAGCAGCTGATGTAATTTAAATTGTATTCTGATTCTTGTTTGCTATTTTTCCTTACCATGACTGGCTAAGAATGGCAAAAAAAAATGTTCTGCTTTGTCTTTTATAAGTTCTGAATCAGTGGCAGGCAAGTACTACTTACAGGCCTGATGTAAAGCCTAGTGAAGTCAACTGGAATGTTTCCAATGACTTCATTAGACTTTGGATTGGGTCTGAAGTGCAGCAATTTACTCAACTCTGGAGCATAAATTACAGACATAAAAACCAAATTATTTGTGTGTTGCTGGATTACTGACAGCAAAATGTATGATGTCAGAAAAATAATAGGCAGAGATAGCCTGAACAAGTTGGAAAAGCTTAAAATAAAGGCAAAGATAGGGGAATACTCTGGCAAGAATAGAGACAGTCGCAGTTCCAGTGTTCATGAAGGGAAGTTGAGTAATTTGACAGACAATTATGTGATTAATCTAGTAGGAGAAGACACTATCTGTCTCACTCCGTCACCACTATGCTGCCTGATCACTGAACTAATATCTGGATGAGACAATGGTCTGCTATCACAGCAGGAGAACTCTGTAACAACTGATGGAAACCCCTTTGGAAATGTTAAGAATTCCAGTGGCCTAAACTCAGAGCAGAGGCGAACAATGTCAGCCAAACACATCAGCTGAGTTTGTTGCCAGGGGAAGGTTGAAACTATTGAAGAGAACCAAATGTGAATGTTCTTTAAACAACAAGAAATAATGCAATCTCCCCCTGAAACATAGTATTTTGTTTTAGAGAAAGATCTCCCAAATATTGTTCTTCCAAAATTTCATTCTGTATGTCTTGATGAGTTAGGAGTGATACAATGAGCTAGGTAGTTGTTTCAGTCAAAACTTACTTAATTTCCCCTTGCTTGAAAGCCTCAGGATGCTAACATCTTACCCTAACTACCTCAGAGAAACTAATAAAAATATTTGTTACAAAGTGGTTATTTGGTTGAACCAACTCTTATCAGGTATTTTATTTCGGCATACAATAATCCAATCATTGAAAAGTAATGCTACTTTGTAAAAGGATTGATTATTTTGGAATAAACCCATTTTTTGTTCTAGAAGATCCTGTCCAAGCAAGAGCTGTTATCCTGGATTAGCTGATTATGCAATGGCTATGTCTATCCACTTCTAAAGATGTGTAAAACCTTAGTATTCAAACACTGTTTTCTCCCAGATTAGAAGTATTTTTAACTTTCAGAATTTGGTTCAGGTTATTCTTTAGCTAGGTGTATATGTCTTTAGCTTCACCTTATTAGCAAATCAGGAAAGTTTTTTATTTAGAGAGGTATTCACATAAAATAGTTTGTATTTTTAAAATGTTAAAAGAAATATGAAATTGAGATTTAGTGTACGTAAAATACTTTTACATCAGTAGGTAATATTACATTGTAGGCCATAGAACTGAAAGACATAAATATTTTGTTTATAAAGTTGATAGGTAAAATAAAATTGTATTTTTAAAAAGATAGAAAGATGCAAGTTAAAGTTTAAAATAATAGCATATCTTCAGTTAACAATTTTTGTCTTACATTAATTTATATGCACAATTTATTTATACAGTAGCATTTACTGATTTGTTTTTAAGTAATGTTTTGCTATTAGAAGCCATCTCCCTCTCCCAAAAGCAAACAAAACTCCCTGTGAATAAGTAAAAACAAAAACCTTTTAGAATTCCTCTTCTATTCAACTTTCTCCATATTTTGACTCCCTTGGTTTTCACAAATTGCTTTCACAATTGAAACAGGGATGGACAGGGAAACCAGACAGGCAAATAGAAAATAAAAGCCAGGATTTGGGTTTTTTTCCATCATTAAACCAGATGACACAGTAACAAATACAGATAAGGTACTGGACAAACAAACCTTTCCTCAGATCACACCTATGCCTTAAAGTATGGCTATCTTTTACCATTATATCAATCTAATAACAGATTGTCCTCACAAACCTTTTCTCATTTACTGCCTCAAATTGTCATGGTCATCATAATACTATCTGGGCTGGAACAAAAAGAATGGGAAAGGGAAAAGAGTACAGAGAAGAAACGCTTGGAATAATACTTGGAAAGAAAAAAAATTGAGTAACTGGAAATGCTTGTCTTTTAAAAATCACTATACAAGAAAAGATGCTTTTCTGAGATTTTTTTTTCCCTTTCTTTTCATACTAGCTATAGCAGAAAATGTCATCTTTTTCTTAAACAGCATCTATTTTCTGTGGGGCAGATCACATACAATCTCACAGATGCTTTGCAGTCTTGCTTTGTTCTAATGAAACATGCTCAACTTTACGTATGTATACTGTCTGTGAATTCATGTCAACAGATAATAAACTATTTGATGCAAAAAGCTTTGTTTAACATTATTAAAAAAAATTATAGTAGGATTCCCAGGCGGGATTTTTACAGACACTTTCCCACATAAGATGGGCAATTAGACAGTATGAAAAGTGACTTCCAGTTCTCAAAGTTTCATTTCATTTGGGAGCCAATATGATTTAGCGGCTAGACTAATTTAAAAGACAAGGAGCCAGAAGAGTTTAACATTTTCAGGAAGGCTGAGCCATTCACTGAATTACCTTGGGCTAATCACTTAACTGTTATGTTTTTTAGTGAAACCATCTGTAATATTGGGTCAAAACACCACCCCCCTCCCAAAAAAAACCCAACCCTCACTGAGAAACAGATGCTTAAGTCTGGTTTAGTTCTCCAAAGTAAATAAATTACAAAAAAGAGCAAGACAAATATGGCATGAGAACAAGACATTACTTTAGCAACCTAAGTCAAACTGAGATGCAGCTGCAATGAAAGCCTGCACAACTGCAATGTTGTAGATCATTGAGCTAAAAACCAGCACGAAATAAACTCTGATGTCTACTTGATTACTAAATGCTCACTTTGAAACTAGAAGGCAAAATTCAGATTTCACTTATATAGATACGACCTCACTGACTTCAGAAAAAATAGTGGAAATCCATGGAGTAGCATCCTGTGAAGTCTAAACTTCATGCATACAAAAGAAGACACTTTTAAGTCAAGGAAACAGGCATTGGCAGCATTCAGTACTTTGTGCTCTTTGTTGGCATGTGTTGCTTACTTTAAAGCACTGTGCATTTTTTTGGTGCTCTATCAAAGAGAAAACAGTTGTCATAGCCATTGTTCTAATCTGGACACTAGCTCAGACTATCTCGTGGAAAACAGCAACACTATTACCATATAAAGGTGTATAACAAATGGAAAGTTAATCCGGCAGTTAAGGCACAAGAATAGAGATCAGGAACCCACCCAGGTTCCATTTCCAGATATGTCAGACACTTCCTGGATGATCATGTGCATCTCTTCAAATGTCGATGTTCCACTTTCCTCATCTACAAATCGAATATAGCAACCCTTGTTAAAGAAGTTCTGTGCTTTCAGACTGAGATGAAAAAAGGCTTAAAAGGTCTGCAGTTAAGGAGCAACTGCACATAGATAACTATGGCAGCCTTACTCAATTCTTTTCCTTCTCGGTTAATGCATCATTCAGTTAATTTGGCATATCATTGAAAATACTCTGCAGTAGAGCCATGCACAGTTTAAATGCCCCTATCAGCTGAATTAATACGATCTCTTACACAGAACGCACATGAATTTTATACTTAAAAACATCTAGAAGCTCTGTATCCTACTGAAATGCAACACAGTATGCGGAAAATCTATAGTTTCAAACATTACTTGCAGTGGTTCACAAAAACCTAGGAACACAATGGTATTTTCAGCAAAACAGTGTGCTATTGGTTATACTTCTTTTCACAATCTTAATCACAACTACATACTGCAATACTGTCGCTTCACACATCAACAACAGAAGCAGACCTAGCCACAGCACAGGGAGCCACTAATGTATTGCTTTGGCACACAAAGATCCTCTCTTGGCACCAAGCCAGCAAAACAGTGTATTTCTGTGGCTGTATACAGCTGGCAGAGGCAGAAGACATGGGAAAACCACCTGACAGTCCCCTGATGCTTTATTTACACCTCAGAGTTGTTGTAGTACAATGGCTGGGGACAGAACAAGCTCAGAATTGGACATTCTTAGCCCTGTGCTCTGGAGCTGGGCTGCATCCTTCACGTTTTCAGTCAAAATAATCAATGGCAGTTTTGTTTTTTGGTTGTGTTTTTTGTTTTTTTTTTTTTTTTTTGAAAGGGGGAAAGTGGCAGCATGCATTGAGTATACTGAGTTCCCCTAACAAATACCAGTTCAGAAGTTATTGCTGTGTTCCCTCATCTCACGCTTGAACACGTTAGAAAAATTAAAACTTATAATGTTCAAGGAGCTAATGCCATCTAAAGGCTAATAAGCTGAACTACAACATATGGCCACTAGCCTTATAACCATAAGGAAAACCACTACATCTAACTGCTAAGATATTCACTTATTCTGTTGCTGAGAACTGCATAGGCACCAGAAGGCTTTAGCTGGAATGGCAAAACCAAGTTTTTATTACTCAGCAAGATTGTTTCATACAAAATCCATCTCTTTGTATATGATTTCTTTTATTTATCACTACAGCTTTATTAGTAACATGATTTATCTTGATTTTATTTATGAATATTATTTCATTGCACTTAGTTTAAGCATAGTTGATAGTAGTATGAACTGCTGCTCATTTCAAAACACATCAGAGGTCAAAGAATGAATATTCTGCAGCAATATTAGAGATTTATGTATTTTAATAATATTTTTTCTAACATTGCTAAAAGACAGGCTCCTCCAACCACATAGTCATTCTTAAACATGAAGAAAAGTACCTGGTTTCTAGACGATCCTACCTTTGTGCTCAGTTTAAGTGTAAGGCTAAAAAATGGATCTTCCCTGGTAACTTCTCTGGGTCTCTAAAATAAAATAATAAAATCAATCAGGTTGGTTAATTCAAGATTTGATTTTAAATATGTTTGCTTTACAAAACAAATACTACAAAAGTAGTATTATTAAGCAGTAGAGACTTTCTGTTTAAGCTATAAGGAAAGTCAAGCTGCTGAATGATTAATCTTGGTTTGCTGGTGTTAAACTAGTTTTTAACAAGCATTTTTTTTTTCTGCAAGCAAGGTGGCAGTATTCTGCCATTTCTAGCTTCATTTAAATGAATTATCCAGCTCTTTTTTTTTCATTATTTCCATCCATAAATAAAAAACATATGGAAAGGACAGGATGATCTCTACTATTTCTACACACTTGAAAGACTGAGCGATCAAACCAATTAAATTATCTTCCTGCAAGTATACTTTCATTTTTTTAATAAAACCTTTTTCAACGCAGAACATACTTAGATAATCTTCTTAAGAAGAAGGTTCAAATACATTTATAGCAATCTTCTTTAACTAAAAGCAACTATACAGTTTTTTTTCTCATAATTTTCTTTCAATTCCCGTATCTATCCACTAGGAGTTTGATATGAATCACAAGTAAAAGCATAATAATTATCCAGTAAAAAAATAAATTAAACAGTCCTCATCTTCTAAACCAGTAAAATGTATGTAAAGATTAAGACTCCACATAAATGTTATGTTAAAGTCTGAAACGTCTCAGATGTACGTAGATATAGCATGCCCTCTTTGTTAGCAAAAAGAAATGCAAAATTATGCATAAAGACTATAATCAGCACATTTTAATGGTTACCAATCAGTGAAAAATCAGTCTTTAAGAAAATACAACTGTAACGCAAGATTAAAAGCAATCATTTAAATCAGTTTCCTGTTCACTGATTTGATTCATTTTCATGATGGCTGATTTAAACCACTCCTCTAATATATGCTACTGTTTACTCATTCTGAGTTACAGAAATCCTTTTTTTGTACTTTTTAAATAAAATACTGCTGCCAGACTCCTTGCTTTTTCTAGCTGCAGTCACAGATTTACTCCTATAAACAGGGTTATGTCCCTTCACTTCTAACCTGTATCATGGACTCCCCTCTCCACCTTTTACTGACATCAATGTACTTGCAGCCAAGTAGTCAGCTGCATCAGTTCCCTGATCCAGATGAAACAAATTTGTTGAAAACAACAGCAAATTACTTTTTATGAAGGACAATCTAGGCACAAGAGGAGGGAGCTGAAACAAGCCTGGGAAGAAGGTGAGGCTCTTTCTCTATAACAGTCTTGTAATGGGTTGAGCCTGGCTGGACATCAGGTACCCACCTAAGTTGCTCTGTCACTGCTCTCCTCAGCTGGACATGGGAGAGAAAATACAATGAAAACCTCATGGGTCGAGATAAGGACAGGGAGACATAATTCGCCAATTACCTTCATGGGAACAGACTCGACTTGGGGAATTTAGTTCAATTTATTACCAATCCAATCAGAGTAAGGGAATAAGAAATAACCCCAAAGCTTAAAACACTTCCCACCACCCCTCCCTTCTTCCTGGGCTTAACTTTACTCCAAATTTTCTCTACATCTTCTCCCCAGAGTGGCATATGGGAATGGGGAATTGGATTGTGGTCAGTTCATCACACATTGTCTCTGCTGCTCCTTCCTCCTGAGGGAGAAGACTCCTCACACTCTTCCTCCGCTCCAGTGTGGGGTCCCCCCCACGGGAGACAGTCCTCCATGAACTTCTTCAATGTGAGTCCTTCCCGTGGGCTGCAGTTCCTTGCGAACTGTTCCAGCGTGGGTCCCTTCCATGGAGTACCATCCTTCAGGAACAGATTGCTCCAATGTGGGTTCCCCCTTGGGGTCACAGGTCCTGCCAGCAAACCTGTTCCAGCATGGGCTCCTCTCTCCATGGGGCCACAGGTCCCATCAGGAGCCTGCTACAGTGTGGGCTTCCCATGGGGTCAAAGCTTCCTTCAGGTGTCTCCACCTGCTCTGGTGTTGGGTTTTCCACGGGCTGCAGGTGGAGATCTACTCTACCATCATCCTCCATAGGCTGCACGGGGACAGCTTGCCTCACTATGGTCTTCTCCATGGGCTGTAGGGGAATGTCTGCTCTGGTGCCTGGAGCATCTCCTCTCCCTCCTCCTTCACTGACCTTGGTGTCTGCAGAGTTCATTCTCTCACATCTTCTCATTCCCCTCTTCAGCTGCAATTGCTGTTACCCAGGTTTTTCCCTCCTTCTTAAATACCGTATCCCAGAGGCGCTACCACCACTGCTCAGTGGTCAGTGGTGGGTCTGTAATGCCAGCGAGCTGGCATTGGCTCTATTGGACATGGGGGAAGCTTCTAGTAGCTTCTCACAGAAGCCACCCCGTAGCCCCCCCACTGCCAAAACCTTGCCACGCAAACCCAATACAAGTTTATGTCAGTAAAAAGAAACTAGGGAAAGAGTACACTTTTTAGGTACAATGTAACTGTTCATATTGCCTACAGTAATATCCTATGCAAGTTTGAACCAAATTACTCATGTTTTAACTTTATACAACTAAAGACATTCTTTTAAATGGATATGGTTCTGCCATCTTCCTTTGTATCGGTTTTCTTGGCCTCAGAGCATGCTTCGGTATCACACAGCACTCCAGACTCTTCATCTAACTCCATAGCCATACTAGAATCCTATACTAATGCATGTAAAGTTTCTCTACGTATGTACTAATTACCTCACAAACTTCTCCCTGTGGTCTTCTGTTCTCTTCTGATCACTCAATACCTCAGGTAACAAATTTGGCTTTGAATTAATTCAAGGTTTACAGACAGTCTTCCTACTCTGGAGTCAAAACCTGACTGTGAAAGGCATTATAAACTCATAAAGACAAACGCTTCATTTATCTTTAACATGAAGACCACTTTTACCTGAGTTTGGAAAAAAAAGGACCGTTTATACTCTCTGCTTGATTTTCTGTTGGTTTCTTCCATCTCATACATGTTTGGAATCACTCCACAAATTGTGAACAAATATGATAGAGGAACAGAAGTCTCTGCGATGATAAGATTCTGTAAGTATAATGAAAATCAATACCTGAGTCAAGGAGAAAGACCTAAATTACTGTCGCTGTTGAACACTGAAGTTACCTGTCCTGTTTGGCCTCCTGACTGGATAAAGAACACATGCCAGGCCCCACAGCACAAAACCACAGCATATTTCAGAATCAGGCATGTCACCTGCTACCTCTTGTTCAGCTAGCACTTTGGGAGCACAGAGGGAAGATGAATGTATTACAGGGCATGTCAGAGAGCTAAAAGTCTAATGGGGTGCCAGAGCAATGTGCGTGGCATCTAGAAATAAGGAAACATGGCAGAAAGCTTGTGCTGTTGTTGGTAGCAGGATGGGGATATAGGTGATGTAAAGACAGAAGACACAAAACTGTGGGAAACCAGGATTCAGCATTTCTGCTGCTCCAAGATGAGCTATGCTCAGAATGCAACCATTCATGACTTCCAAAACCTTTTAAGTTACTTTTCCTGCCTCACCTCTCAAGATTTCTTGACTACACAAACCTATGACTTCAGACCAATGTGTTCGAGACATTTTATGAAGAAGTGTTCCTCAAGGGTAGAAGGAACAGCTTTTACCACAGTGTCCCTTTTATCATTTCTGTTGTACTGAACCATTTGTTTAAAAAAATCCAACCAAGGAAAATTTTCTTCACCAAATTAGAGACTGCAATGGGATATTCTGGCCAGAATCTCAAAATATACCTCCTACAGCAGCATCAGAAATACTACTGGTAGAGAATTAAGAAATGTGACCATCATGTCACATGCAGCCCTTTTATCCTGTCTTTTTCACACTATGTGGGACAGTGTTAATTAGTTGCTCTCACAGGAATTCATTCTACAAACTTAAACCAACCCTTCTGCTGCTTGCTGTATTGTGCTGAGATATCAAGCTGCTGACTGTGCTGTCAGCCCATCATCTTTTAGGTACTTCCCACCTGAATGCTAAGCACCTCGAATCTGATGTGGTATTAAATCTGCATGGAAGGAAAGCAATAAAATATCAGGCTGGGCTTATAGCCTTGACAAAAACTCTCCAGAAGGTAAAATGCTATATGATTACTATATTTTTGAAGAATAATCATTTCAAACTCAAGTAGACTGCATTTCCCTGAGATGTAATGAAGGTACATAATACTGGGAGTGTATGATCTTTGACTCATACATAGAGCGCAAAGATGCAGTATGCAGGAGTAATGCAACCACTACTGTATTCTGCTATGATTGCCCTGCACTGCTGCGAGATGGACATGAAATCCAGGCCTATTCTTCATCAGCAGAATTAAAACCAACGTTGTGTACACAGAGAGATCCATAAATAAAATAGTTTATGTTGAAGATACTCTTATCCTTCTATATTTAAGCCTGATCCATCACCCACTAATGGCAACAGAAATCTTCCTACCAGCTCAAGTAAATGTTGGACTGAACTGTTTATGCTACCTCTGATGTCAGGAAAAGTGTATTTTTTCATTTCAATAGGTAACAGAACCTCTTACTGTTCAATTATTTTGTATATATATATATTTAAAGCTTCTGATGAGGGGCATAACTGTTTTGTAGATGTCAGTATGAAGACAAACTGGATAAGCAATTGTAAACATTCACAAAGGACTCCAAACCCAAGTAATCATGACTTGTCCAAAAGCACACATCTGATGGGCAACCAATTTTATCACAGAAGGATTAATCTAAAACTTTGAACAGGCTGTTCAGATTTGGTACAAGAGGTTTGGGACAACTCTAACATCCTTAGTCTCTCAGGTTGAAGTTTGACAAGGATCTGGCCTGGCGCTACACCAGAAACAAAACCTGTCATCTCTTCTTCATGTTTTCTCTTTCCCACCTTATCCCTCCCTTATGCCCGTGTTTGTGCAGCTAGTGCACAATAAAATGGTTCTATTTAACATGCACAGAAAAGGTAAACTGAATTACCTTTCAGTCTTACCTTACCAGGTAAGGTTTATATAACCTCATATTCTATTTCAACCAAAAATGGTGATTTCAAACAAAGACAAAAATTTCATAGCAGACTAAGTAAATAACCTGAAAAATTTTTTTACTGTCTCCCCTTAGGCATCAGTCTTTTATCACCACTATTAATATAAGCTAGCCAGCTTAAAGTATTTATTTATTAATTACCCCTAAACACCTTGGCTTGATCACGTGTTTGAGTGAGGAGTTCCTCACCTGAAGAAGCATTTTATTTGGGGGGGGTGTGGGGTGTCAAATTTGAATTTGGTACACAGTTGCTTACTCTTCTCACACCTTTCTCACGACTGATTTACAGACATTTTAGGGTCTGTTATAGCATTTCTATGCATTATGACTGTAGCTGCCGAGGGTAGTTTAACAATTTCTCTTTATGGCAGCGAGGCCGCCGATGGGATTGCCGGCTCCCGCCTCTCCTATTCCACACCGGGCCATTAACTTATTAAAAAATTACCTGTCAGAAAAACTCCTAAAACCGTTTCTGGTTGCATCCCACAGTCAGGGGGAGATGTACAACTTGACTAAACCGCGGTACCATGAGGCAGCGGAGCCCGCGGGCGAGAGGACGGGGCGGGCCAGCTCCCTCACAGACACTTGGCGGCAGCGGACCCGAGCACCGGGACCTGCTGGGTAGGGGGCAGACGTTCCCCGGGCTGTACCACTGCGTGCCCCCTGCGGGTGGGGAAAGGAGGCGACTGCCGCTCGCCTCGGCGCCATCCGGCTTCTTAAAGCCGCACAGCGAGAAAGCCCAGAGGCAGAACGCCCGAGCTAAGCGCCGCTCCTTCCTCCAGGGCCTGGGCTTTTTCCGCGACCGCTTTCTTCCTTCCCCTGTGCGGCAAATGGTACGAGCCGGAGTAGCCCGCACAGGTGTGGCCGGTGGGACAAACCAACAGCGGGCGTAGGGGGAGCGTTGCGGGCGCGCGCGCTCGTTCCCTCGCGCGTGCGGCGAAGAGTGATGAGAGGCAGCGAGGCGGGAGGGCGAGACCGGGACGGGGCTGGCAGCGGCCGCATCATCGGGGAGCGACGCGAGCAGAGTGGCCGCCGCGGGAGATTGAAGTGCCTGTGCCGCCGCTGGGGCCGCGGTGAGGCGAGGCGAGGAGGGGGCGGTGCCGCTGCCGCCACTGCAGCCGTTGCCCGGGGGGGAGGAGAGGAGGAGAGGGCCGCCCGCCCCTCCGTCGGTAAGTGCCAGTCAGCGGGTGGGGGAAGGGTGCGGGCCCCGCCGCGCCGCGGCCCCTCCGGGCGGGGAGTGCGGCCCCCACACCCCCGGCGGCGGCTCGTGTGCCCGCGCCGGCAGGGCCCCC
>VXBL01001063.1:19533-52570 GCA_013400195.1 Aramus guarauna | reverse complement strand
CGGCTCGTGTGCCCGCGCAGGCAGGGCCGCCGGGCAAGCAGGGCCCTCGTGGGTCTGCCTCTGCTGCGGGAGGCCGCCGGGCTGCAGGCCGAGGGGCCGCCCCTGCCCGGGTGCCTGGTCCCGGCCTGTGCCGAGTCGCCCAGGCCAGATTTGGCGGACTGGGAGGAGGCTTCTGGGGAACTGGCGCTGTGGGAAAGAGCAGGCGTGAAGCTGGGCGAAAACTGGCCTCCTCTCTCCAAGGTTGCAGTTTTACGAGTAAAGGCTGCCCACACCCCGTTGTTGGCCCAGGTGTTGGCACAGGCAGGCCCTGAACTGAATCACAAAACTAATCTTTAGTTTTAAAATTTTTTTAAAAATTTTGTTTTTAAGCTTGAGTCAGCTTCCTGAGCTGATTCAGTGTGTGGGCAGCAGAAGCGCTTGTGTGGGCGATAGAGGTTGGTGCAGAGGAGGAACTAATGGCTGGAGCTGCTGCTTCTTGTGGTAGAAGTACTGGTTGAAAGTGTTAATAAAGCTACTTACTTGCTAATTAGAACATCTGTAATAACTCATGAGTTATAATTTGGCCATTCTTATCTTGATGGAGCAGTTATTTTAATGTTCAGGTATTTCAGATGTCTTTCAGTGGATGCATTCCTCTTTATGCCTTAGAACTGTGTGTGTATAAGCTAGATTTCTTAAGTGAGAACTTAACCTTTTTTGAAATAGATTGCTTCTTGTATACCAGTACAAATCTGGGTCACCATTGCCTGATTGACTTTGGGAGTCTGTTGCAAAAAGAGCAGGCTTTCAGGAAACTGTCAACTATATGACTTTAATTTTTTAATTTTCTCAGTGTATTCACTTATCAGAACTACATTTACATTCTGTCACATACTGGATGACCTCATGTGCATAGGCATTCTTGAGTCTAACAGATGTGATGAAGGGCATTTGCCCTTCCTCTAACTAGCCTTTAGAATCAGAATGACAAATGGCTCAAACATGAGGGAAGACAAATTTGTGAACGTGTTAGAGGATAGTTCTGTCTCTAACCATGACAAATAGGTTGAGGAAAATTGGAATATTCCTAAGAAACTCTGTAACTGGACACTAGCTTGATAAATCTCAAAAACGTCTTGTCAAATCACTTTTATCTACAGAAGAAGTCTCTGCGAGTCAGAGTTTCTTCAGTGAATATGGTAGCTGAGTCAATGGCAGTAACTGTTGATAGGTCAGTTTTGATAGATGACCTTTCCTATCTTCTGGCTTTCCCTCCAGCCCCTCGCTAGTATTTTTACCTCATGCTCTTTTGTCTCAAACATCCCCATGCTGCCTAACCAGCTCTCTGTGTTTTGGAGGTTCAGATCCCGTTAGGGGTTTACTTTCACTTCTTGCAGTTTCTATTCTCCTTGTCTACAGAGATGCCTGGGAATTTGCTTTTGTTTCCAGTAGACCAACTCCTTTCTGGCAAGCCAGGGCTTCTGTTAAGAAAAGGAGGTTTGATACTGCTTGTATAGAGCTACTAGAATGCTTTCTCCTGGCTCAGCCTGGCTTGTAACTTTTACTTAGTCAGTTACTACATACAGATCTCAGCTCAAGTCACAGCCCTCCCTGGTCTTATTCCTGTTGGCTGAAAGTAAAAATCAGAGTTTTCATTCTTTCTGTCTTCGCCTCTGTTGCATCTAAATTTGTACATTTAAGCTAAGAAGTAACTGGTAACGTTTTATTTATCGGTAGTGCTACTGAGAGCATTGTAGCTCTCTGTCCTAGGTAAGTTGCACAGCCATGGTAAAAACAGCCTAACAAGTTTGGAAAGCTTCTTTTCTTTTCACATTTTGTGCACCAGGATTTTTCTAAAGCTTGTTTACAATGGCAAGCTAAATTTAGTCACACAATTGTAATAAAAATGTTTGCTGCTTCTGAGAGTGGTATACAGAAGTAGTAGTATATTAAAAGTATCGAATGGCTATGGCTTTTTTAAATCCCTTTTTAATTAAGCCTCCTTTTACTATCCCAGTTTTATTTGTGGTCTTTGCTGCAGGTGGATAGATTTCAAAAAATAATTTTACAATTTAATCTGTTGGGGGAAAAAAATCCCAAAACAAACAAAACCCAAACCAAACGCCCACATATCTATGGATGAGTGTCAGACATCTCGGTGTTAGTTATAAAACTAAAAAGCTATTACGGAATGAAAAGAGCCTGACCTGATGCAGGTCTAACAGCCAACCCTGACCACCCCGAAAGCGAGGTGTGGCGGGTGTCTCCCCTCGCTCCCAGGCTGCTGTGTCTGCCCAGCTCCCACTTCTTTCTCCTCCTCCGGGACTACCGCTCCCAGAAGCGCCTGGGCTGAAAGTGAAAATAAACGCCAAGTTACGCTTTTTTTTTTTTTTTTTCCTCCTCCCCAGCGGCGGTAGCACATGTCCTTTCTCTTTTGTTTCTGCCTGGCAGGCCGGCTGCGCGTTGGGGCTGCGGAAGGCGCTGGAGAATCGCCGCCCCGAGGGAGAAGTGGGATCGGAACCCTGCCAGAGTGGTGTCCAGGAGCTGCTGCCCAGCCCTCTAGAAAAGCCTAGAAGCGGCGGTTTTTATGGAGCTGGAAGTCCAGACTGTGGAGTAAAAGTTTGCAGTTTCTCTGCACGGTTCCCACATGCAAGTGGATAACGTGAGACCAGCTGCTTTTCTAATTGCTGCTGCTACCACCTCGGGTGCTGAGGGGCCAGTGCTCTCCTTCCCCACCTGCTGCTGTTTCCTTCACCTAGCCCTAGAGCTGCTCGCTGGGTTTACCTTGCCATGTGGGGCTAGGAGAGGTGCAGCCATTCTCCACAGCGTGAAGTGGTAAACATGGAGACTGCGTGCAAACCTGACGGGGGGGAGCAGAGTCATCAAGGCAGCGGCATGGACACCCCTGGGGACTCTTCTATGGACTGCTACTTGCGATCTCAGGGCTTGTACAGAAAGAGAGTTGCCAAGGATGGATCTTGTCTTTTCAGGGCTGTGGCTGAGCAGGTAACTGCTTACATAAACAAAAGTACTTCGCATGAAAGCATGGGAAGTGGATCTCAGTGGGTGATAATTAGTGTTAAAATGCAGACGAGTATAGGTTGAGGTTATACAGTCATGTGCCAGGGCAAAAAAAAATAATTTCTCTCTTGCGGCGTAAGAGAAGTTCTGTGTGTACAGCTGCCTTCTGTTGTCAAGAAATTGTTACCTGTTTTGACCTTCCACTGCTGCCTCAGAGCTTTTTTCAGTGTAAGATTTCAACATTTGGATACAACTGCTTCCTATGAGACTATTTGGGAAATGGAATTTAGTGGAAAGAACTGAAAGGTCTTGTTCTTAGCTTTGTTAATTAGTTTACTATAACCTTAGAGAAAGTAATTTATTTTCAGTTCTTCCTGTTGAATTCCCCTCCCCCATTTCAGTGTTACTGTTAAAGGAAAAAAGTGACAGCGTCATCTTGTCTTATATACAAACAAACAGCAGTGGGAGCTCTGGTGCTTCTGATTGTGGGAGCGCAGATTCCTGTGCTAATTATACACAATTCACTTTTTTTTTTTTTAAATTATTTTCCCCATTGAATTTTTAAGTTCTGGCAAGCAAACACTATTGAGCTGCAGTAAGTAATTTTTTTTGTTTCAAGGGAATAATCAATGAATATGCATTGATATTCTGATATTTTTAATTAATATATATAGAAAGTTTCTCCCACACTCTGGTATATATAGAACTTTTTTCAGCTATTAATTAAAATTTTAATGTCCCATTCTTATTTTATTGTAGGGAAGGTCTTTAATTCAGAGTTAGTAGGTGTTTAGCCATAAATTTGGCCTATTCTCTGCAGTCTTCATGCAGAAAAACTAATCTGAATTTGGAAGTATTCTAAATGGAGGGTAATGTGTAAGGATCGCAAGAGAGACTGGAGCTTAAATTGACTGGAACATCCCTACATTGTAGTGGAGATGCAGACAAAGTCACGTTAGAGATAACTCTGAACCTATGATGAATGTAACATTTTTGCATTAGAGATTTGAACAGGAGGTAGAATGCAGATGTTGTATTGGGATCTGAATTCCTGGCTTCCAAATTAGTATTTGGGCAATAGACTTACCGCTTTTAAAGTCAAGAGAAAGTAAACCTGTACTCTTGTAGATTTGGCTGGATTTCATTTGAACAAGTGTATGTTGTAGTTGATATCCTCATCTTCTCCTGCGGTAACTTACTTCTTCAGTTAATTGAAGTCCTGTACAACGGAGTTGGTTAAAGAATGACAACAAATGCTATTAATTTCACTCAGTAAATCCTCATAAAATTGAACAATTAAATTTAGTAAATCTGTGAATTCTGCAGTTACTCAAGTAACTGAGGTTTCATAAAGATGTTGTTACTGAATGAATATGCATTTTAAATATTCTTAAAAATAAAACTAGAATATTTCCAAGTCTGTATTTAGAAAACAGTCATTACTTCTTTGTGACCCATCATCAAAATTCTTAAGAAACAATGTCACTTTTTTCTCTTTCTCCCTTTGTAGGTGTTACATTCTCAGTCCCGGCATATTGATGTTAGGATGGCTTGTGTAGACTATCTTCGGAAAAATAGGGAGAAATTTGAAGCAGTAAGTATTTTTGTTTTCTTTGTGAGCATTTAAAAAAATGTTACTTTATTCCTTCTACTTTTTCTAAGGTATATTCTGCTGTTGGTGGCAGTAGTCATCATAGCTATTACACTAGTTGATGCCCTTAAAAGTGAATGCTCTTTAAATTAATTGGCACAGGTAACTCATTTTCATAAACCTGGAAAAAGACCTGTATACTGCTTGGACTAGAGGGATGTGGGGTGGGAAGAGTTTTTAAAGCTCATTAAAAAACAAACTAAAGTTTCTTAAACTTTAATAGTCCATAGTGGAGCTACCAAAATCTGGATTTTATTTTAGTATAATGCCTATTTTAATGAAGGTCATATTGTGCTATTTAATTGCTTTTACAATATATAAGGGATTTGACTGATGAGATTAGTGAAATTTGTTTCAGGGTCTGCAATTTATTATGCATTGCCATTGTGGTTTTTTTCTGAACATTTGTAACAAAGTTCTCCTTCATCAACCATGGACATAAAATATTTTGATATTGATCTGCATTTGGCCAATGTCGTCAGTGTTGACATTATAAAATCTTTTTTTCTTTTTCCTTTTAAAAGAACAATAATAAATAATGGTGCTCCTGTTTGTATGTCTTCTAGTATATATTCCACTTGACTAATTTCCAGGATAGCTAAAACAGGAGTTTGTGTAAGCATTTGTTACTAGAGGATTATTACTTGCCTCTCTTTTTCTGTTCTAAATTTACCTGGACCCAAAATAAAAAGGCTATTTTAGATGCACATTGGCATAGGGAAGAGAAGGAAAGCACAAATAAGAGTTTATGTATTTGCTGTAACTTATGACGAAGTCCTGTGCTCAAATGTGACTTATCACTTTTAGTGTGGAAGTTGTCAAGAATGAATTACATAAAATACATTCTCCCAGAGAGATTCACTGTAGCTCTGACTTGACTATTTTTATTTGTTTGTTTCCAGTCCATCTGAGGACTTAACAAGTCTTAGATCTCTCTCCCTTCTTTTTTTATTTTGTCACTGCTGACTTTTTAATCCCTTTCTTTCCAGAATTACCCCACTCCAATATCTGCTTCTCTACTTACGTTTTCTTGTTGCATTGTGTAGTTTTTGGAAATACCATAACCCTTCTTGATTGTAAATGTGTGTTGTTTCCTCTCTCTAGTTCTGGCATCTTTTCAGCCAAGCAGCCTCTTTGTCAACCCTAACTGGTTTTACTGTCTTGGTTTCTCTCCTCCAAACTCCCAGTCTCAGTGTTCTTTTTTTCCTCTGACTTCATTGAAATGATATGAACTCTCCTCTGTCCATCCTTGCTGTCCTTCTGAAAAGAAAGTGTGTGTTAAAAAGTTTCTTGTCATTTTTCAGAATAGGTGTTTCATGTACAAGGTTGAGGTGTTTCATATCTGTTTGCATTTCTTAGTGTTCCTACTCCCTCGGGTACTTCACTTCAGCTCTGTTGATCTCCTTTGCTCCCTGTATCTCTTACTATTCTTTGTGTTTTCCATCTGGAATATAGCATTGTTAACTTGTCGCTCTTAAAAAAACAAAAACCAAAACAAAAAACCTACCACAGAACAACACAAACAACAAATACCTGTTTCCCATGTCTCTTAGTTCAACTATTTACTCATCTGCCTTCTTAGTAGTTGTGGTCTATTGACATGCACTGCTGGTACTCACTGAAGTTCATCTTTGTCTGTTGTAACTATTTCAGCTTGGATTTCTGTCTCTCTTGTTCCTTTGCTGCTGCTGTAACCAAAGTTTCAGATGTCTGTGTGTACCCACCATCCTTATTTTCATCCTCATCCTTTCTTGAAACGTTATCTCTGATTGCTGCTGTCTTCTCTTCATTCTCTTTTTTAACTCTTGAGTTTTCTATGAGAACTTTCTGGTGCTGTTTCTTTCTTCCTCTATGCGTAATCTTTAGGTCATTTAATTTCGACACATAAAACAACTGCTGTCTGTGAACATGTTTTACTGATCCACCTTTAACTTCATACCTGATTACTTCTGTCTAAATTAAAAATTTTGGCCAGACTTTTTGATTCTTCTCATGAACACAACTGCCCAGCCAGGTGCAAAATAGTTAAAGCGGAACTTTTAATCTCACTAGTCACGTCCTGCTTGACTGACCTGATCTCCTTCTATGATAAGGTGACCTGCTTAGTGGATGAGGGAAAGGCTGTGGATGTTGTTTACCTAGACTTTACTAAAGATTTTGACCCTGTTTCCCACAGTAGTCTCTCTTGGAGAAACTGGCTGCTCATGGCTTGGATGGGCATACGCTTCGCTGTGTAAAGAGTGGGCTGGAGTGGGCCCAAAGAGTTGTGGGGAATGGAGTTAAATCCATGGTGGCCAGTCACAAGTGGTGCTCCCCAGGCTTGTACATCCTGGCTTGTATCAGAAATAGTGCCCAACAGGATGATGGAAGTGATTGTTCCCCTGTACTCAGCACTGGTGAGGTCGCACCTCATGTATTGTATTCAGTTCTGGGCCCCTCACTACGAGACAGACATTGAGGTGCTGGAGTGTGTCCAAAGAAGGGCAGCAAAGCTGGTGAAGGGTCTGGAGCACAAGTCTTATGAGGAGCAGCTGAGGGAACTGGGGTTGTTTGGCCTGGAGAAAAGGAGGCTGAGGGGAGACCTTATTGCTCTCTACAGCCACCTGAAAGGAGGTTGTAGTAAGTTGGGTATTGGTCTCTTCTGGTTGTGGTGAGGTGGGTGTTGGTCTCTTCTCCCAAGTAACAAACAATAGGACAAGAGGAAATGACCTCAAGTTGTGCCAGGGGAGGTTTAGATCGGGTATTAGGAAAAGCTCCTTCACTGAAAGGGTTATCAGGCATTGGAACAGACTGTCCAGGGAAGTGGTTGAGTCACCATCCCCAAACGTATTTGAAGATGTGTAGATGTTGGACTCAAGGGTATGGTTTAGTGGTGGACTTGGCAGTGTTAGGTTAACGGTTGTGTTGTCCCACTTTAGGGACAGCAGTTGGACTGAATGATCTTAAAAGTCTCTTCCAACCTAAATGATTCTATGCTCTGCTCAGTTTTCCTTACGAACTTGTTTCTTAATCACTATGGGTAAAGAGGCTATCCTCCTTGAGGCTTAAGTTCATAATGGGAATTATTTCTTTGGACCTCTGTGCATCTTTATTTTAACTAAATCAAGCAGGTTGTGCCTAAGTAACATTTTTTAAATACAACCTCTCTGTTGGCCAGCATGGCTGAAACACTTTCAAGTTAACATGTCACAATTATTGCAGCATCTTTCTCTGTCGTTGACAAATGTGAATTTGGCCTCTTCATGTGTGTTAAAGAGTGCAGTTGAAGGATTACTTTCTTCGCTTGGCACTTCGTGTAGCCTGATTGTTTGCATCCTTTCACTGAAAGTAAAAGCAGTTTGAAGTGATACAGACAAGAGGAAAAAGTGCTTTATAATTTGCTTATACTGTATCTTATTGCTACTTGGGTACTACGGAAATGTGACTGCCATTCCTGATTGTCCATTGCTGCCTATTTCTTTTAACAAGGTACTTTAAGCCCACACATGCTCTCTGCAGTGATGCCATGCATGCCTGGGATGAAACGCCCATAAACATCCACTTGACAGCATCTTTGCTTTCTTTCAGATTTCCCACGTGGCTGCTAGATTTATTTTTGGGTTTTTTGTTTTGTTTTAGCTTGTGTAATGACTCCAAAAGCTGGTTTTGTGGTTATTTTCTGGAATGCAGACCTGTATGTTTAATTATTTATTCCCTCATCTCTACATCATTTTATACTTATAGATTGTAAGCTCTTTGAGCGCAGTATAATACAAAATTTCCAGTGGTACGTTGCCATTGGTACAGTGAGTCATAGACTGGGGATTCCATATGCTATGCTAATCAAAATCACTAATTATTCCTTTTTTGTGTGTGTGGTTTTTTTTTTTTTTTTCCAAATACAGTTCATAGAGGGGCCATTTGAAGAGTATTTAAAATGTTTGGAAAATCCACAGGTATGTTAAACTTCATTTATAATAAAAAGCAGTACTTTTGTTGAAATTGATGGGTAATCGGATGTTTTTTTTCTCACATGTGTTTGAGCTTAAGAAGTCTTTGAATTATGTGAATATATACTTTTATGTGTGCACTCTATTGTGGAATGATTTGAGGGATTTTTTGTATGTCTTGATTTAAACCTGTTATTCCTCAAAATTGTATCCAAACATTTCTAGCCTCTGCAAATGCCAGCATAGTGTAGCTAGCTTTTTCTTCAAGACAGCCTTGAATAAAGGTCTGAAAGTTTAGGTGATGAAAAGACAATTAGTGATGTAAGGAATATTATGAACAGTAGACACAGGCTCTTATGAAGATACTGATTTGAAGCAAAATTATTATAATTCCCCTCCATCCCCATTTATTTTTAGTAATTTTATTAGGGAGTTAACAATTTGTGTAAGCTGTAGGGGGGAAGAGGACTATCTAGTGCAACATTGCAAAATCTGTTCATTTTTTTAAGCATCTGTACATAAATTTCATTAAATATTCCCCGCTTAGAAATTAAAACATGATTTTTATTTTTATTTTTTTTCTCTGTTATGCCTACAGCATCCCTAGTTAGAATGGCTAACCAGATAGTTCTTTATTTCAGTTTCCAAAATGAATGGTGGAAGGGAGGGGACAAAAAAATTAATGTTAGCCTATTCTGCTTCTATCTTGCTTTGTTTATTCCAGGATTTTTAATTGCAAAGCTTTATTATAGTCAAATCCCGAGGTGATATGCTATGCTAAATGGTAAATCATACTTTTTCCGGTAGAACTTAACGCTACACTGAATTACACCAGTGTAAAATGTTTACAGCATTGCACTGTGCATATAGAACATGTCTTTTTCATATATGTCTGCTAATGTGTAAAAAATATTTTTGAAAAACAACGCAGTGGCTTTTTTACATGATCAGAGAAATTAATATTGTTATTCTGTATTTTAAAATTGTCATGAGAATTTAAAAGAGGATTTAAGAAAAATGCTACTGCTACAGATTCCTGCCCCAAACATAATTTGAGTTGTTTTTAATTTAGTAAGAACTTAGGAAAAAAAACCAAAAACCAAACAAACAAAAAACCCCCCAAAAAACCCCACTAACGAGAAGGATGAAGTCTCATCATCATGGAGCACAGTATGGCAGTAGGCTGGTAATGGAAGCAACAACTTTTACTTTTCTGTGATTTGAGTTTAGGTCATGGTGTTACTGACATTTCACTGCTAAACAGCTTTAATGGACAGATTTTTGGTCTTTCTTCAGGTATTGATATACAGCTATGTGCATGTTTCACAAGTTTATTTTGGCTGGTTGGAAGTGGTCTGTCTACTTTGCATTGGAGCACTTCACAAGACCGTGCCGAGATATTTGTGTGGATGTTATCTGTGTTTTAGGCATGGGAGTTAAGCCTCAAGGGTTTTTTTCCAGTTAATCTATAGCTTAAGGCCCACAAAACCAGACAGTTTTGAAGGTAGAGAGTAACATTTTTAAAAGCACTTGATAAATCTGTCACTCTTTTAAAAAATCACTTCTGAAAAGCTGAACTGCTGGTTGTTTAACAAAAGGAAAAAAATTAAAACACTTTGTCACCTTTCAAAAATCATACTCTTTACTGATACATCTGCATTTATGTGATTGTTTTTAGTTCTCTCAATTTTCATACAGATCCATTTCTAGTTTTGGGAAAAATCCCTCTAGTTTATATCCCTTAACCACCGTACTGGAATAGTTATTGTTATTTCAAAAAACTTCAATCAAAGTGTCTTGGCTGAACTCCAGACTCAGTATTAATATATTTATTTTTGACAATGATTTCTTGCTTCTCTTGATCTACATGTGAGGAAGTATAATAATTGAGTGTTTGAACTTAATTGTCTTTTTTTTTTTTTTTCTCCCCCTCAACACAGGAATGGGTTGGACAAGTAGAAATAAGTGCCCTTTCTCTTATGTACAAGTAAGAAAACCTTTAAATATGTTTTTTTGAGATCAGTTCAGTTGTTTTGGTAGTGAATCAGTTGGAATAGCAAAGATGGAGTTCTATGTTATTCTATAGTTCTCCAGAAAATTACAAATACGCTTTGAAAATCGCAGCTGTCAAGGTATTAAATAAAAATAGAAAAGTGAGCTTAGAAAATGACATCTAGTCTGGGATTTACCTATAGGTTTGCAATAATGTCACGCATCTCACCTGCACAACTAATTGTGGGTAGAGTCATACGTTCGTATTTTGCTAATTTTCATGTCTTAATTTTTCTGTGAAAATTGCTTTTCTTCTTAGTTCTTATCAAGGCTTTAGTATTAAACGCTATTGCTAAGCTGTGGGCTGTACCCATTTCTTTATTACCTCTGTAAAAATGCTCTGATGTAGCTTAGTGGCATGAGTATTCGAGGCTGTAGGCTAGAAAGCTGTTCTCACACTTCCCCTGGTATGAAGTTGTAGGTACTGATATAACACCAACTGGTATATATTCTTTTTCCTGTATAAATTTTCCTTTTTCCACTCTATTAGTATAGACAAAATAGTATGAGGTTGTCAAGGGCTATAGCTTGAGCTATGCTTAAAATATGTTTTGGTATTTGTGTGTAGATAAACACTCCTCTTGGTGATGAGCAGTTTTGCTGATGTGTTTTTATTAATTGTAATATACTATTTTGTGAAGAGAAATTAATATATAATGAAACAATATGCTGAATATTTATAACTGCTTTCTAATTACTGTGCAAGGGAATGAGCAATGTACACAGCATCTTCTCTTCCTGCTCTTTGTAAACGAGTTGAAAATTTCAGTATGTCAGAATGCTTACTGTAAATTAATGACTTTGCACTTTGACTCTTGATAAGACAGTTGATGATAAGAGGAGAGAGACAAATGACTTAAATATTTATTTCAGACACATAGATGAGTGCTAAGTGTGGGAAACTGCATTAAATTCTGTTGTTGCAATTTATGTGGTTAATGGGACAGTTTAGAGTTGCATGTGCTGCATAGGTGAAAGAGGACTGAACTGAAAGTCGGAGTAAAGTTTGGCTCAAGAGGTTTAGAGAGAATATCTGATGGTTAGATTGAGCCAGGGTGTAAAAGGACATAACTCAATTTTAAGTCAACAAAATTGCATACTTTGATTACATTGGAACTGGATGGTTGTGATCTTCTGTTGTATTTCTACTTCATGAGAATACATTTCTCACAGCCAGAAGCAGTTTATTTTGAAGTC
Source organism: Aramus guarauna (assembly GCA_013400195.1). Taxonomy (NCBI): domain Eukaryota; kingdom Metazoa; phylum Chordata; class Aves; order Gruiformes; family Aramidae; genus Aramus; species Aramus guarauna. The sequence goes on along the minus strand of VXBL01001063.1, from coordinate 40,741 downwards.
ATGATACATTGATATCCAGGATAAATGAATGCAGAGACAAATCCTGGTTGATAATAGTATTTTTTAAAATCTCCACTGGAAGCATGAGGAGGCTTGTGGTATAGTTGCAACTATATGTAGTATTTAACTGCAGAGTTGTTACTGCCATACTTGTTTTGGGAAGACAGGCTTCTGTTAAAAAGCCTCTAAATTTAGTGGCTCTGGGAAAGTAGGAATGGTGATGGTGGTAGCGGGAGAGAATTATTTCCTTTCCTGCATGCTGGCAGACTGAGGGAAATCAGAAGTATGAATTTCTGTTCTGTGCCACGTGAAGTAAAAGAGTTTCAGACTTTCAAGTCTGAAACGATATAAAAGCAGTGTGAATAGGTTTGTTTTCCTTTTCACTCCTCAGATATATTACAAGTATAATCTGGTTATCTAGTAAATTTTTCTTGGCTCCCTGAAGCAGGGGGGTCTCTGAGCTACAAAATTCTTTTGCTCTCAGAATTGCATTTCTGAGCTGTGGAAAGTTTTGGTGTTGTGGGTTGTTTTTTTTTTTATCCAAAAATGCACCTGTGAATGTACTTCATCATTTTGCAAGACTAAGAAAACTTTTGCGTCTGTGAGCAAGGAAGAATTTGAAGAAAGTGAGAAGTTACCAAGCAAAGAATTCAAAGGGAGGATTATGGATAAAAGAGAGAGAAAATAATTAAATTTAAGATCATGACAGATACTGATTATAGCAGAAAAACAAGGAGCAAAGATTGATAGTCTTTCAGTTTTTAGAAAATAAAAAAATCAAATAGCATGTCATGTCAGTATCAGTTGTGGATTTCCCTATATATGTTACTTTATATCCAAACTCAACTTTTTATACTTTTGAATCTAACAAGCTAAAAAAAAGAACTACTAAGTGTGGAATGTAAATTCTAAACTTGCTTAACTGTAGTTGTGCAACCTTTAATTTATGGTATTTTTAATCCTCTTACATGTAATGAGGTACCCAAACTTAGCTTGCAGTAATAAAAGTTTTCTGAACTTTTTTTGAAAAACTGTACTAGACCGATACCCTTAATGATGAGTATCTGCCAACACTGCAACAGCACACCGTCTGCTGGTTCCATTCAAGCTTCCCAAAAAGTTTGGTTCTGTTCTCTCAGTTGAAGAGACAACAGAGAGGTTTATTTGCCGCTTTACATCCAGCAATTTGAGTCTATTGAACACAACATAGTATTAAGACTCCACGCTTTCTTTATCCAAAGGGAAACTGAGCCCCCTGAATGTCTTTTTTTTTTTCTTTCTCCCCTAGTGTATTATCCATTTTAAAAAGGAGGAAAAGATTTTTCTTGCTACACATGAAAAAACTCAGACAAGTGATTATTTTTCAGAGGTGCTGGAGATTTAGTTACAATATCTGATCCTCAGGCTATGCCTGCTGATGGTCTGTTGGGCTTTTGGCATGCTCCTTAGCATGCTGTGGCAGCGTGGCCACCGTTTGGGACCAGAAACTTCTTCTGAGCAGAAGAACTTGGTTTGGGAGACAAGAAGAGTTTCTGAGCGCAGGCTCTTCTGTTAGCTGGCCTCCATGCTCAAAGGGTTCTCGCACGTGTGATCAATCTGCTAGTACAGATTGAGCTAAGCCATTGCTCACCTTCTGGAAACTTATCACTGTTGCCTGTCTCAGTTCATAAAACCAACCTCCTCTTTGTTCTGTTTGGTTTCCAAATAGCAAAGTGTAAGGAATTTCTCTGGGACTGAGGAGCTGTCATCCTTCTAAACACAGCTCCAGAAAGCAGTATCTGAAAATGTGTTTTACTTGTCATTGGCTCTGGGCATCTTGTATGAGCATATCTTATTCTCCTATATCCTTTCATAAAAATCAGTCTTTTTTTGACCAGTGATAGTTGTACTCATCTTCTTCAGTATTCTTTTTCACTACATGTTTTCTGTGGTTATGTACATCCTTAAACTTAACTTGAATATTCCATTTTTTATTGATTGTAATTTTTAAATGCATTCTTAACTGCTACTTTTTTCTCAGGAAAGATTTCATAATATACCGGGAACCAAATGCTGCTCCTTCCCATGTAACTGAAAATGGCTTTTCTGATAAGGTAAAAATAAAAATATGGCTATTGCGAAAGGCTGAATTAAGACTACTTTATAAAAAGCAAGTAGTTTCATGTTAGTTTTATTATTCAACACAATGAAATGTTCCGAGAATTTCAGTTTTCTTTTGTACCTATTTAAGGCAGCTATTCTGTTAATACATGTAGCACTTCTTTTCAAGAGATGGTCCGTATTTGGGGTGTGGTATATCTTCTAGTAATCTAAAATTCTGCAAAAATCAATTTACAAGTGCTAACTCACATAGCTACCTCTGTCTTAAATTCTTTTTGACTTTGGGTCAAATTCTTTTTGGTTTAAAGGACATCCACTAAACTTTATGATACTGATGCTGTGAGATCCTGAGATATAACAGAGTGCTTTGGTACATTAAATTGAATTTAAAAGGTAGTTCTTGTGAAAAAAATCAAGTGAGATGCCCAACCTAAAACATCTGTGTGTGTTTTTTTTAATAGGTATTGTTGTGCTTCTCAAATGGAAACCACTATGATATTGTTTATCCCATAGAGTATTCGGAAAAGGCTGCTCTGTGCCAGTGTAAGTATTATGTTGGTTAGTTAAAAGCATGTATTTTTACCAAAAAGTCTTAAAATTATCACCATTAAGTTTCAGGAAAAGACTCTGTATGAAAGTTTATTATAGTCATTCTTCAGTAGCTTAGTTTTTCCATTTGAATTGTCAATGACTCTATGATTTTGTGAGAGCATGAATTCTTACTGTGTCCTGATTCTTGACAAAGAAGGTAAGTCTTCTCTTCTTGGTATATAATCCGCCTCTTTGAATCTGGGTGGTCTAATGTAAACAGAAAATGTTGGTGTACTAATTTATAATCTGTTGCATTGTCTTTGGTCAGCATTCTGGTTTTAATTTTTGTATTTCAGACTGCATTAGCAAACAAATTGTTTATGTTAAAATTACCCTTGCATGTGTAACTTGTCACAGAAATTAATGGGGGTTGCGTGTACAAAAAGTAACTGTCTTCGTGGGTTGTTGTTTTCTTTACCAGATTGCAGAAATGCCCAAAGGTCCTAAACAGGTTTGATGGGTCACTGTGACAATCCCTGCAAGGATTCTGATTCTTCAGGAAACCTCTGCCTGTGTGCAGAGTTACAAGGCTAAGGCCAAATTTGCCTGTCAAGAGACCTGATTTCTAGTAGTTTCATGCATACCCATTAAGTCATAGTAGCTGCAGCTGGTTTTGCTTCTAATGCCTGCATTGTTTCAGTTAACATATCAAAATGCTTGCTTGCTTTGAAGTAATTTGAAATGGATCTGTAATGGTGATATAAAATCTCATTTACCTTGTAATTGATTTGGCCCTTCCACTTTCTCCTTCTCTTCCCCAGCTCTGCTGTATGAGTTGCTTTATGAGAAAGTATTTGATACAGATGTAAAGAAAATCATAGCAGAACTTGGTGCTGTTGGTGTGACAGAGGAAAGTAATGGTAGCAGTGAAGTATCTGCTTCAGATTCAGATGACGACAACTACAGGTAAAAGGGATTTAAAAGTTAACATAAGATGCCTGTCAGCAATACATGTTAAATGAGTTTTCTGAATTTCTGATGGGTAGTAGAATCTAACAGTTAAGGTTGAAAACCTTTACAAATTTCTAACCTTACCTCTTTGTGTTTCTTTTCTTAGAACTATGAAAGAATGAAATGTGTAGTCTTCACTGTACCTGAGGACAGGGTTCTGGTTCTTCTGTTCTTCCCCGCAGTCTAGCTTTAGGTCTCTTTACATGATGGAATATTGCCATTGCAACATGTCCCTCTTCCTGTTTAAAATAGCAGAATCCCCTGGGAGAACTGTCAGAGCGCCAGTGTGGGATGGTAAACTCAATGAGAATTACTTGGCTCGCTCTTGCAACTGAGTAGAGTTAAAGGAATCTAATCCAACTTGTGTTGCTTCCACATCTGGGGGCTGAAGTGCCTACATGAGATGTAGTTACTAGAGAAATACAGATGTAGCTTGCTCCATTTTGTTTCTTGATCTTTATGAAGTGATTATATTTGTGGGTTTGTATTCTTTTTGCTGAACCTGGATGCTTTTAGCTAGCTTTGAGATTTTGACCTACTGATTCCTTTTGCACAGTAAGTCTTTCACAGTGCCATTTTTGCATTTACATATGGGCGGGTTTTCTTCTGTTTAGTACTGTTCTTACAACCCTGGCTTATGTGAAATTCCATTGAAGTCATGGAGATTATGCTGTATTAGTGTATCATGTCCCCTTTTCCCGCTGAACATCATTAAAGTCCTTTCTGGGGGCTCTGCTGTAGTCTGTGTGGCATGTGGCAGAAGAAATTCTTTGAGACATTGGGAGCTGATTTTTCCTCAAGCTGAAAACAACAGAAAGGAAGATGATGGAAATCACTACAGAAAGAGAACCAAGTTTTGGGAAGGGAATTAGCTTCCTTTTTTGTTTGGAATTTAAAAAAAACAAAACCATAGGGAACATTTCCAATTAAAATACAAAGTATTTCTGCCTTGGGGAACAATTACTGTAGTTAAATGTCAGAGAGTGGAAACCTTTATTCCTTTCTGTTCTTGGAGCTTTCCTGGGCTTCATATGCAGTAGCATTACCCTGTATCTTTGGGATTCATAAGAAAATATACTGCGAACTTCCACAGCACCTTTGTAAATGAAGGTCATATACTCACTTGAGACTATCAAACTTGATGTTTTTGATTTAAACCATGTGTCTTATGACACAAGAGCTAGTGACCTAGTTAACACAAATTACAAACACTTTGCTGTGTTTATGAATTCTTAATATTTTTGCTTGTCTTAAAGTTAACTTCAGCTTGTCTCGTTATCTAGTTTTCCAGAAGATCTTTTTCATTTTATAAATGCGAACTTTTCACTTATGTTGTTGTTAAATGTAATAGTTCAGTTTGTTTTTTGGAAAAGTTAATACTGACAGTTGCCTACAACTGCTGTAGGGGAAAACACTTGTGTTTTACTCTGTGGAAAGTGATTTTCCAGCAATGTCAGGTGTAGAAAATAAAGGTAAATTAGAGTTCCTGATGCCAGTTAACTAGTGGATTTTGGTTTTCAGATTTGGGTTTTTTTATGTCTGCTTTTGCTATGTTTTTCTTGTGTAGTTGTAAGAATTTTAGAGGAATTGTTTTTCTGTTGCCTGTCCGTACCTTCCCCCCCCTTTTTTTTTTTCCTCTTTAAGTGATGGCTAAGTCAATACACATAAGTTAGACTTCTTGAAACTTGTACTTAGAAACAAAAATCTTATTTCTATGTCCATAAAGCTAAAAATACAGCTCTTGGTTTAGACTTAGCTTTTTCATTTTAAGAGATTAAGATGTTCTGTGGTATGCTTATTGTGGAAAAATACGTAGAGAGTGCTACTTTCAGTATTTTTATCCACTTCCAAGATGTTTCTTACCTGATCTCCAGGCCTTGTTAATACTATATTACCACAGCTCACTTCTGTCCTTTTGCAGAAGTAAATCTACAACAGTTAGCGATATGAATGGATTGAAGTCTCTTTCTGGCAGCAAGGTATTGATATGTTAAGATTTATTTTCTTCCTAACAACTTATACTCTTCTATATTGTTCAGTGTTTAATGTTCATGAGAGAATCTTGAGTTTCTAGTTTTCCTAGCATGTAATATCTTAAAAACTACTTATTTCTTTGAAAAGTAAAGTTTGCTTTTGATGTGCCAAAAGGTGGATAGTGTCCATTTTAATGCTGCTTAGTTCTTAATTTTGTTCTGGTATAGTTATAGTTAAACGAACACCATTGAATTATTTTTTTCAAAGCTCTTTATGGATTTTCAGCTGTTTTATATTTCATTTTAAAGCTTAAGCACTGTGATTGAAAAATGGAAAACTATACATCTTAATGTAGTTGACCATTTCGCACTTTGTTCTATTTCATACAGCACCTTAAGAGCAATGGGAATCCTACCTTGTTGGTCTTACCTAAAAAAGTCCTTAAATCACTCAATCCATCAGTTTACAGAAACGTTGAATATGATGTTTGGCTCCAATCCAAATGGGGTAAGTAACCGAATACTTAAAAATTCCAGCTTTTGCAAGCTGATAGATAAAGCGAAGCCCTCTTGAAGAACAGTGATGCAAATGGCAGTTTGGGTTTAGGCAGTGGTCTTCCTCACGTGGGTCAGTGTGCAGATTTAGGGCCTGAACTTCTGGTTTGCGTTTTTATTGCATCAAGAAAGTAACTCTTTTGGTGTACGTAAACTAACAGTATATTACTGCTAATACATTTACAGATCAGCAAAAACAAGATTTTTCTATTGCTGCTGGCATGCAATACTCAGTTGGAGATAAATGTAAAGTAAGTAGTATTGAATTATAGTTCGTGGAGTCATTAACGTTTTGCTCAAGATGCCTATTTTCCCTCTTTGTTAACTATTTTGATAAATAATTGCTACTTTCTAAATAGTCTTTGCTTGTGTCTTCAACCGTGCACGTGCTCATTTTTTAATTTTTGGCAGTGTTCATGACTTACAGCATCCATGTAGAAAAGGCATGTAGTAGAACATCGGATTAGTGCAATTTTACTGCATTAAAAATTCACAAGGTTAACTTCAAGAGTATACTTAATAAGATGACTGTGGACCTTAATGTTAAGTATGCAAATAAGTTTTTGCAGGGTTGCCTCTGTGGTAAGTCCTTGCTCAGTGTTGTAGAGCACTATGTGAGAAGTAGGTGCATTTAGGGCAGTTGCTTCGGGCGAAGCTCTGTTCTTCTCTTGCTGGGCTCTGTAAGCTTGCTAGTTATTCCTGTGATGCACAAAAGTGGGGGGTAGGTCCATCTTATAAGACTCTTACCTCCACTGCATCTTTTGCTGATGGCTGCCCTTGCTTTATCATACTGCTGCATGATAAAGTTTTTGCGTGCATACAGTTGCATGATAAAGAACGAAATTTTAGTGTTTTCTGTCATAGAGGTTTTTCTTTGGAGAGACCAAAACCAACATCGTAGTTCCAGGTATTTATGTTCAAGTCTAGAGATAACGATTACCGTTTGTAAACTTGCTTTGTTTGAATCTCATTACTTTTCAAGTAATTAATTTTTTTTCTCTTACTCTTTTTCCTTTTAGGTGCGCTTAGACCATAATGGGAAATTTTATAATGCCCATATTCAAGAAGTTTGTTCAGAGAATGGGCCGGTGGTTGTGTTTGTAGAAGAGCTTGGAGCAAAGTAAGTGCTTAATCTCTTTTGGAAAAGAGTGCCAAACTGAACCTTGGTAATGGCAGCATGACTTTAGTTTAGAGTTAATTTCAGGCCCTGAAGTGTATCTACTCCTTTACTTGAAGCAGTACTACCACAAAATTGTTAAGAAAACAAGATACTGAAGTAAAAAAGGAAAGAGGGGGTCTGCATTAATTGTCACTTCAGACTTACTTTCTTTACTGTTAATCAGTATGGGTATTACTTGCAGAGTAAAACAGTAACTACGTTAGTATTAGAATTATATTTAATTTTTTTTCCCCACAAGATTTAATCCTAAACAGATTGACACCATCCCAATTAAGTGTTGCTTGTTGTGCTGAATAATTAGATGCTAGATTTGTGACAAGCTTTTCATATTAAAAGGTCCATCAAAGCAGCTCGCTTCTCTGTTGGTTGAGCACTTCTGCCTGATTTCATACAGACAGTGCCAAATTGCTGTTTAGATCAGCATCTTCTTTCCCCTACCTTGGGACAAACTAAGTGCTTAAAGTTGTTGTTGGTTGGCTGTTTTTGTTTGTGGTGGTGTTTTTGGTTGCGTGTGTTGGGAGGGCGGGGGTTGGGGGGGTAGAGGGGTGGTTTGAGATGACATCTTGAGGTATGCTGTAAGTTCTATAATTCTTCTGGGGCAAAAAACCTCCACAGTTGAGTGTCGTTTGGGAAGAGGAAACACTTTCAGTCAAGGTAAATGAGGGGAAGGAGAAAGATGCCTGTGGCTCTCATGTGTTGGTTGCCTGTAAAAAAAAAAACAACAACAACAACAAACAAACAACAACAACAACAACAAAAAAACACAACAAAAAAAACCAACAAAAAAACCCTACAACCAAAAAAACCTGAGATCTGAAGACTGTCTTGCAGTTTGTTCCCTTTTTAAATTGAGATTTAACCTGATTTGAATGCCTTCCTTTCAGATAAGGTAAACAGTTGCTTGGACATCCTACAGCATCCTCAATTAAAAATGCAGTAATTTCTCTGGGATATAAACCACCAATATAATGTTTTAATCTTGACACCTATTGCAGTGTTTGTGATAAGTTTATCTGTTGAGTATATTGCTTTTTCTGATTATTCCCCTTTTCTGTCTGCCCTGAAGACATTTGAATACTCACTTCAAAAATGGCTGATCGTTCCTTACTGGTGAAGTTTGCGTTAACTTATCAGAGAGAGTTTTATTTAACAAAAAAAAAAGTTTGTTCTTTTACACATTGCTTGAGTCTAATTATAAAGAACAAAGGACTTTGAATGCAGTGTTCTCAAAAATGGAAAGATCTTTGTGTTAGTAAATGTGTGGTATTAATTTATGCAAGCCCCAATCTGGTCTTTAAGATATTTTTCCCTCTGTAATTCCATGTTTTGTAGGCATGCTGTCTCACTGAAGAGCCTTAAACCTCTTCCGCAGGCCTCTCCTATGGAGGGCTGGAACACTGTGCCAGGGAAGAAGATAAAAAAGTTTTTCCCAACATGGGGGCAGAATGCTCAGCCTGGTAGGATCATTCCTGTCTTTGTGTGGCAGAATCTTTATTGTCAGATGTCTTGTCCCAAAGAGCTTAAAAAAATTGTTAAAAAAATCTGTTTTCCTGTCTTTATCACAGATGCAGATTGCAGAGGGCCAAAGAATCAGAGCAAGTCAATAAAACCCCAGTCAGCACTACCTCCTCGACTTCAGCATACTGTGGGAACCAGGCAGCATCAGTTCTTATGTTCTGGACCCCAACCTCATCAGACCTCAACTGAGCAAAAAGCTCCAGGCAGGAATCCTTCCCAAACTATAAGGTAAAACCGCAAATAACATATTCCTTATCTTGAACTCCGGCAGAGCTTCTTGCAGCCCGGGTGCCTGCTCCAGATACTTCCAACACGCTCTTTTGAAATATGTTGCCATTGAATTTGTAAGAAGTGTTCCGAGTCCTTAGGAATACATACAAGGACAGGAAAGATAATTGTGTGGGTTTTTTTTTTGTTTGGTTTTTGTTTTTGTTTTGTTGTTTTGTTTTTTTTTTCGAAATTGCTGCCATCATGATTTTTTGATTCCTTGTGCTGTTGCAGCAGAGTTTTTCATCATTGCCACTCTTTTTCTACCCTGTCTAAAAGACTATTCTGTAAATGGATACAAACCCAAACTCTTCATGGTCTATTCTGTCGCTCTTCTGTATTGTAACCCTTTGTGGAATAAAGGGGGCTGGGGTGTCTTTGAAGTCTGCCACATGCAACGTTTTAAGGGCATTTTTCTTTCCCCTTTAATCTAAATGCATGAGTATCCTAAAAAGTTTAGTTAAGTAATTCAGAAAGCTGAAACAGTGATGTTAATTTGGTGTAGTGATGCTTCAGACATTGCAAATTACAATGCATTTTGCCTTTTGTTTTTCTGTTTACAGAAATCTTCCCCAGTTTTCTCTTGCATGTTCACAGGTAGCACGTGGCGGGTGGTCAGTTCTCACTTGGCACAGAAATGGATTAGATCACTTGATTTGTTTTTTTAACTTTGATCTAGTAATTACCATTTGTTACAAAGTCTTTCAAAATTGCATTGAACTGAATAAATAGCGGACAAAATCCATTCTTTCCTTTCCTTAAATTTTATGCATACGGGTAACTTGCAGTGGGCAGAAAGGGATCTGGTATATGTGGAATCACATAAGCAGGGCTATATAATTATCTTCTTTCTTGCTTCTAAACCATGAGTTTGTATTGTGTTTGATACTGGTGATGATTTCTTTGTCAAAGTGGTCCCATTTCTTTTTTTCCTTTACAGAAAACCAGACCGGGAGAGAACTGAGGATCTCAACCATAGCAGCAGAGATTGTAACTACTTTGGCTTGTCTCCAGAGGAACGCAGGGAGAAACAGGCTATAGAAGAATCTCGTTCACTTTATGAGATCCAGCAGAGGGATGAACAAGCTTTTCCTGCTCTTTCCAATGTATGCTTTTTTTTAATTGTAATTAATAGTGCATTTTTCATACTTGTCCATGAATCTTTGATTAGCAAGTGTTGCTTTGCTGTCCTTGCATTACGATATGATTCAAAAGTTAAGGGTATTTTCTTCATGCTCACTTTCTTTGTAGAAATATGGGAATCTACAATGTTTTATGTAGTCAAGATAAGACACCTACATAGTAGTTTCCCCTGGGAATAATTAATGTCCACCATACACAGGTCATGAGACATGTAAATATGGTAGACGCTTGAGTTTCAGAAGCCGTGGGCTTCTTTGTTCATATTCCTCCTATCTTTGGAACGCTTTACACTCCCCTACAGTTACTCAGATGTTGTGTTTTTCTTGTATGTTGGGATCAAACTGCAAGATGAGGACAGAACTTGGTCTGAAGTATAGTTTACTTTAGTTGAGAAACAGCTCAGTAAAATGTTTTTGTGGTGCCTGAATTCGTGTCAGAGCTGACTGGGTGATTGTTTCTGGTTTGGTTTACGTAAAGCTTGTTTTATTTATAAGTGACTTTTCTTTGTAGCCTCAGAACATACTGGTGTGAGAACTTGCCTGGTGTCATAAGTAATGTGAATTCTTTCTCAGACTTGCTCTTTTTCTGTTGTGGAGCTGAGCTGGCTTCAGATTTGTCTGTCTGAGGGAAGAATGTAGCCATTAGATTTTGAGAGATTATTCTATTGATGTAATTTTTAAAGAAAGGTAATTGGAGTCTTGTTACATCCAGGGAGTGAGTGGATCCTGTGCGTAAGGAGCTGCTTGTCTACATAGGTTTATTCTAGAGATGTGTGGGGTTTTCTGGATTTAAATCCTAGGGCAAACAGAAACAAGACCCAGGCTGGGAAGAATGAGTAGGTGAAAGATGGGCCTTAAATCTCTTACTTTGTGGAAGTGACTTCCTGCCCAATATGTTTCACTTCTTGAGCAGTAATTACTTACATTGGTTTAATCGAGAAGAAACAGCTCTCTTGCGCTGCAAAGAGTAGACTAAGACTGAAACCTAATGGACAGAGGTTGCTCTGTTTGAGCTGTGGATAACAGTATGCTGTACTACTTCACCTGCAGAAGCAAGATGTAATTTTTAAAGCGGATATTGTCTATGTGAAGCAGATTTTGTTTCATGTGAACTAATGACATGAATGCTTTTAAAGGACACTGCAAAATTTAGCAATGAATGAAAGAGTGGATGAATCTGTCAGATGATGGCAAAAGTGTCATTGGACTTCTTATATAAATTCATATTTCTGCTTTTGTAAACTTCTTTAGAATCAGTCAGTCTGTCAGGCTGCTACACAGACTGTGGATAATTTAAACCAGAAAAAGCTCTCAAATAATGAGAGAAGAAACAGCAAGTGGACAGCAGAGGTGGAAGAGCAGAAGGATAAAGGTAAAAATAAATGTTCTTAGATCAAAGCGGGTTTTTTTTATTTGTTTGTTTTTATTACCAGTCTCAGAATTGATTCCAGATGGGGCATCTGTTTGGGCAATGAGGAGAAAACTGTCGTTAAGCAATAGTGCCAAACTAAGCTAGGCTTAAGGTAGCAAAGGTGTAGTTGGGAAAGCAAGTACGTGTTTTCCTGCTTTGTGAATGTGGCTGAAAGAGCAAGCTCCTTACTGGATTTTTGTAGTCAATGGGAAGAGGAATGAAAGAAATTAAAAGCCTATCAGAGCTACCCTAAATTAGATCCTGTTGAAATTCTAGTGAGTGTGGCATAAAGTGCCAGTGGGAGGAGTATTAAGAGTGCTTAGTGGAGTCAGTTGAGAGAAAAGCAGGTGAAAGTATTCAATGTGGCATGGTTAAGAATTAGCATACAATGGTACAGAAAGAGGGGAGAAGATGGTTATACAGAACTTTTGAACACACACACCCCCCCACCCCCATTTACAGTAGAAAGAGCTGTCACATAGTGAAAATTTGTTTGGGTTTTCTCCCTCCTCCCAATTTGTTCTAACACTCTTTAGCTTCTCTTCATTGACTCTTAAGCTTTCCATCTTCTGTGAGAAAGTGCAACGTGGCAGTAATAGATGAAAGCTGTTGCTGTGAGGAGGTAGTAAATCTTTGCTAAATGCAACCAATATATTTTTTTTAATTATTATTTTTATTTTTTGTCCTGTCAGCTTTTGCCATAACCAGATTTGGTCTTGGCTGCTTCCACTTCCCCCACCCCCTAAAATCACACTCTTTAGCTTGCTCTTAAAAGCTGTTCCTTCCCTCTGTTTGTTTTTGTTTTTTTTAATTTTTTTCTTCCCTTATCTCTGGTGACAGCAGAGGCATTGCTGATGTATATTTATGGTACGCTTAGTCCTTCTTACAACATGTAATGCTTTCTTGAATGGTCTCACAAGGACTGATGTTACCTATTTTTCATTCCCCAAACATCTGAAAACTTGTTTCATTTGAAACCTTGTTTCATCAGCAGTGCCAAAAAGAACGCCGATGTAGAGAAAGCTCTTTACTACAGTGTCATGATAGGTTTTGCTGAAGTGCACGGCATGTGCACCTTTCCCTGGGTTTGGTGACACTCTGGATTGTGTTGCCTCTTCTGAAACTAGGTTAAAAATCCTATGGGAATAAACTGTACTTCATTCTGAGTATTTTGAGATTCGAATTGGCAGTAATTTTCATAATCAATATTGTTTTAATTTTCCATTGTCTAGTTGTGATGGTGCATATACTGAACTTTAACAAAGTACATACCTATTTAGCAGCTACTATTAAACTTATGTGCATGATTTTGATTGACAAGCAGTGGTAACCAGATTTGAACATAAGCTAGAATGTGAAGAACTTATACAGATCTTATTATATGAAGATTACACCATGATTGTTTTCAACACTTTCTCCCCCACCAAGTGTTTGCTGGTGCTCAAGAAATTAAACTTTCTGCATCAGTCTGAAAACTTTCTAGATCTCTTGAACCATTGAAACCTTCTAAATTGATCTGTCTCTTAGTGGAAAGTAGACAAGACTTTAAGCTTCTGTTACCTTAACACTTGAATATGGAAATGCAGATGAAAACATTTTCACTTTAATCAAAGTACAAACTTATTTCTTTTTCACTAGGAGGGATTTAGGATGAATTATAAGTGTTTAAAGAGACAGCTACATTTCTTTCCTGCTTCCCTTAAGAATCTCCAAAATGGTTAACAAACATCAGTAAAGAACTCCTGTAGAGCTTCGAAAACCCAGGTTGAAGTAGTTGCTCTGTTACTGCCCTAACTGTTTATTTTAGGATGCTTTGATAAAAATTGAAGCTTAAGTTGTCTGAAGTAATATGTGCTGAGGTAGGTTTTGTTTTGAAGGTTTAAGTTTGCAAAGACAAACTTTTAACTGGCTTAAGTTGTGATAGCCATAAGTGGTGTAATGGTTCATTTACTAGGTTATGTCTTGGTGTTACAGAGTCAAATTCCAGGCAGATCCACTTAAGTCAGAAGCTTGAGCCAAATTCATCTGAGGTAATCTTAAAGAAAAGACCAAAATTTTTTTTAATGTTACTGCTTCTCTGATACATGATTAGGAGAGCAATAGTTGCCTTTAGAGCTGTGATTGCTGCTGCTGCTTTACAGCTTTTAGTGAAATATTTCTAAGGCTGGAGGCTTGTATTGCTGTCAGCTTTCCTCAGCCCCTGTAACCCATCCTTATAGTCTTCCTCTGCAATCTGAGTTCTCAAATCTGGGCTATCGGAGCACTTATGAATCTGGATTTGTAATTGCTTTGTACAGTTTGTACTTCCAGTATAATGGGACCACAGAAGAATTGATGTTTACTAATAGCTGCTGTGCTAACAGACCATGATCTCTGAAGCTCAGTGAAGATGTGTGGCCTCTTGTTGCCTTTTAACCTTTGCTGTCCTTTCAATGAGCAAAATGTTCCACTAGTATAATAGTGATTGGGTGCTTAGTCCACTTTGTATGTAGTGTGGTTTAATATTTTTGAATGCCTCTTTGAAAAGTAAATCTTACGACTAGACTAGCTGTGTCTCTTGTTTCTTGCTTTAGAAGAATAGTCAAGATGAGAGTTATCAGAAAGCTTCGTCTCCCTTGGAACAAGTGAAAACAGATTCTCCCATTCTTGCTGAGCAAGTAAGGAATGTTTGTTTGATTTCAAAGTTTTCCAGTCAGGACACTTCAGACAAAGGGGAGCTTCATCACAGCCACGTATGTATTATAATACTGGCTTTCAATTACATAGTCATTTCTATGGTGATAGTGCTAAAATGTCATATTTATAGTTAGGAATCTGTAATGTGTAACATAAAGAATGTTAAAAGGACAGCCGTTCGTAGAAAAGTAAAAGTGTATCCTTTCTCTTCTGAGACATGGGTTACTTCATGTCTTTCTGCTAAGATAACTATGCTTTTCACTTTAAATTCTTCAGCTTTACTTTTTCAGGTTTTTCCAAGGTTATCAGTAATCGTTTGTGAGGGTGGCTTTTTTGGATGGGAGAGACTAAATTTAATGCTTGTGGAGGTGGTTATAACACTAATGGCTCTCTGGTTCAGGCACCTTCACACAGTGATGTAACGTATCTCAGATCTCTCTTATGTGTACAGCCTGATATGTTACTAATAAATATTTTGCTGTGGTGGTTACTAGTAAATCATCAAGCCTTTTTTGGTAGAAGTCAGACACATTAGGGGTCACCAACAACCGTGATTTAGAATAATTTCATGTGATGTCTTTGTTTTTACAGAATGTGTCAGAATGCTTACCAAGCATAACTCCAACATCCTCACCAGTCTTTTCTGAGGTGCATTTACCTCCAACAGTGCCTTCTGTACCAGCCATTGTGCCAGCTTGGCCAAGTGAGCCAACAACTTATGGACCAGCAGGTTTGAAGAAATATTAACATAAATCAGAAACTACTAACCCTGAAAAGTACTTTTTCTGTCGTGCTACATTGAAGATGCCTCCATGAGACACTGTTTCATATAACTTCACATTCCAAAGACAGCCTTTTATAAGAATACAGTTTCTCCTTGCTGGAAGCTAGTGAGAGTTCTAGTAGATCTTGGATTGCCCATCTGTATAGTTTGCTTTATTCCCTACCTGAAGGTGGAAGAGGGATGATGCATACTCAACTCTGTTTTTCTCCTGAGTGGGATAGCATTGAGTTTTGAGGGGGCTTATTTTGAGGATCTGCTTAAGGTAGAACACACTGTCAGCATGTTGAAGCTTGATACATGTTTGTGCTCTTTGTCCCATGTAATAAGCTCCTTGTTTCACTAAGGACTCAGCTTGGGTCTGGCATCTCTGGAACTGATGAGATCCATTTGGACCTAAGCTGCAAAGCCAGTATAAAGGTTTTTCTGTGCTGTGCGTATCTTCTGATACGTGGGATTAGCTTAGATTCAGTATTGCTCATTGGATCAGGCACTGTATTTTCTCTCCCACTATTATGTTTCTGTACAAGAACTAGCTTTCAAATCAGCATGCTGTGTTCACATGATGTGGTAACAGTCCTGTCATACTTGGCCACATCTGTGACAGAAGATGCATAGCCCAGTTAATCTGAGCTCAGATTCAGAGTTGACTGTAAATGACTAGTCAGAATGAGAACTGCGGAGATTCACATAAACGTTTCAGGTCCCTCCCCTTTTTTTCCCCTTCCTATTTTCTTCTGGTAGTCATAATTTTAAAAACAAATATGGGGAGAGTTTAGCTATTTCTGGAAAGCTTAACTGTTTCACTTTTTCTGAAAACTAATCTCTGTATTTAGCAGAATCTTCTTTTGTTTGTAACTTCACTACTCAAGAATTTCCTCCTATGTCTTCCTGAATACCATTTTTTTTTCTTCTTCTATCTTTTGAAACTTCCTTTCCTGCTGTCATTTTCTTTTGTGATTGTATATAGTTGAGATTATATATATATATATATAAAATATATATATATTTTTTTTCCTCCACAGGTATTCCAGCCCAAATACCTGCTTCTTCATTGATGCCAGCCCCAGCGACAGGACCTGACTCTATTGTATCACAGGCTCAGGTAACATCTGCTCCAGTTGCTGGAGTTCCCGTGTCACTACAAGCAGTTAACCAGCCTTTAATGCCTTTGCCTCAGACTCTGAATCCTTATCAGGATCCACTATACCCTGGATTCCCTTTTAGTGAAAAGGGAGAAAGAGCCGTTGCACCCTCTTACTCCCTGTGCAATACTGGGGAAGACTTACCTAAAGGTGAGAAGCTAGGAGGAGGTCTGGATTTTATACCATTTTTCCAAATAGGTTTTGTTTTCTTAAAACATAGATAAAGAGCAATTCTTTTGGTCCTGTTGTTGGTTTGTGTCAAAAGATCTAATTGTTGTCATTCCATGATTTAAGGTGTGGGAGGGAATACTGAGTAGAGCTTGTGTTGCTAACATTGTGATTATTTTAAGCAGTTACACCTGGAAATCTGATATGATCACTTTGTGGTTCATAGCTTGACCCACCATAACTTGAGGTTTTGTAAATGTAAAAGATTTTCTTTGGAGAACTGCTTCTTTTTACAGTAATCAAAAGCTTGGAAGTTGTTGAACGTTTCCTTACTGGTCTGGGAAAATGCAGGTTTTGGCATAGGACAAATACGGAATATGCCCATAAAGAACATATCATGTCTGCACAGTGGTGGTTGTTTACTGAACTGTTTCTTTAAAAACTGGAAGTTCAGTTCCACAAACTGTTAAAACTGAAATTTAAACTGCAGTCATGTTCTAGATATCTTACTATGGCAAAAAAACCCACCCCAAATCAGACAGACATGCAAGCAGCAACTTACTACCAATGTTTCTCCACTGAATTGCAACTTTATGCAGGGACTAATTTTTGGATCAGATGAAGTGGAATATTTTGGGTCTTCATAGATCTTTTTCTGTTTTGTTGTTTTGTTGTTTTTTTTTCCCCTAGATAAGAATATTCTTAGATTTTTCTTCAATCTGGGTGTGAAGGTAATTTTTAAACTTACTTATGTCTTTGTGTTTGTTATACCATAAAATTTGCTTGTATTGGGTAGTACTCAGAGCACAGAAGTTTGGTTGCTGTAGCTGTATACTTCAAGTTCATCTTTAAATTTGAAATACTTTATTATTTTTTCTTCTATTAATGAGGATTCCCAACAGTGGTCCATGTTGCAGTTCAAGTCAACAGAAATAAATTATATCTCAACAGTAATAGGGAGAACTATTGGCTTCCAACTGTGGCTATGCAGTCAACAGATTGTGCTTTACAAATTCAGAGGTAAACTGTTGAGAGTTTGAAGATGCATTCTTTCAGAAGCAGTGTGTAGTAAAAGAGAAAAGCCCCTCGGACTTGG
The DNA here is from genome assembly GCA_013400195.1 of Aramus guarauna. Classification (NCBI taxonomy): domain Eukaryota; kingdom Metazoa; phylum Chordata; class Aves; order Gruiformes; family Aramidae; genus Aramus; species Aramus guarauna. The sequence goes on along the minus strand of VXBL01001063.1, from coordinate 23,187 downwards.
ACCGTGTCTGTGTACTGGCAAAGCTGTTGCAATACAAATACCTAGTGTTTCTTTCCCTATGGACACTCCCGTAAGTAACGGGCATGTCTGTCCTTTCTGCTCAGGTTAAGGACAACGATATTTTACTTTTAACCTTCTAAGTAATTATAATAGTGGTCGATGTGTGTATGTGGTGTAAATCTGTGTGTGTAGTTGGGGAAGAGGCTCATCCCAAAAGGCAATGTTTTCCATTTCTTGGTAATGTCTAGTTATTTGCTTTTTTTTTTTTATCTGCAGAAGGGAGAGAATGTTCCTTTTTTTTCCCTTCTCTTACTCCTTCTGTCAGGTAAACTACTTCGGAAAAGGTGCTGAGAACTCTTAGGCTTATTCATGTGACTTTGGCCATAAGTAATGATTTTCTTTAGTGTCTATACATGGAAAGAGGGAATATTCAGCACAACTTACAAAGTAAATTTAGATTTGATAACTGTGTGCCTAATAGTTTCTTTGCTTAACAGAAAATCTGTAAGTCATTAGCAAAGGTCACTGCAATATATTTAAACAGCTTTTGTTTCATAAGCCTACACGTATTTGGGACTCTCCTTAGTGGTACGTGTGTTTTTTAGGAGATAGTCTGTCATTTTGATGCTTCAGCACCACCTGCTGGTCAAAGTACCATGTTCTAGTAGTTGTGCTCCTCAGCTGGTGACCAAACACTACTATGGTGGTAGACCTGGGAACTGCTTTCTGCATTACCCTGTCCCAGATCCTGCAGGGCTGTTACCCACACCCTTCCAGCTGCTTGGTCAGAGTGCACCCACTAGTTCCCGTTGAGAGGAGGTCTGAGTAGGCTTCCTGGGGTCGTTTGCTCTGGGGGACTGCTTCTGCGGATGATATAGCTGAGATCGTGCCAGGTTTTGGGCTCTGCCCTTTATCCACTCTCATGTTTTCCTAGAGGGGCCTCCAGCAGCCTTGCCTGGTGTTCTGTATGGCCTGAAATAGATATATTTGGTGCATTGTATTGGAAAAACATCCTACAATGTTGCTCTTGGGCCAATTGCTATGTACCATGGTACAAACACAAAGCCTGTGTTTATAAATTCTAACTCTGAGCAATGTAATTGTAAGCCACTGTGTGGGAGTTAATTAACATGGAAGCAGAGGAAAGGGAAGGGGTCACTGCCTGAGGTGGATGACTTCAGTACTGTGAACGTAGCTCGAGTTCACTCGTGGCACAGAAGTGGTTGTTGCTGGAAATGATGCGTGTCAGTTGTGTGACTCCCACCAGTACCTGGAAAGTGTCTTGAATATTCTAGTGAAACCTATCCCCTTTATGAAAGGGTTTCTGAGAATGCTGATCTCTGGGTTGTGTGAATATATATGGGTTTCAGTCTTTACAAATTCTCCTTGGGGCAGTGATCTAACTTCAGGTCTTGGTGTAGCCTGTTGTCATCTGGTTTTTTGTTTGCTTGTTTGGGTGTTTTTTAGTGAAAATGTATGTGTAGTAAGACTTCTTGTTGCTTTGATTGTTAACCCTTAGAACTTTGCAAAGTGAGCTAGTAGGCCAAATTGCTGATTAATAACCGTGATTCGTGAAAACAAAATTGAAATGTGTGTTTTCAAATGCATAGCTAAAGCTTGACTTCACGTGTTTAACTTAGCTATATAGAAATGATGTTAACAAGGTTTCTTACTGGTCATAACTGCCCATTTCAACTGCATTTGGGAGGAAAACAAAAAATTTAGAATATCATCCTGGAGCCCTAGATATTCTTTTGAGGGCAGTCACTGTAAATAAAAAACAACCTTTAGTTCCCGTAATTAACTGTTTCAAAATGATAAATGACCTGTGTGCTGTTATGTCTGTCTGAACATTCAAAAGATCAAACACTTTTTTTTTCCTCCCCTTTTTTCCCTTTCCCTTGTCTTGCAGGCATACAGTTGTCCCATGTGGGCACCCCATTCTTACTTGTACCCCCTGCACCAGGCCTATTTAGCTGCTTGTAGAATGTACCCAAACATGTCCCTTCCTGTCTATCCGCACAACCCCTGGTTCCAGGAGGCTCCGCCGACTCAGAATGAAACCGACACTGCACGAACAAACAGGCACTTTCCTGTTCAGAGCGAGGTCAGATCCAGTGGTCAAATGCCACAGGTTGATAGTAGGTCTCCATCACTGCCTCTGATTATACCTACAGCTCAGGTGTCGGAAAGTCAAGGACAGGTCTGTGTAGAATCAGAGAATCCAGTGCAAGCTCTTCATGCAAACTATGAGGAGTCTCTGAGAGGGAAAAATATGTTCCCGCAGCCGCCCTTTGGACACAATCACTTCCTAGGAGCTGTTCCAATAGCACCTCCTTTCTTTCCTCACTTTTGGTATGGGTACCCGGTTCAGGGTTTCATTGAAAATTCAGTAGCAAGACCTAATGTAGTCATGTCACCTGAGGACAAAGAGGCAGCAGCCGCCACCTCTACGAATGTGTACGTGGCTAAAGAGTGCAGCCCTCCGGCTCCTGTAGTAAACTGTGCAGAACCGCTTCAGAAGACTAGCAGCAGCAGCAGCGGCTCAAACACCGTACCGTTCCCTGTACCTGGTGAATGCAGTGCCCCGAAAGAAGCTTCAGCTAGGGCACCTCAGTTGGAGCCAACTTGTCCTTCGGCTTCTCCTGCTAAGCAAAAAACAGCCGGGCAGCACCATCGTTCTCCACAAGTACAGGGGAGTGAGAGGCAGACAGCGGTGCACAACGCTCCACCGCTGTTGGCAGAACTGCCAAAAAATGAACTCAAAAATAGCATTTCTAGTCGTAAGGAGAAGCCTGATAAAGGTAGAGATTCCAAAGGTGCTGGCAATCTGCAGACAGAAAGCAGGGCACAGAGAACGAGGGAAGAGAGCTCTGAAGATGAGAGTGAAGTTTCCGATATGCTGAGAAGTGGTAGATCCAAGCAATTTTATAACCAGACTTACGGAGGAGGCAGAAGGCCGAGACCTGAGTGGGGTTATTCCAGCAGGGGAGGATACCCATTGCAAAGAAACGAGGAAGCCTGGAAAGGAGCACCCGGCAGAACCAGAGACGACAGCTACCAGTATCAGCGAAACTTCCGAGGGAGGCCATATAGGAATGACAGGAGAAGGGCAACACTGGGAGATAATCAGAGGGGGCATCAAGCATAGAATGGATGGATAATTGAAAATTTTAAAATGCAAAAAGTAATTTGAAGTAGCAGTTTCAAATTTTTTTTTTTTTATTTTTTTTTATTTTTAGTGAAGTTCAAGGGTGTATTTAACTTTTGGCGAGTAAAGACTAGGAGGATGTGAACTCCTACCGTATGGTTTTCTGGGGATTATAGAGTTTGTTTGGCTTAGCATTTTTTCCTCAATGTCAAATTAGAACAAAACAATATAGGTTTAGTGTTTGATAATTTTTTTTCCCCACAAAGGTTTGAGTTTGCAATAGAAGATGGATACATACGTTTACTAGAGTGACAAATTATAGCATTTGACGTGATCTAGATTCTAAAATTGATGGTAACATTGCACCAAATATAAATGTATATTTTATCATACAATGCCTTAGTTCTGAACTGAGCTAAAGGAATTCTCAGCCTACTGCACTGTTGTCTTTGATATGCTTCCAACCCAAAGGCCTTTCATCTCAAAAAAAAAAAAAAAAAAAA
>VXBL01001063.1:0-19492 GCA_013400195.1 Aramus guarauna | reverse complement strand
AAAATCTGTCAAACTTGAATGTTTCTCTTCAGTGTGTTACACGTATGGCAGCCAGCTAACCCTGTGTCTTAGGTATGTTGTATATAGTTCTTTTAATATTCATAGGGTATATTTTTGAATTTTAAAAAGCATTTATTTGTTGAAATCAAAATCAAGACAAGCAGTCAAGAATAGCTGTGTATGAATTGATGAGAATGGCTGTTTCCACCAAGAAAGAATTCTTAATGCTGGTGTGACTAGAATGGTGCCTATGCCAACTGAATAATTACAAAGACAATAAAAATGTAGATGCTATGCATTTCCAAAATAATTCTGCATCTGTTATAATAGCAGAAATTTTTTTAATGCCACTTTAACACTAATGCACTGACAAATCCTAGATATTTTGTGAGGAGAGATGCATAAAGTACATGTTACGTTTTTTTTTTAAGTTTGTACAATTGAGCTACTGTTCAGTATTCTTTTGTTGTTGCACTGTTGATGCAAATTTATGTTTTGCATGTACAACTCATTGCTGGAACTACTTTTAAAAGCAAGATGGAGAGTCTCAGTGTGCTCTGCTCTTCCCTACAATTCAGAAGAAAGTGGCTTCTGCCTTATATTTTTTACACTGTGTCAGAGTTCTGATGCTGTTTCTTCTGACCCCGACAATGATCTCTGCAGTGTTCCTGTTGCCTTTGCAGTTTGGATGTTCAGCTGTCCAAACGCGGAGAGTGCAGTGCGCACAGTATTCACTCAGCTCTGTTGCTCTGTAAAATTAACCGTTGTGTATATTTTTATATCTCTGTACATACTAGTGTAGGTGATGGTACCCTTTCATTTGTGTCTGAGATTGTACGCCCTTGATCAGGAAACTTGATAGTTAACGTGATGAAGAATTTCTTTTCAGATGCATGCCATGTATAAAAACCCTACTTAAAATAAACGGTTGTCTTTTCACTTTCTTTCTAAATTATATTTACATCCTTGAAACTGTTGCCATGACATGAAATGTACGGTAGGCCTCTCCTTTTAGAATTTACTTTCAACGATTGACATAAAGTATTTAAGCTGGGCCTATGCCCTGCCTTGCTGCTCTGGCCCAGGTAAGGACCGAAACGTGCAGATGTATTTTGTCCACTTTCACTGTTCACTAATTTCCTCTGGTTTTGCTGAGAGACTTGTAGATTGATTGGCCAAACCCTTTGCCTGGGGCGAGGCATTGTAGACTGCAGGATCCCACTGGTTAGTAGGGGACTGTATGCAATATTTAGCGTATGATGAACTGAGATACATTTGCTAAATCTTTACCTTGCCCCAGCTGGGACAGAAAATGCCAAACTCCAGTCCAAAGGGCTTTCTACTCAGCTGCAGGACTTGACTTACGACTTTCAGGTAGTGGTGGTGGTGCTGTAAGGCCACGATCGTTACTTGTACCTTTTCATGGAGTACCTCTGTTGGCATAATGCAGATGGATTTCCGGGTAGAGTCTGTGTAACACCAGATACCGCCAAGGTTATAAAATATCCAAGATAGTAATGCAATTAATGACTAGAAAAAGACAAACCACTGCCTTTGTCTCTAATTTATGAGACAAAGACAAATAAAGAACAAAACCACATTTACTTTCATTTCTCAACATTTTTCACATGCCAATGAAGGCAGAACAGACAACTGTTGCATGGAAGATGCTGTTCCTTACAGATAATGTAGCTGAAAGTTTTGTTTTTTTTGTTTTTTTTTTTTTACATGTCTGAAACTTGTGCAGGATCCCTCCAATATAGGCACTTTTCCCTGGATTTCTCTGAAGAACCTTTATCTGGTTATTGGTTCTTTTAACAACCTATTTATTTACCTTCATTTTTGTCTATAGTAAGGATCAAAGCTTTCACTGCATCTTAACCTTGTAAAAAGTTAAAATATTCCATGGAAAGATGGTGGGTGTGAGGAATTACATGAAGTTGGTCAGAGGATTCTCATGCCTGCTAATAACCTCACTTTCCCTGCCTAAGAGATCTGGTTACCTTTCTATAAACCACAGCTTTGTTGGTGGAAGTACTGAATACATGTCCCTGAAAGGGGTATGTTTTGTAGCATATTTAGTCTACTAAATGATGCTTGATTGTAACATGCTTCTAAAAACTGAGATGATCTTATAACGAAGTAAAGAAACAGAGTACTATGACAGTGTGCTACAAAGCAGTACTATAGCATTAAGTGAACTCTCCACAGAAACAGGATGGCTTATTAAGCAAGCTCACTAGCTGTGAAGCGTGCTGGTTTTCTCCTCAGATCATCAGCACAACACAAGGGATCTCTTACCTCTTGTTGAAACATCTGATCTGGTTTTATAAATGCACCTTTAGTTAGGGTGCTATGAAAGGCCTTAGAAACTAAGTGTGCATGTAGACTGAAACCACACTCTGGTTGGTTTGCTTTGAAAATCCCTAAATCTAAGGTAGACCCTGTGCAGAGATGAGCTGCCATGCCCTCCTGAACAAAGCTGTGTACAGATGATTGATTTGTTACAGGCTTTAAGGTAAGTGTTCTGATCTGGGTGTCTCTTATCACAGTATGGGAAGGAGGAGTTTGCTGACAAGGTATCAATCCTTTGTGAAACAGATGGCTTTATTACTCAAAAACCTACTTCCTACAGTATACTGCCCAGTTTGTAGACAAAGCAACTGGAAAAAAGTCATGAACCTTTCTTCAATGTGCAGGTTTAAGTTAGAGAAGATTTGAAAGGATTTTAATATTTAAGTCTTTATTTAACTGATGATTCTTCTGTAAGTAGGGACAGATGACTAAAAAAGGGGTAAATCTCTTTATATTGTTACATGTAGTTTGTACTCCCATCTTTTGTGTGTTCCTTTCTATAGCATGAGAAGACGTGTGCATGGCATCATCATATATGCTCTTTTAAATTAGCAATTCAGAAATTTTTGCACTGTGTCACAGAAGAGCTGTAAGTTAAGAGGATATTTATTTATGAAACCCTCATCCAGAGAGATTCAACTTTTTTAAAATAGGAGTCACTGCTGTAGCTTGACATTTTTCGTAAGCCTCCTTCTTATACAGAAAACAAACGGTTTCAAAGAGTTTTAAAATGAGGAAGTTCAGTCAGTACTTGGTACGTGAGTAGGATATATTGAATTGAAAAACCTCCCTTAAATTTTGAAAAAATCTGGAGACTCATTTGCACAATTTCAAGGTGGTCTATTTTGAAATTATTACACTGAAAACAGGGCTGTGTCACCAAAATATAGAAAGTGGCAGTTTTACTCCGACTAGGATTTACACTGCTACTGGTCTCAGATGTTACACGCAGCAAGAGATTTTTAAGCTCCAAAAGATGAAGTGTTCTAAAACCTGACTGGGCCTTCTCATCCACAAATGTTTAGGTTCCAATATGCATTTCTATATGCCAGTTAGTTAGAAAGATGCTCAGATTCAGTATTTAGTCATCCAGGAAAAAGTAGTTGCCACTCTTCTTTTGTTCCACATCCTTGGGAAGAGAAAAAAAGGTCTATGTTACTGAAGCAGTTTTTAGCAGACTTGAACATAGCCGAAATAAGACACTTCTCTAAACTTTATTACTCTTACTACTCATTTCACAGGCTGGTTTCCAGCACAGCAAAAGTACCAGGTTACTCTTCATTTTGTTCCCTATTTTAAAACCTGGCTTGATATTAAACAATCATGGCTTCTTTACCGTAAAGGTGCTTCTCTTACCTTGATTGAATTGAGTTTGTTTATTCTTGGCCTGTAATTGTTGGGGTCTCTTCTAAAAGTGATTTCAAGTTGAGATAAAAACTTATTCATTCCAGCCAAGAGAGTCTGTGGACTGTTAAAAAGAGAAGAATATTGCAGGAATATTTGCAGCAGTTCTATGCTATGCAGGTTACGGGCAGCTTTGACCTCCACCCTAAGCTCCTTCAGGTCTGGTAAGACAAGTGTCAGCTGCATCTGACACGCCAGGATGGGCTACATTTTCTGTCAAACCATGTCTTGGACAAGAAGTATCTACTCTCATCTCTCAGCAGTATGTCAGCAAGTCTGCAGACCTTTACATTCTTTTTACTCTGTATCCACACCTGTGCCTGCTGGCAGACTTAGTTATTTACGTGCAAAGAAAACAGAGTTGCACCATTAGCAAGATATAACAAAGATCATAACGTACACTGATGCTGAGAAACGGTTACGTGAGCGTGATTTTTTAATTCAAAAAAGTGAGTTCTTAGAAGGAATACCATTAAAACCAGGCTAGCGGTGTGCTGCAAACACATTGCTAGACCAGTCTGTTTACTTCATCTGGCTTGTGTTAAGTACTTGGTAATTACTACTTCTAAAGCCTGGTTTCTAGTAATGCTGCTCCTCAAAATGTCCGACACTTACATGAAATTATTTACAGGCACAAAGTAGACATATCAAAAGAGAAAAACTCCTAGTGTACATTATGTGTTGCTGTCAAGCCTCGCACTTCAAGATTTGCGTATGTGTACCTGTAGTACACTGCTTTCTTTTAGTACAGCTGAAAGTTATTTTCATAAGCATAGTTCAAAATTGGTCCTTTTTTTCATTCCTTACACTCGATGACACTTTTTTGTTCTCCTCTGATTGTAATGTAATCGGTGTGCAGCTGCTTAAGGCTAGTTTAAGCCAGGAGCTGGTCTAGTGTTAGAGGGCTTGGCTGCATTCTCCAGCTATGCCTGAACTCTGTCTAGGCAACCTCTAAGCGTGGATCAATACTATTTTCTCTTCCTTGCTCCAAAACAAGAGCGAGAACCCTCTCGATATTCTTGGATCACTTTAAATTTAGCTTATATTTCCATTGGCAGGGATGCTTCACCTCCTTATTTTTGTTGATGCTTCTGATAAACAATTTATTTCTATGTTGTCCTCTTTTTATCTTGCTTACTAAGCCAAGCCAAACAAGTCTCTTACCTGTTTGCAAGTGTGTTCTTGGAAGGAATACCATCAAAAACAATCACACGATCAGCAAGATATGTAGCCATGATAAAATCATGTTCTACCACAAAAGCTGTTTTTTTAGCATGGAGAATGAAACTGAAATAAGAAAAGTGAGAGAGCTGAATGTAAAATTACTGTAACACTACTGAAAATGCCATGTATTTTTCCCATCACGTATACTTTACCGTTTAATGACTCTCGCAGCCATTAGACGTTGTTCAGAGTCCAAATACGCTGAAGGTTCGTCAATTAGGTAGACATCTGCAGGTTTACCAAGACAAAGAGCTAATGCAACACGCTGCAACTCACCACCAGACAGTGTTTGAACCTAGCGGGGTGAGGGAATAAGGCTGTAATTAGTTCAGGTACAAGTAGAGAATTAAAGAAGAAAAGTTAGGATGTTGTCTCAGGCAATGAATACCTCCTGGTCAATGATGTTTTCTATCTGAAGAGGTTTCATCACATCAGTTACAAACTGGGGGTGTGTATAAGCATCTCTGATCTTCTCATGCAGTAGCTGACGGACACTTCCCTAGTAGAAGAAAAACGTTGCCGCTCAGTTTTACGTACCACAAGAGAACAAGAAGAAATAAAATTAATAGAGCTTTTTGTTCCAGGCATAAAGAAATTCTACCTGTGTACTAAGAACATGCTTTTTGTAGCAAACACAATACAATAAATAAGGCTTAGACGTACTGTAGATTTAGGACTGATCTTCTGTGGTTTGTAGCTGACATTTAGAACCGGGACCTCACCTATGAAAAGGTAAAATTTATAATGAAAACAAGCGCCTTTCCAGTATCTTCAAAATAGGTTTCTACTAAGATACTAAGCATTACCTCCTTCGTCAGGCGTAAGTCTTCCTGCAAGCATCCGGATAAATGTAGTTTTGCCAGTTCCTAAAATAAAACACAAGTTTCCTGTTACTTCAGACTTTTAATAACTTAGACCTCTGACAATTAAGTCACTGATACAAGGAAAAAAAAAAAAAAAGAAAAAAAAAAGAAAAAAAGAAAAAAAAAGAGACTTAATGAAGAATATATTTTAAAATTAGACTGCTTTGAGAATTCCTATATTCACTTCCAGAAAGCAGCACTTGCTATTTTTTTTTTCACATGGAAGAGACATCTCAAGCTACAATAGTGCAGACTCACGGCTAAGCTCACCAGGTCAATCAGCATCCTGCCAATCTACACACTTAAAATGGGGTAACAGACAAACACAGTGGCATCATTAACATTCAATAACCTCAAGTCCCCACTATTTAGAGAGCAAGCTCATGGCCCGGCATCTTCACTAGGAAACAAGCAGTTCAACTTGACCAAAACCCAGTAATTTTGAAGACCCAGACTGAAAAAGGGGTTTAGGAGCATATTTGGGGCTGTAGAAGCAGTTCCCAACAAGAATTGCACTTACCATTTTCCCCTAACATCACCATAATTTCAGAATCAGTGAATTCTCCAGCTACTATGGACAGTTCAAATTCTCCCATCTTTTTTTTCATTCCTGGATATTTGTACATACACATCTTTTTAACCTCTTCTTCATTAGCTGTCTCAGCCACTTTAAATACCAGAGATGCATCTCGAAACCTTAGATTTTCTGTTGGAACATAGCCATCTAAGAAAATGTTTATGCCTACAAAGGGAGGAAAAAAAGAGCATTAAAAAAAAAAAAAAGTCTACAACAAAGGAAGACAAGATGAATTTCAATTCTTAGCTGTAAATTCCAGTCAGATAAGGAGAACACTGGATTTTAAATGGCATGTTAAAAGAGGCAACAAAACTTCCTGTTTGAAAGTGTGTACATTATGCAAATCCAACGCAGAAAAATCTTACTAAAATTACAAAGAAGCTACGGAAGCTCTTCCTGAAAACCTAGTCTTAGTAATGTGTATAGGGTGCAAAGAAACTACTGCTGTTGGACCCATTCTCACAAAAACATTTATTACTGAGTCTCAGTGCTACAAGCGTGGTCAATTCAGTTGAACACTACATACCTCTGCACTGTGCAAACTCTCTCCTGCCCTTTCTCTACTATTTACAGGGTCTTTTGTGTAACTCCACTGTTTACAGAACACCTGCAAGTATTAAAATTATGTCCATAGCAAGAGACAAAGGGCATTTCATAATTAAGACTTCTGGGTTGAATTATAAATTTAGGATCATGTATAACAGAAATTCTGCACAAAGTAAAACAGTAGTTTTTTAGTTACTGAACCATAACATGAAGAAGACAAGGTCACATAATAGATAACCAGCGTTTTGGTACTTTTTTTTCTTCCATACAATTTTTTGGGTACATTTAAAAAGAGAAATATGGCAAGAATTACCTTCTCTTACGCTGAAAGGCATAGTAACAACACCGTAAGCACTTGGCACACCATACAGGCAGCAGATAAAGTCAGAGAGATAATCTAACACACTTAGATCATGCTCTACGACAATAATGTACCTGAAAAAGAGAGCCAGAGAGATGCTTTTATACTTCAATACAAAACATTTTTTCTTACTCTAGTCTTACATAAGCAAAAGCCATCAACACGATTTTCATTTAATAGGGTTTCTTAGCTTTATACTAAAAAAAAAAAAGACATGTTCAAATCTCTGATAAGCCTTTTTTTTTTTTTTTTTTTACACTGTCCAATAAACAGACATTGTGAATGACAAGTTGAAAGTCCATCTGCAGTGTAAACTGGCAGCTTCTTTATGTACAGTAAGCAGAAGAATATTGATTGACTGGAGCGAAAAATACTGTACACATTTTAGAAAAAAAAAAAATCTTTGTGAGAAGGGGATGGACCAGCAATATTCAGGTGAAAAATAACCACCTTTATTTTCATATCCTTATTACAAAATTTACCCCAGTGCTGAAATAGTACAGAAACTATAGGAAGTAAGTTCCCAAATGCAAAGGAATAGAATATTACTGCCTTAAAATATTTTAAACATCTACTGGTGTACCATACTGAGAAGTCAGTACTGCTAGAGAGATGGACTGGGTGCTTCTTCCCTCTGCAAACAGTCACCTATTATTACGGTCTAGCAAAACATTTAAAGTTTGTATTTACCTGTCAGGGTTTATTAGGGATCGAATAGTAATGGCAGCCTTCAAGCGCTGCTTGACATCTAAGTAGCTAGAAGGTTCATCAAACATGAAGCTAGCCCCAAAAGAAAAAATGAAGTCTTAGTGAATGCAAGCTTTCTACATATTCACACCTAATACTAACATTTCAACCATTAAATACACACAAACTTAAAAAATTATCATTATTTATATTGAGAGAAAGGAAAAAATGAGAATTATGTACTGATGCCTGCTCTGAATCTCTGATGACTGCCACGTGATATTGTTAAGCGGTTCGAGTTAAGTATTACTTTGCCAAAAGCTCTGACAAAGTTATCAAATGTTATGAGAAATCAGCAATCCATTAGGAATTCCATGCACTCAGTTGTGATTCAATTTAACGTGAACTGGAAAGTGCAAAAATACTTAGGAGACTGGAAGAAGGACATCTTCCATAAGAGAAAAACCAAACAAACACGAAAACCCACCCCAAACCAGCACCAACCAAAAAACCTCCACAACCCAAACAAAAAGAAATTTAGAAATATCAAAAAATCCCAAACCGCAAAACTCTTCTCATCTTCATCCAAAGAGTCAGGAAATAGCACAGACTAATTACAGACAGTAATTTCCTGGTTGCAAGACAGGAGAAGAGGGACACAAGTCCCCAAAGATGGGAAGGATCTGTCCATTTCTGATGGCTAAGAAGCTAAGTGAGGAACGCTGTCAAACATACAGCGATATACAGGATACATTTATGTGGGATTAGGCAAAGGTTATCAAGTTGTGATGCTGAAATTGGTCTCTGAAATTAGCTATTTCCAATAAGATGAATTAAAGCATAAAAACCCCAGAGATTACATACGGAGTGTATATGGATCTCGGCTGCTGAGTTGGTAAAAACAATTTTTTCTAAAAATCCTTTTGTTTAAATATTTCAAAACAAAAGTATTATTTCTAACAATAAATGTAAATTAGAGGGCCATATTTGGAGACAGATTATTAGAAGCAATGTGTAACAGAAGTAAATTAAACATACATATCAGCCTTCTGAATGCAAACAACTGCACAAGCAAATCTCTGAAGTTCTCCTCCTGAAAGGTCCTCAACATTTCTTTCTTTCAGATGGGTTAAGTCTGCAAATAAGTGGTTAATTTTAGATATAACCAACACAACAATTCATATTTTTATTACCTACAGAAAAACGTATAATCACAGCAGACATCCTACGTAAAGGAAAAAACAGAAAGACGTAAAATAAGTGTTCAGTTCATACAGAAGCATCATAATGTTATTTTTAGGTCACAGCAAGTTACAGCTTCTCTGCAGCATTAGCCAACGAATTTGTATGGCTGCTTCTTATCATGCAGAAGGATTAGGTTTCTGTTTGGTTTTCCACCAGATATTTGGTAAAGATTTCTGGCCCTAAAAAGAAACTATACCAGTTTTAAAGGTGTTTCTTGTTGGACCTGGCTGAAGAGTTCTGATTTTCAGGAAAATCAGGTTCCTCAAATCTTACAGCAAATGGGCAAAGCCAGTATTTTCTCATCAGAATATACATTTCAAGAATATAGTCTCACTAATAAGTTAAGTGGCACCCAAATACCACACTCTTGGTGGCCCAACGCAGCCCCACCTTTACCACTCAGATCTACCAAAAAGAACCCTGTTAAATCTAAACTAACACCTAAATTTACTAACAAATTAATTCAAAACACCACCAAAAAATTACCAGGGTTGAACTATGCAGATGTTGTTCTGCTTAAATGCATTGTTCTCTGAAGGCAGTATCACTCCCATTATAATTAGCTATATGCAGCTTTTTTGGGGAGAGGAAATATGAAAAGGGTTTTTTTGTACTTGGTTAGTATTTTCGATGCGTAATGGTTCTCACAAGAGAGCACACTAAGATTTTGCCAGCATTGTAAGCAAGTAAGAGGAACAGATGGTAACTGAAATTTTTCCAGATTACAGAAATGAACACTTTCTACCATGAAACAGAAACTGCATTAGAGTCTGTTAACTAGCATGGATCAAATAGTTTGCCTTTGCCACTAGAAAGTAGTATTTGCATTGGTTCAGATATGCTTACAGCAAGCCCTAGGCTTTAAACTAGCCTTTACTTTTTTATCTTTTTTTTTTTAATTGGTATAATTTAAATCTACTATCACATTAGCAGTACCTTTATTCTTTCAGCAAATATGCATTTCTCAAATGCTTTCAAGTGTGACTTTACAAAATTACTTACCAAGCTGCTGACATACAACAGTTTGTGTCTTAGTTTCATCCTTTCTATCCAAAATTGATCCCACTGTTCCCTACATGGTAAGTAATAAAAAACCCCACAATATTATTTAAACATTAAAAATTTCATACAGTAGTAAATTTTTGACATTGAATTATACTGCTAAATAAAATCTTTAAACACAAGAGAGGTATTACAGGAGAAGCTCCCAGCTTTCTATTAGCTCATGAAAATTTCTCACCTTTGCAGCTTTAGGGATCTGGTCCACATACTGAGGTTTAATGATAGCTTTAAGGTCATCTTCCAGGATCTTGGTAAAATAATTTTGCAATTCAGATCCTCGGAAATAAGTCAGAATTTCTTGCCAGTCAGGTGGATCCTGTGACAAAATTAAAGCCTGTATTTACTTATACCATTCTAAAAACATCATTAAAAATATCTAATTTTAAAATTCTGATCAATACAGAGAATAGAATATGCTCTTTTGATTTTAAAAAACAACAACAACAAAAAAAAACAAAACCAAAAACAAAAAGCCTGGATAAAAGCTAATTGCCAAACTTACGTTGCCTCTGTAAAGTTTCCATTAAAAAAAATTATAAAATTGCAAAATGGAGGGCAGAAGCTCAGATTTATTTTTTTTCCAGGTGCACTGTCACTAGACCTTTCAAGAAAAAGCATTTTAAATTTATACCTAGGATATCCAAAACTGTTCTTCGACAGCTAAGAAGCTACAAGTGAAACTGCTTCATAGGGAAAACGATAGTATGGGTTACTGTAACTGCACTTATTAGCTATCTGATCCAGCTAATCCAAAAGAAAAGGGTTGGACTGATAAAATCAACTTGCACAAAAGACGCAATAAAATGTGGTCATTTTCTCTGCTTCTAGCAAACATTTCCAAAAAAACAGGAGAAGGGGAAAAAAACCAAAAAACTAATAAAAAAAAAAAACCCAACAAAAAAAGGAACTGTACAGACCCAGGAAAAAGTCCCAACTTGGTACAGTTTTGTTTTACACAGCATACTACTCTGAATAGTGCCAAGGTAATTATTTTGATGGTAAACAGTACGGAAACAGAGCGACACAGCCGTATTTCCAAACCAAGCAAATATACAGAGGAAATGCTTCATAAGTTTTAGAGCAGAAGCAACACGGAAGCTTGAATTCATACCACGTGTTTCTGTGGTCATAATGATTTGGCTCTTCACAGGAAAGTCTGATTTTGGAAGCATGGTAATTCAATTAAGTACACATTCAGAAAGTCAAAAGTTTTGCTATTTCTGCAATACTACCACCTGAAACAAGAAGTCCACAAAATAACATAAACCAGACTTGAAAGAGAATGGAAAATGTAGCTTGGAAATGATTATTTCTTTGCAGTTTTAAGTGGCAGCCATAAAATTAATAATTTATTAAAAGATTATTCTTTCAGGTAAAGAAACTGTTGAAGAAAGCTTGAACACACTTGTTCCCAGAAGTCCTTCCTGGGAGGACAAAGGTGAGCATCAAAATTCAACTGTCACCACGTGATTTGAAGGTGAGAATACGATAACTGGAGTACTATCTGATAAGAGGAGTCACAATAGTTATTGTTAGTGTCTTTTATCTAATAATATTCACTCTTTGGAGTAGTGCTAGGTAAACAAACCCCTGTAAATTATTTTGCTTGCTGGCTGCACGGATTGACTTCATGTAAATACATAGGAAAATGCACTATGATCGCCCATGAAGACCAGAGGATTACAAGTTATTCTATGTCTGGTACTCAAATAATACTATCAAAATTCCTAAGTATCTAGCAACATGAAGAACCTAAGGATTTTCAGAACTCGGCATTTAAGTGTACAGTGGGAAATATCTTCAACAACTTATGATAACAGCATATTTTATAAGAGATCATCTTCAAAAGAATAAAAGATAAAAAAGCCTAAGAGATCACAAGGACCACGGTAAGCGCTCATAGACACTCCCACTGTTCAGATAAAAACAATATTCAACTCAGAAGAAACTCAAACTTGAGCTACCTAAATGCCTTGATGGGGAACAGGTAAATCATGCAGGGAAAAAAAGCGGACATTTTTAAAGACAGGTAAAAAAACCAACCAACCCTTAAGTGTGATTTAAAGACCTACCTCTTGTATTTATCTTTAGTGAGTTACAATTATAATTAGTATCCTTATCTGTCTTGAAATATATACAGAATTTGCAAAAAAAGCATGTGTTAACAACATCCTTCTACAAATTGTTTCTGTGTGGAGTAGGTCACTGGCTGTTGGTAGGCCAAGTGCCAATGTCCTCGCAAATTTTATCACAGTCACAGATAACCAAAATTCAGTGAAAAAAATATAACCACAGCTACCTATAATGCCAACTCTATTTTATTGCTGATACATACATCGTATTTTCCAAGATTTGGCTTCTGTTTTCCTGCTAAAATTTTCAAGGCAGTTGATTTTCCAATACCATTGGTTCCAACCAATCCCAGTACTTCTCCTGGACGAGGGATAGGCAACCTGTAGACAACATCAATAACTTTGGATTATATTAATGCCATCAGACACCAACATTTGGTTCTAAAGTAAATGTTACACCCTGTTTTCAGACTTCCTGATTATTTCAGCCTACTTTCTTAACTTGCCAATATATAATTCAAATTAAATCAATATTCCTTAAAAACAGAAGGTTGTAACAAAGATTTAAGAGCAGTGATATCTTTAAACAGGAGCTCTGTAAAACAAGCACTAACATTTTAGAATCATAGAATGGTTTGGGTTGGAAAGGACCTCAAAGATCATCTAGTTCCAACCCCCCTGCCATGGGCAGGGACACCCTCCACTAGACCAGGCTGTTCAAAGCCCCATCCAACCGGGTCTTAAACACTTCCAGGGATGGAGCCTCCACAACCTCTCTGGGCAACCTGTTCCAGTGCCTCACCACTCTAACAGTGAAGCATTTCTTTCTAACACCTAATCTAAATCTACCCTCCTTCAGTTTAAACCCATTACCCCTTGTCCCGTCACTACAATTTTATTTCATTACAATACTTTTTAATAAGAAAAAAGTAATTAACTTTTTTAAAAGGAAGCTACTGCAGTAATAATCAAGAACACCTTGATGTGCACTACATTTAGACTATCAAAAACTTTATTTTTTGGTCTCTTTTACATTGATTTGAAAAATAAAATACCTGTGAAGTTTGAAGGCATTGGCACAATATCTATGTGTTGTTTCTTTCTCCAGGTTGCTAGGTAAGTTAACAATTGACAAGGCTCCAAAAGGACATTTCTGTAATGGAAATAAACAAATAGATTATTAGCGCACACAAACAATTTATTAACAAAATGCTATGCACTGTACTGTACCCAGCTGTGCATTGAAATAGTTTTAAAAGAATTTTTACCAAATTACTTAATTTTCATTCACACATCCAACTTTCCAAAGAAGTTCTATACCACATTTTTCAAATTAAATAGTTAGCAACTTAGACTGCCAGCCTACAATACAAATAAGGCACACTGCATATATTCTCTAGCTCTTTTACAAAAGTACCTTTCTACTGCTAGATGTCTACAGCTACAAACAAATAAAAAAATCTAACCAAAATAAAGCCACAAACAAAACATTACAACCCACACCCTGCACCCCAATCGGTTCAGTAAACTGACACAGTACTTCACTTTCTATAAACAATGACAGTTAACAAAGTCTGATTATTCAGGAAACAAAACTGCTTTTGGAAGTTACAGTATATATTACTAAATATAATGGCATAATAAGGAAATGTTATCACTTTAAATAAAGCAGCCTAACTTTTACCTTGATGCAAATACCACAACCAATACAAAGTGTTTCTGAGATCCATGCTATTTTGCTCTGTGATGTGACTTCTATGCAAAGTTTTCCTGGTGAAAAAGAATAAGATTAAATCAAGAAAGTTTCTGATGAATCAGAATTCTTGCCAGTACTACTAAATTCCACAGAGCAACATGTAATTGATTAATGTTCACTGAAGCATCAGATCACCTGAAGACCTAAAAAGTGGCGTTATTACTATTAATTGTTCGTGCTTTCAGTGATACTTCTAAAGGTTTTATGAAACAAAGCATGAATGATAAACAAAAACCTAGCAATTATAAAAAACTAGTTCCTTCTAGTAGAACATTATTTAAAACTTCTCCAATTATTTAAATACTTTCTTGAATTACATCTCTTACCCATTCGAACCACGGGACAACTCTTCTTGCATTCTTGACGGCATTTCTTTGGCTTACACTTGTCATGGTTGACAATAGCAATTCTTGTTAACTTGTCCGCCATAATGCACAATTTAAGGTTAAACACATACACCAATTATGAGGAATAGTGGGAGTCTTCCAGATCCTAAGGAAAAAAAAAAAAAATCCAAAAGAGAACATAATTAGTGACAGCACAGAGAAGAACATATGTATCTGAAGTTATTACTAGCAGAGTTAAGAGATGAAAAAAGCAAAATGATTTTATATTTTTCCTCTTTTAAGCAAGATGGCAAACAGAGGAGTCTCAGATACAAGTAGCAAGGTTACTGATGTATAAACAACTGCACAAATCTTTAACATCAGTTTTCCATTCCATTACTATTTCTCCACTGTAAAATAGAACTGCGATTACATCTGAAAGTGCACTTGTTTCCAAGAAAAGCATGTCATCCTAACAACAGGAGAATCTATACTGCTGCAAATTTCAGTTTCACAAGCTGCCTTGTGTTACCTTGTTCATGCCACCGTGTCTGGTAGTTAAATTGTGACTACAACTATTACATCAAGAATCTGATGATAATAATTTTACAAACTGTAAGCTAATATTCTATAGTAAGTAATGAAAATACTGTAAATAGTAAACCAGTTTAGAAGTGAAAATTTGTAGTCGCATATAGGAAAGTAATCCAGGCAATGGGAACAGACATACATGATGATGTTTGATTCTCTGATCTTGAGTTTCACTAGAGTAACTACACTTACATTCTGCATTTCCTAATGTGGTATCAATGACTATAATATATTGCAATAAAAATAAGCAAGTTTCTTTATAAAATCAGTTTTAGAAGAGAAAGATCTTGGAGGACTAGACGATTAAATATTCCTGAAATCACAAATAAATGCACTCAAAGAAGTGAAATTACTAGTTGTATTCCTCTACGTAGCTGTCTCTTCCCTTGCTTAGATATTTGTAATGCACATTGACAAGTACTGGATTGTACTGGGAATTTATGTCAACAATTGTAGCAGAAGGGAGGGAAGGACAAAGAATTTTAAATTTAAGTCTTGACAGATAAAAAAAAGGTGGAATGTACTTTAAAGTGCATTTATATTTCCTTTCCCATATTCACACATCATACTGAAAATAACAATAATAATGATTTTATCTTCCTATGAGCAACACACACCTCAGGAGAACTTCCTCCTCTTGCTCCTGCTCCAGAACAACAAAGACAACTGAATTATGAGGCTCTCGGAAGTTTACAAAATATTACAGATGACAAACAGATTTTTTTTTTTTTTTTTTAGGTCTAAAGAAAGACCATAAATAAAGTACAAAGCATTTCCAGTTGACCACCACTAAAGTGATGGCAGCCGTACCGATGATGGCAATTCAAAATAATTTCAATTCAATGCAGTATGTATCAGACGTTCAAAGACGTAACTGGGCACGAGTCTTGAAATACTTCGGGTTTCCACACAGTCCACACGCACAGTTCCTTCCAAGAAAAGGATTACAACATTTCTTATTAAAGAAAGTGTTTTCTGTTGGATGTCCAGTTCATCTTGGCTTCACCAAAGTATCCTGCAGTGGTTTAGAGACTATTTACTACATACAGCTATTAAATGAAGAAAGGTTGTGACTTTCAATCTCCTGAAAGAAGCAAGAATACAACAGGTGTATGGCACATTTATCATGTTAAACTCCATCCTTCCCTAAACCCACCTGTGAACTTTAGTTGAAAGGATTCCTACAGATACTACTGTAATATGCAAGAAAGGAAGAGACTGGCATCTAGCAGGAAGCAAAGGTCAGAAACTAAGATGTTATGGTATCTTTACCTCCATTATTACCATAGTTACGAGTATTTTAAGTTGTTCCTTTTGAAAAATGATAGTCTTATTTCTCTTTTCAATTTCCAAAGTATTTTTAAATTAACGTCTAAAGATATTCTTCATCAGATAGAAATGAATGTAATTATTAGCCGTGCTGCCAACCTTATTGTGGCAGTTTCTACGTTTAATGCTTTGATTTTTTTTTAATTTTTTTTACATTTCCTAAGCCAAAAAGTCCTAATAACATAGTTGGTGCTTTCAAATAAATGACTGAATATTTAAAAAAAAAATAAAAATTAAAAAGTGATTTTACAGTTCTGTATNAAAAATTAAAAAGTGATTTTACAGTTCTGTATTGTCAGACCAGATTGACGAAGTAGGGCTGAACATTGCAATTACATCCACAGGCCAAGCCAACAGACAGGGAATAATGGATTTGCAATTCTCACTTTAATACATTTTTCTTACATAAGAAAACAAGAAACTGAAGGTCTTATTCTTAAAAACGAGAAGGATGTTTGAGTCTGGGTAATTTTCTGGGAGACATACTGGACTTTGTCAGTGCTTCAAATAAAGATACATTCTTTGGGAATATACAGCAGTGCTCTTCATAAAAGCCCTGTAGTGTGCAGCACATAGAGTATTTGGGGGTGAATCACTCGCTACTCAACTCTCTCTTTAGTTTCCCAAGGGAAGTACCTCACCTGGGTCAGCCCCTTCTCCAATGCCTGTGTGGCTGAGGGCCTGAGCAGACAGACCACACCGTCTATCTTCCAGGCAGGGCTTTCCCTGCTAGTTCTCTGAGCTCTAACTAGCACGTAAACCCTCTCCATGGGTTACAAAAGCAAGCTCTAGAAGATAGAGCTGCCATACTACAGGAGCTTGCCTCCCCTGTCCAACCTCCCAAAGCTCTGGTGGAGGTTACTGCCTGAACAGTACAGATAGCAGACCAGGCAAACTCTCTCCTCAGCCATCCACCCTCCAGTCTGGTGTTTCACTTAAAAGCACCAAAGCAGGAGCATGGGGTGGAGTTTGCTCTAAAAGACCAAGTCAAATATGGCTTGAAACAATTAGGTTTTGCCACTGACCTCAGCAAGCTTTCCACCCAGTCTTGGTAGGATAAGCAGACTAAAGTTTACACTACTACCCATTGCTGAATCAGACAATGGTTGGTAAGTAATAAAACAGCCTAAGATTTTTTTTTTCTTCTAACTCACTTATAGGGGAAAATGCCCCATCTGTGGTGAAGAGTTTTAAAGGGGCCACAGAAATAAGTACACCAAGCATTTATAAAGTATTTGGTGGGGGGGAATAGAGCCAATGAACCGGCATGGAGGCATACATTCATGCCTCCTTGCTCCCATCTACATAATGGAAGAGTCAGCTTATCCAAAATTCTCCAGTGGTCTTAAACCATTTAAAAAAAAATAAAAATTTGTGACTTCTGTCACTTCTGCAATATTTCCAGCACTGTCCTGATGTCTATGATGATAATTGTCCACGAGAGATGATCACGATAACAACATTTTCTACTTAGAACTGACAGTTTAGAGCAAATTAAACAACACTGTCCAAAACCAGAAAGACTCAAGTTATATATTTACATGCAGTTACATCGGTGGCATTTAATTAAACATATTGAATAGGATATCAAGGTTCAGACAGCAGAACTCTCAATACACTGAACACAGGTTAGCGACACAGACAATATGCATATGCCACAATACAGCATACCAGTAATTGTTAAGTATAGTCAGCAGTTTAAGGGCAGGAGAAACTGGTATTCAGAAGCATTTAAGTTCATGCCTGTATTTCCCCTTCCCAAATCAAGAAGAACAGAACAAATACGAAAACACAAAAGTATTAATTTGTTACTAACTGCAAGAATAAAGCATTATTTTTAATTAGTGAATTATGATGGCATGACAACAGAAAATCTTTCCAGAACAATGGACTGATGACACAGGTGAAAGAATGAGAGAAGGAATAGCAACTGCTAAAAAAAAAAAGTTTCTAAAAACCTTGACAGTATCATTTATTGAAGCCAAAAGCTGTTCATTAAGTTAAGAAATAGGATACCCAAAGAAAACTTAAACAAAAACCAAAGAACAGATTTTCAAACTGCATATGAGATCACTACATTTGTGTCAAAGCAGAAATAATAGTAAATGCTACAAGAACCACCAAAATATACTAAGAATTAAGAACTAGTCTACGCTTAAAGTTTTGACATTTGCTTTGGAACCTGAAACAATGTACAAAAAGAAGTTTAAACAAGCCCCAAATCTCCCTACTGTATTTAACTTATTATATTACTCATAAGGCACAACATGAATATGAAAATAAATACAGTGTTAACATGAAAAGCATATTGTCAAATATACTGACGCAGCATAACGAGTGGGTGTGTTTAGCTGGTGCTGAACAGCATTAATTATCACTCTACCTTTAATATTTCATTTTAACATGAAGTAAAATGCATGAGAATAAACCTACACATCGGTAATCTATCACATGAAAATTACAGAAGCATTTCACTTGTTTAGGACTAAAGTTTAGGAAACCGTAGCACAGAAACTTAAATTAGAACTTGAACACTGTCACACAAGCTTGCAGGTGAAATAACTACGTGCATTCCAGAGAGGTCCTAGAGAAAAGCCCTGCCGAGTTTTTGGCTTGTTTTTACACATACCTTGTAAAAAACTGCCTTACCCTGTTACCTTATCAAACCTGCGAGAAGTCTTGATCTCCTCACCACACAAGCACGCACATGGATATTAACTTTCCTCAAAATACGGCAAAACATGGCTTTTTTTCCTCCTCTGGAAGAGGAAGGCGCTGCTTTCCGAGGAGAAAACCCGCGGCTTTCCCCTCCCGGCGCCCACAACGCGAGGAGCCCGCGCAAGGTCTCCACACGAACGCGACTCCTGCGCCTGAGCGCAGCAGCAGAAGGGCACGGTTTCTCTTTACCCCACTGCTGCACACCACAGGGCCGCTGACCAAAAAATAAAAAAAAAAAAAAGCAAAGCCCTGTAAGATGACGTACAGCTCGCCAGAGACGACGAACTGCATGTGCGCGCAGCGCTAGCCAGCGAAGGCACGGCCTCTCCCACCCCACACGGGCCGTGGGCCCCGATTCGATGGAGCGGGCGGCCCG
>VXBL01001062.1:164042-176465 GCA_013400195.1 Aramus guarauna | reverse complement strand
AGGGGCAGAATCACCTCCCTTGTTTAAGGCTTTATAGATTATAAGCCTCATAAAAAGACACAGTCTGATGGCAGCCTTTAATAGTAGCTTGATACAGATATGGGGGCAAAAAATGAAGGAGAGCTATTGCATTATGTATTTTCTATGATATGAGTGGTCTTCAAAGGCAGCCTCAGGTTGTGTGATGCAGTATCTCATATATGATGCAGCCATAGATTTAATGTGGCGGGAGCCAGAATGAGAAGTTGTAATAATTTCTCCAAGAGCATGCAAAAAGCAATTTACATCTATGGCTGTACATTCATATTTTAAAAGCACCTGCAACTCTTATGGGATTAAACTGGACATCCCCCCACATGAGCTTCATCAGCCCCATCTCTACTCCTAGAACTGTGACCTTGCACTAGCTGAGGCTGACGGGAAGGGGATGAGGGGTTCATTTTCTTTCTGAACATACTGGAATTACGCTGGAGGATCTGGAAGCTGTGGTGTGAGGTGCTGCCAGCAGACCTTTTCCCTCTCAGTAGGTGGACCGTTGCACAAAGCTGGAAACTTAATTGAGCTTAAATTTCAGGTTATCAATAGCACGGTGAGGTGATTGCCTTTCACTAAGCTGGAGAGCAGCTTTATTGCTCCCTCAACTCATTGTGCGTTTGGTGACTACCAATCATGATTATCATAAAAAATAGTGGTTACTTACTGTTCATGGATGTTCTGTGGGCATTTGCTCTGGGTACTGTTAAAGTAATTCAATGTGCAAGGCCAAGTGGATTCTGTTTCTCATCTATTGGTAAAAGTTCCAGCTATGGAAACACTTTGTCAGAAAGAAGGAGATGACTTGCAGTGCTTGAGCAAAATGTTTTTACTTAAAGCCTCAGTGTATTTGATATCAAAAGATCCGAGACATCAAATGCAACATCAGATTCTGTTTTCTGCACAGTTGCTGTTTGAAATAGAAGTGTATTTTAAATTTGAGATGATGTCACATTCTAAGAAGTCATTAAACTTCGGATACACAGACAAAGAAGTGAGTGAGACCTCTTAGGAAAGCAAAATGAGCTTCCCACGTACCCCAGTTTTAGTACTGAAGGTCAGCTCTGGGTACCTGGGCCCTGAGGAAAAATTAATCTCTATGATGAAATTATGGCTATTTGCAGCGAGCTGCACAGAAAATAGAGTGACATCAGGGGCAAAATAAAGCTTAACTTTTTTTTTTTTCCTCTTGAAGGTTCCCAATTCCTCCTGTGTTGCTTTTTTGAGATCTTGCTTGGCCTGCTCTATTTATGTTCTGGTCTGGAGCTTTCATGAGAAAACCAAATCTGACATTTCTCAACAAAAGTACAAACAGCTGGGGATGTGTTATATTTATCCGTTGTTTGTAATGGCACCTCTCATTCTGAGCAACATAAAATAAATTATGTGTTCTAGTAGAACTATGGAGCTGGGGAAAGGACTGGCTTTTAGGCTTGCTGTGTTTCAGAGGATAATATGAGAGAGAAATAAAAATACCCCTAACTGCCTAACTGAAACCCACCTTTTCAATGGCATTTGTTGGTCCCTGGTCCTGTTGTTTCTGGGCTGTTGGCCTGAGTAAGAGTTTTGCAGAATTGAGCCTTAAGCTTCTGTGGGAGGGAAGGGTTGAGAGAGGACTAAGACTCGTGCAGATGAGCCATCTCCCCTCTAACTTGCTAAAGGAAAAGCATTCCTGAGGCCCTCAATCCTTAGTATGATCTAGGGTGGAACATTATGGGTGCAGAGTGCTTCAGAAGAGGAGAGGGAAAAAAAGACATCTTGTGCTGACAGGCCACTGGGAGTTTCAGAAGCTGTAGGATAAGCAACGATCCTAAAATCCACAAGAGAAAGACAAATCAAGATACAAGAGTTGGAAAAGCAGTCTCTGTTCTCCATTTTCCATTGGGTTCTGTATCAGCTACAGCGTACTCTCATCTGTCTCCCAATGTTTCCTGTTGTCAACTGAATAAACAAAATCTGTGTTTTCTTCTCAGACACTAACTTTTTCACCTTCTTGACAGGCCACGTGGATCCAGGAGAGGATGACCTGAAGACAGCCTTCCGGGAAACGCAGGAAGAGGCTGGTCTTCAGGCCAGTCAGCTCACCCTCATAGGAGGGTACAAGAAAGAATTGCACTATCCTGTCCATGGCAAACCTAAGACCGTCATTTACTGGCTGGCAGAAATGAAGGACTGTAACACAGAAATCAAGCTCTCGGAAGAGCACCAAGCTTTCCAATGGCTGAAGCTGGAGGATGCTTGCAAATTTGCAGAATATGAAGACATGCAAGCGACACTGAAAGAAGCGCATCAGTTTCTCTGCTCCAAAGAATAATGCTTTTGTGAAGGATAAGGGGAATTTTTAAAGCATGGTCCAATTGAACCATGAGCCAGAGATGTCTGAATTGAAACCCAGAGCTAACAAAGATTTCCTCTGTCCCTGTTTCCTTTTTTTTTTTTTTTTGCTTCCCTTGAAGTGCAGAACAACCACAGATCTCTTTGAAAAATCAAACAGTTGATATTTCTTGACTTGCTGATGTAGAACGAGAGTTAAGAAAATGAGCATATGGAGATTTTTAATACCAAAATGTTTACTGCAGAAGTTGCACCTTGCATTTCAAATAGGGAAGCAGTAGTTCTGTTCCCAACTCCTCCACTGATATGCTGTGATAACTTGTCAAATCATTTCAGGTCTTGTTTGTTTGTATCATGAATTTATGTACATCACTAATGTACTGTTATGGAAACATTTTCCATCCAAAGTCTTAGTAAAGGGTTGATGTACAGTATTTAAATTGTAAACTTGAAGTTCTTCTACCTCTTTCTTTTCCTTTTTGCTCTTTAACAGACCCATTGGCCATACACTATTCACGGGGTTGGGAGAGGGAAATGCTTATACAGCATTTTCTGCACAGAATATCTAAGCTAATGTACAATCTCCTGTCTGTTTGATAGCATCTATGTTTCTGTGGCTGCAGCCTGCACCCATACGTGGGCAGCAGGGCCATGTGCACTGCCAGTGCTGGGCTGTAGGTACTTATGCTGGATCATCACAGAAGCTTGTGGTGGTACAGATGCGCTTGCCTACGTCAGCTTTCCTGTGGACCTCTCTTTTGTCATTGACAGTGGGAGCTGAGGTTCTTAGTACTCTGTGTTATTATGCATGTTAGTGATGGTTCATAATCTTTTGGATGTTTTGGTACATACATACCAAAAAAGCATGATGGAATGACTAAAATTTTTAGGTGAACAGTGAGGTTTTCTGAATCCTGGTGAACTTTGTGGGAGAACAAGTGTTCCTTCCCTGTGTCTCCTTTAGCCTTTGCTGCTTAGACACTTGGACCTTGCAAGGCAAATAAGTATATGAGAAAGTGGGCTCTACCTCCACTTTGTTTTCCTCTTTGCTGCAGGAGTGAAATGAGAGTCATCAGCATCACATCAGCCCTGAAGAAGACCTGTGATACCAGAGATGCATCATAACTTGGCTGAGACATACGGGTGGAGTTCAGTATTGTGTTACTCTCCAGTTATGCAGCACTCCTCCTTTGGTGCAGCCTATAGTAATAACATCAGTGCATCTGGGACTGGGGTGTCTTGCTCATCACTGTTATCTTCCAGAGTGATTTATAAAAGCCCCATTATAGCTTGTCTTTTTTTTTTTTTTCTTTTTTCTTTTTTTTTTTTTAATATGTGTATATATATACACATGCATACACACAAAAAAAAATGTACTGTAACGGGGCTTCATATATATATATATACATATACACACACATCCATAAATAATTTCAGTGCACCTCCACTTTACAGTCAGGTTTTATTTTGATTATTAATGCTGTTTACAAGCATTGCATTCAGGTGATGGCAGAGAGTGAACAGCACACGGGTTGGGTGATTGCTCTGAGTGTTTCTCAGCTAGCTTTTGAAGCAGAGGATGGAAAGTGTCTCCCACTGTCACCTGGTCCAGCCCCAAGGCAGAATCAGCTATTTTGGAGTCTTTCCTGATGGACATTTGGCTTACATGCTTTTTAAGACCTCTTGTGATGAAGGCCTTGTGACCTTCAGCTCCTCTGTCCATACCTTGGAGAATTTGGTCTATAGCATCTAATGTAGGCAGTCCAGTGAGAAATAATTAAAAGATAACAACCAGTAAAAGAGAGGGGGAGAAAACTTAAAAGCCTGTGCTGCTTCACAGTCTTAATTTTTCATTATTGTTTGAGCTACCATTTAATCAGTTCTATGTAAACAATGGTGTTACTGCCTTCACGTTTATAAGCAAGATTAGCATATTAAGTATGAATTATAGAGAGTCATTAACAAGTCATCTGTTCTGCCCATTCAGCAGTAATGAACACAAGCACTTACTGCTTTGGAAAGCACAATGTTAGCTGAACTCCCAGTATTTGCATTTTACTGGCACTGCATATGTCATGTTACCAAAGTGTGTCTAGGTTTTGGAGGGTAACAAGTGTTGCGCACTGTAAAGTGATGTGCTCCTTGGACAAAATTTCAAAGGCAAGCATCTTAACTGTGGTAGGAAAAGGTACAAGGGACGTAACTGTGATAATTGGTGAGGCACTGCATGCGCATTTCAAGTGATTTGTGTACAGAATGTATTCCTACAAATTTTGTGTGTAAAATGATGCTTACGCATTTGGAAACTTGACCCAAGTCTCTGGATTTATTTTAAAAATGGAAACATTGGAAAGTCAGAATTTAATTCTGACTGTGTTGTTTGTGTTCACTGCTTACTGGTGAAGAAAGACTTCTTCCTCTGCCCATGTCTAGTGGTAAAATATTTTCCCAAGGAGCATGTGGGAAACCCTGCAGTAAATAATTACGGAATAATCTGTCTGGGGAAGACATTTATTTCCAACCTCTATGATTTTTATGCCCTGAAGGTTTGTATTTTCTTTCCTGAGACCAGCTAAGTTCTTGGTCATGATAATATCTCATGGCAGTTAACTTTTTACTGGGGTGTGGATCTATGCTGAAAAATAAAAAAATAAAAAATATGTATTAAAAAAAATCAGAGACATTAAATTCCCTACAGACCTTACTTCTGCCTTAGGTTAAATAAAATCAAACTCTAGAGAAGTCCAAGCTCCTCTGAAATAGCACAACAACTTAATTTAAGTAAAGTGAAAAGTGTTGTTTGAGCAAGAGGCAGGTTAGGATATGGTTTCCCTTGCTCTACTGAAGAAATTCACTGATGCAGCTCATATTTGTAATTTCTTGGTGTTAGTATTTCTTTCTCCAAATAATTAATGATTTACAGCCATGATTATGATTTACATCATCACAAGATCAGAGAGAAGGAAAGCAAAAATTCATGAACGTTAGGAAAGCACTAAGCCATTGCAAGTTTCACTGAGAAAAGATAAGGATTGAGTGTGATGGGTCACAGGTAATTGTGCTCAAACAAGAAGTGTAAAGGCTGAAAACAGTGTCTTACTCCTTTCTAGAATAAAGACTGTATTACTGCTCTAGATGGGAGCAGTGTATCTGTTCATTGACTATTCCATATGACTATTGGAAATCAGAAACTGAAACTGGTA
Source organism: Aramus guarauna (assembly GCA_013400195.1). Classification (NCBI taxonomy): domain Eukaryota; kingdom Metazoa; phylum Chordata; class Aves; order Gruiformes; family Aramidae; genus Aramus; species Aramus guarauna. Next base: position 170,895 of record VXBL01001062.1, on the reverse strand, counting down.
TAATAAAATGGCTGGATAATGTAATATCCCTGACAAGCATCACCAATGTTACTTGTCATTCTACAGAAAGAGGATGTGTGTTGCAATAAGGTCTAACGCATCCTAAATTTGGAAATATTTTAAGAGATGCATGTTCTCTCAGCAGGACTCTTGTGGTGATGCAGAAAGGACAATGGTGTGCTACCTTTTAAGTTAGAAAAATTACTTGCTGTTATTAAATTGATAACTTAGTGGGGACAGTATTTTGACAGATATCTGGAAGAGACTAATCTTTGAAGGCAATGCTTATTAGTTACGTTCTCACATTGACAAAGTAACTGACAGCCTTCTGTGTCTGTTGGTAGCTAGTTTTACCTTAAAAAGGATTTAAGGATCATCAGGACTTGTGCTTTTCACCTTATGCTTTGTCTCCAAGGATTTACTTTCTCATATGCTCAGTAGCTCTGCAGTTACAAGGCAATGGACAGTTGCAGTTGGCAAGAGTCTTGGCTTCATTTAGCTAAATTTGGGGTTTGTTATGGGTTAAATCAGCTCTGGAAGAGCTAAGCAGCATGTGTCTATACAAATCAAACAATCTGCTCTGCTTGCTTCAGCCTCATGCTGTGCAAGGAGATTGTTCTCAAGTGTTAAAAAAACCAAACCAAACAGCGCTTACAACTCCCTGTCGGAAGAGCAAGGCTAGGGAGGAGATTGGCTATGGTGGCACTCTTCCTGGTGGGAAGAGTGACACGGGATGGAACAACAGCTCGGTTGTTTTGGAGCTAGTCCATTTGATAATTGGCATTATCAAACAGAGGAGTGACAGTCCCGTCTTTCCACTCAATGAGGATCTCTCCACGCCTCAAGGAAGGGGAGCGAGATGGTGGCAGGTAGGGCTGGGGACCTCTTCGTAAGGGAGACGGCTCCCGTAAGTCAGCTCTGCTGCTATTGGCTGGGGAGCTCTTCAGAGCAGACAGGATTTTCTTCTTCCTAGGAGAAGACAGAAGAGGGTATGTAACTGCATCTGCTTGTCTCTTCGTTGCTTCTCCATGTGACCTGGATCAGCAACTGTAGTGCCCAAATTCCCTAAAACTTCAGGGATGGTGTGCAAGGGAGAAGGGTTCTCACATTGACAAAGTAACTGACAGCCTTCTGTGTCTGTTGGTAGCTAGTTTTACCTTAAAAAGGATTTAAGGATCATCAGGACTTGTGCTTTTCACCTTATGCTTTGTCTCCAAGGATTTACTTTCTCATATGCTCAGTAGCTCTGCAGTTACAAGGCAATGGACAGTTGCAGTTGGCAAGAGTCTTGGCTTCATTTAGCTAAATTTGGGGTTTGTTATGGGTTAAATCAGCTCTGGAAGAGCTAAGCAGCATGTGTCTATACAAATCAAACAATCTGCTCTGCTTGCTTCAGCCTCATGCTGTGCAAGGAGATTGTTCTCAAGTGTTAAAAAAACCAAACCAAACAGCGCTTACAACTCCCTGTCGGAAGAGCAAGGCTAGGGAGGAGATTGGCTATGGTGGCACTCTTCCTGGTGGGAAGAGTGACACGGGATGGAACAACAGCTCGGTTGTTTTGGAGCTAGTCCATTTGATAATTGGCATTATCAAACAGAGGAGTGACAGTCCCATCTTTCCACTCAATGAGGATCTCTCCACGCCTCAAGGAAGGGGAGCGAGATGGTGGCAGGTAGGGCTGGGGACCTCTTCGTAAGGGAGACGGCTCCCGTAAGTCAGCTCTGCTGCTATTGGCTGGGGAGCTCTTCAGAGCAGACAGGATTTTCTTCTTCCTAGGAGAAGACAGAAGAGGGTATGTAACTGCATCTGCTTGTCTCTTCGTTGCTTCTCCATGTGACCTGGATCAGCAACTGTAGTGCCCAAATTCCCTAAAACTTCAGGGATGGTGTGCAAGGGAGAAGGAGCCAACATTAGTGGCTGCATTTGGGTGGAATAGTGAGTGGGAGGGAGAAACGGGGTGGCAGAGAGGAGAAATCACCAAGGCTGACATCATGGGTGAGCAGACCCAGCTGCTCAGAGCCAGACACTTCAAGCGTGGGATTGGGAAGGGTGACAAGACCAAGATTTTGTTCTGAAATGCTGGACAGGGAAGTGGCAAACTGAATGAACCTGAGTCTCACTTACTTGTTGTAATGAACATTGAGTGTCAGTATTATTAATCCCAGTATGAAAGCCAAGGGGCTGAGGACCAGCATGGCCGTCTTCCAGTTGGTGCCTGAAAGGATGTCATAGAAAACAATCATGTGTTTGCTGTACCTATCCCGGTTCTTATGCAACAGCCATGATTGCCACAAAACCCACCTGTAATGTCCCTGTAGACTAGCAGATAACAGAAAAGTGCTTTGTCCATGATATGAACACTTTACAGCCGCTTTATGCTGCATGGCATCTCTCTATTGAAAATGGCCGCAAAAAGGTTTTCTTTCTTGCTAGGAAAACAATAACTATTCATGCTTGTCTACTCTGCAACTCTCTGATACAAAATAAGAAGGGCAGGGGGAAAGCACCAGTGCTGCGTATCTATTTCTCCTGATGAGCTGAGACAAAGCATTTGCGTGTTTTCACTCACTTTTGTACTCCAGGCCTGGGGGGATTTGTTTGATTTTTAAAAGGAGGGGTTTTGACAGGTAATTTGGTGCCCTTGTTCCCTACTGAGCCTCAGCAGGACCCAGAGGAATGTAACTCTATATTGATGGGAAGGTCAGGGGCACTGAAGAGCTTTCATCCACTTGGTCTCTTTCTCCTCTGGCTGATCCCTAGACCTACCTGCAAGCCTGGCCCCAGCATTTTTCCCTCGATTTCCATGGTGCTTTTTAGAGTGATTGTGGGACACATCTGGGGGAAGAAGCAGAGAGACTCAGATTAGCAACTTTCACTGTTGGAACAGAGGAAGCTCTGACTTCCTCCTGGGGCTGCACTGTAACCACAAATCCCTTTTGTATGGAGCTGGAAGGGAAAAGGGAACTTTCTTGTTCCTCAGCATTTCCCAGCCACAGATGTTTTTTGCTTCTAGAACATCTGATAACTGTGCCTCCAGGTTAAGACTATGGCCTTATCACTGAACTGCTTGCCAAGGCAAACATCTCAACATGTCGTGTGAGAGTAAAGCCTTGAACCACTCAGTGGTAAACATGGAAGTTCTTCAGAAGTACTCAGGTGCTTACCACCACTTGAATAATCTCTAGATGCCACCCACTCTTCCCTTACTGCTGTTCTCATATATGCATTCAGAAATGAAAAGTGCTCACCCTCATTTGCTGGGAGGTATGCCTGTTTGGTCTTCGCTGGTGACACAGTGCTATTCAATTTGTTAGCCAGAGGTGGGTCAGTCAAGCTCACAGAAGATTCTCTGTCCACAACATCAATCTTTGATGAATCAATGGTTTTAGCTTGGAAGGAGATAAAAGCCAAAATGTGTGTGATTACTGTTTACTTTTTGTTCAGAAACCTGGATACGCTCAGTGCCCAGCAAGGGAAGGGAACCTAGCCCTACCATACTAGTCCTCTACCCTGCAAGGTAAACATGTCATGGTGCAACAGCGATCGCTTCCTCCTGTGTATCAGGGCCCTTCAAGTCTCTCAGATTTCAAAGATGAAATGAACCTCTTGATTGAATCCACAGCCAGAGCAGAGCTTGTTTTCTAGTGGTAAACAAGGTTATTGGTCTAGAAAGTAGGAGTGCAATGCCAGCTGTTAAAGGATGAGGTGTGAGGAAGAGGCAAGCAGAACTGTAGCTAAGCATCACAGGTATTACCATCACAGCAGATGAAGAAATGATGGTTAATAGTCCATATCTCTTGCAAGGCTCAGTGGTATCCTTTGCTTTGCCAGTCTTATTGCAGAGGCAGGGTATGTGGGATAGCCACTACTGCTAGAGGGGAGGTTGTGGGAAACCTTGTAGCAGCAATAGTCACTCCTCTCCTGCACAGATGAATGTGACAAGGTCAAGAAACTCCTATCTGCAAAGTTCCCTGCTGCTTATCCCAACCTTCTCTCTTGCTGTGGCATGAGCATCTACAGGTACACAGGTGTAATTTATTGAGCAAATAACCAGCTGAAGTAAAAGTTGTCTGTTGATGGTCAACTGAAACTTAGATAAGAAAGGCCTAAGCAAACACATCAGACTTTGATGTCATTACTGAGCAGTCAGAGCTTCCCTTTAGTAGACTCTGAACCATGGGGTTGACAGGAAAATTATCAGTATGCACAAGACGCACTAACTGGCATAACCTGATTCAAAGCCTGCTCTGTGTTTACCCTTGCAGCCTTATTTGGGGAGCCTGGCTCTGAGGCAGCCCTGGGCTGCCAGGAACATTGCCTTGGGGAATGCAAACGCCCTTTTCACATGCCTTTTTCCCATATCCTAAATGTTCCACGCATTTCCTAGCCTATATTTAACTATCTTACTATGGTATCTAATTTGTATTGGCTGTATTTACCTTCATGTTAAACAAACATTAACACTTGTGACAACTGGTCTGTGATAATTATATGTTAACCTTCTAGCTAGCTAATTAAAAACCTCGGTAAAAAGGCCATCTTATCTGCACGACAGCCAAAAAAAAAGCTATTGTATCTCTTTTCATTTCAAATTAGATATGGCCTCTTTGTGTCAATAGGTTATACTCATAATCCATTTGCTTATGCCAACCAGATTCATCACACTTTCTATTTACTCATTTCTGCAAAGCTGAAAATCGCAGTGGGGCCATCAAGCCTTGAGGTAAGGAATAGCCTCATGTAAGGGAAGAAATTTCCCCTGAGGAAGGTTGGGAACCTCATCACCTACAGAGTGGGCAAACACAGAAAAGCCATTACAAACACCAGTTTTTTTCTGGTCCCTGGAGTGGAGGAAGGGAGACAATGGGGGTAGGAATTGAGTGTGATTTTGAGGTCTCAGTTCTGCACAGAACTGCACAAGAAAAGCCCTGAAATCCACGCCTGCCTTTGCATAAGGGAGTAAATGAAAGAGGGAAACAGACTGGACCACAAATTATCAGTGGTCAGCAGTGGGCTTCACTGGCCGTCTGACAAATGATGACAGTCACATCTTGGTGCAATGACCATGCCTGATGTCTGTAAGCCTCATGTCTAACATGTAAACCTGTGACAGGACCAGAGTTTCTGCTCTTTTTGTGTCCAGTCTAGGTAGAGGGTAGCGAACACTCATGAAAGCAGAGATTAGATTCTTTCTAGCAGAAGCTAAGACCATGAAAATTATAAGTTAAAACAGATTTTTTATAATTTTTGATGTCATGTTTTAGGTTTTCTTAATGCAAGGGGAGGGCAGCACTTTAACTACCTCCCACTACTTGCCGTGCTCATTAGACTATGGTTACATCAGGTACCAGGAGCAAGGTTCACTTTTAAGGATCATGAGAGCATGGGATGAGGGTTAGAACCGTGGTTTCATTAGTGATAGGAGCACTGTTGGGGTCTGGCAGGAGATAACTGTAATGTGTTGCTTAGAAACCAAAGCAACAATTTCTCATTTTAAATATAGCAACTCCTCAATAATTCATACAAGTTTAAAAGAGGTTTTCAGCTGCATCCAGTTTTCTCGTTACCAAAAAAATGACATCACGAAGTACCAAAAGCCCCTTCAAAGTTTTAAGTGCCTGACTTTATGGGACTTCCTTCCTTGTTTTGAACTTGGGAGGCTCAAGCAATTCCTATATTCTTAGCTCTGGGCACCGATTCAGAGGTACTTTCCAAAATACTTGCCTTTTGTCTGTCATCAGAAATGCATCTGGGGTTTAGAGACCTGATCCTGTAAGGTGTTATGTAATTTCTGGAAAACACTGAACAGCAACTACTGGAAACTGGTGGTACCAAGTAGTTGGGCTGACTTGGAGCCATTTGGTATCTCTCCAGATGGGCCCAAAGTGACCACAAGTTAGAATGATGGATGCAAGCCTGGTGTTAGGTGGCTTAGATGACACCTAAGGTTAGCTGTTATCTGATGCTAAATCTACCTCATCTTACTTTCATAGCTCCACACTTGTGTGTCTACAGCACGTTGTGTTGGTTTGCTGGGCCTCAGAGCTGCTGTCCGGGTAGCAGCACAGATTGTTTCATCTGCTAAAGTTTTCCACTTGCTGAATTTGTCCTTCTCCCTTGTGAAAAAGACCTTGTGGCCTCCTTCCTTCGTGCTGAGGTGGAAGCCCTGGACAGTCAGGCGTCCCTTCTTGCTGCAGGACCATGCTTGGCGTTCCCAGTCCCCACAGGGCTCCAGCTTGACCAGGACATACTCCTGCCACTTGTGGGCTGACAAGCACTGCTTCGTTTGAAGGCTGACGATGGTCCTGGTGGTGGGGTCCCAGCTCCACTGCTGCTGCTGGGAGTGCACCTTGCAGTCAGTCAGGCCGATGCGGCTGGTCTCATGGTGGGAGACACGAATGCACTTTTCCACCTGGGTGTTCCTTATGAGGAAGCCTTGTCCTTCTGCTACTGTGGTACAATCAGAGCACGGTTTAGTAGTGTGAATGTTTGAGGCAAAAGTGTCTTCCGAGCACTGGGCATTGCAAATGACCTGGGGAAGGGAAGAGGTAAACCACCAATCCTTTCCTGGATGGGCATGCCTAGCTAGATAAAAAGTTCTCGCAGCTTCCTAATTCCCCAGAATGAGATTCCTTTAAAATGCGGGGTGTGCAAATAGCCAGGAGCAATACTAGGGAAAAATAACAATGACATGTCACCCATGTAACTAATGGGGAAAACCTGTCCTTGAAAACTTGTACTGTTATGAAATACCTGTCTATATATATTTAATTCAATATTTCAACTGCTTTAAACAGGTAGGCATCTTTCCCTCCCTCCAAAATAATTGGATGGCTTGGGGGGGGGGGGGGAG